>JAPWIX010000003.1:10847500-11284041 GCA_028751805.1 Podosphaera xanthii | reverse complement strand
CTTCAATCTTCAGCGGAGTCTCCAGTTGCCACCCCAGCAGGGTTTAATAGAGCGACGCCAGCCTACTCCATCAAAGGAGAGTGCAGTGATATTTGCGGTCAGTCTGGACATCGCTTTAATAGCGCACTCTGTCCTCTTAGGGTTCGAAATTAGGCAAGTTTTTCTTGATTTGTTCTTGTATGCCGCTCAAAATACGTATATGTAATTAGTTCTTATACACAGTCTTCCCTTTTCAGTAGGAATAGTAAATACTTAGATATAAATTTATTTCAAATGAAGAAAGTGTACCACACGTATGCATGTGAGCCCATCGATTGAACATCATTGATAGGAAAAATGTTGAAGATAATTACGCGTAACTAATTGTTACTGTACGGTTTGATGTTAGTAATATATAACACGATTTGGAGTAGCGCAAAAAATATTCGACGAGATCGCTGATCAATGCAGATTTGGTTAGCGTGGAGAGCGCAATCTACTTGCAGGGACGTCCAGCGGCGAGCATTTTGGGACTGTCCGTTTAGCACGTCCGCCCAATCTCTACCTGCTGAACTCCAGTCGACTTGTCGCCAGCATGCTGGCATGCCGGCAAGATTTTGGGCTGTTACTTATAGAAGCAGAAAGGAGGAGCTATTTCGTATTGATATATTTTTAACGCGATTAACTTGATCCTACATTTTAAATGTACGGTAGCTCTCTGTTTAAGTCGTATGGAATTAGAAATAATGAGAAAACTTCCTAGTAACTTGCGGTTTCACAGAATTTGGGCGCCAAGAAAATGTTTCTATCTATAGAGCTTCTGCAAGGTATATTATCCCTAATACGGTAAAGCGCTTCCAGGATGTCTCGGCAAAGGGGTATGATCGTTTCCTAACAAGCAAACGATTTACAAGAAAACTCACTTTAATGCCTGTCGTTTATGCAAACTAACAATCTTTAGAGAGGTAACACTGTACAGATTGATATGCTATGCGTGCCAAGATACGCTAAATGACTCAGCAATCCTTGACACTCCCATTCTAGATGATCTCCAAGTCCATATCTGTACCGCAATGGAAAACTACTAAAAATTTTCTTAACTCCTAACCTTGACCTCATTAACTCTCAAGACGGCGGGTGTAGCCACAGAGCCTACGTCTGCTGGATTTTATCACCCATGCAGTTCAATTCATCACATAAGTATGCCTTGATACAAGAGTGTCCCTGGCCAGCTGCGTTGTGTTAAATGATATTTCCTAATCTCGTTGATGCGTACTCGGCCTAAAATTGTCGTATAGATGATTCCCAATTCCCATAGTTTTCATCTGCTTCTTTAAGGGTTCATGCGAGAGTTGCTTCGTAAATATATCTGCCGGATTCTCTGTTCTAGCGATCTTCTCAACTCTTCGTCGACCGATTGCCGTCATATCGTTTCTGACGTAGAAGTAACTAATCTCGATGTGCTTTGCCATGCTGTGAAATTTTCCAGGGTCTTTGCAGAACTCTATCGCCGCCTGATTCTCGCAACAAAGCGTTGGAACATGTTTTTCTTGGTGTAAATCATGCCATAGCTTTTCCATTCAAGCCGCTTCCTTTGCGCCTTCATAAGCTGCCATAATTTTAGCTTCCATGCTACTTGAGGCGGTGCTCTTTTATCGTTGTACAGCCCATGAAATAACTCCACTGTTGCAAACTAACGGGTAGCCTTATAAGGATTTTCTGTCATCTTCGGTCCCCCATATTGCATCAGTGTTTATCTCGAAAGAATCTAAGTTAAACATTGTCGTCAGGATATCGTTTCGTGGATAATATGTGATACCGAAATTCATGGTTCATTGAAGATATCGCAGAAGGTGCTTTGCGTCGTAGAGAAAAGAGAGACGAGGCTTTGACATGAATTGTGCGAATTGACCGACAGCATACCGTATATCTGATCGGGTGTTATTTGAGAGATATATGACCGCTCCTTCAATTTTTTGGTATCAAGCAAAGTTTTCAGTATCCAGGGGTTTGTCGTCAGTTCTCTCACCTTAAAACTTTTCCACAATCAGGAGGAATTGGGACCTGTTAGAACTTGGGTTATACTCATAAGTAGAAAACTTCAAAGATGTGAGGAGGGTAGATCTACTTATTTTACTAATAATAGAGTAAACTCAGGAGATGATGATCTATGTAAAGAATACCATGTTTTTCTTCTCAGACGCGCGGTCTTGTGTATACAAGATACTGGACCTCTAATTACTAGTATCATCCCAATTTAGCTCTTAGACTTAAGCCTCCGTATTTACCTTTGCTATTTTGTGTCGTGATGTTTGTATGATGTTATTGGAGGTATTTGCTGTTGTTGTTGGTGTTGCCCGTGTCGACTGATAATTTATGCCTCAAATATTACTTGTAAATAATTAGCGGGAGCCAGGCTAAAATTTGACGATCAATATGCGTCATAATGATAAGGATAAATGCATATTCTCACAAGGTCATCCTGACATATCACAATCACTTATTTATCATGATCTTCTTGAGAAATTTACTCTTACCGAATTTGAGAATTAGCAAAATCAGATGATCAACATTCCTTACCATTCAATGAGATCCACTGATATAATAACGGGACTCACTGTCGCAGACTGAAGTCAAGTTATCACAAAACAAAACAAAAAAATCCGAATTTCTGTAATCTCTCGAGTGTTTTCAGTATAGATCGCACAGAAAAGGACATAAATGCCAAAGGGATCATGAAAATTTAGAAAAGTGGAATTTGAAAAAGATTCGAGCAATGATTGCAACCAATGCTTGATTGATCTGATGATGATAAGTGTCTTCCAAAATGATTCGAAAGTGCAATAGTAGTTGAAGCTTTGCAACACAATACATTGAAACTTGAATCTATCAAGGAATCAAAATCCGATCCACAATATAGTCACAAATGGAAACAAACTAACGGTTCTAAAGTTGAGCACCTCGTCAATAACATATGACGCAAGGACGTACCACCAAATTGAACGAGGCCCGTTTTGTCTAGATAGTTATTTACGTATCCTGATATAACGTCAAAACGTTTCAAGATAAGACTCCTTGCAAAAGGATTAAGTTAACAGTATAGCGTTGATTACACAGAAACATTTTCCCTCAATCATACGAATGGCAATCCTGAGTATATTTCTTGTTCTTTTCGCGTGCCGAAATTGTTAGTGCTATCACTATGAAATTGATAATGCATTTATAGAATCAGAGCTCGATAAAAAAATTCGGTGGAAGATGCCAAAAGGTATTGAAAGAAATTAATCAGGCACAGCATCTGGGTTCTTGAGTAGTCTTTATGGACTAAAACAAGCCGACTTAGACTGGATTCATATGATCAAGAATGAAATATTGAGCTGGGGTTACATGCAACGCAAAGCTGATCCATGTTTATTTATTCATGTCAAACATGAGATTTGGCTACTTTCTGGGTAGGTGACCTTTCCGAGGCTACGCCTCTAACTTTAGACCTTGATTGATTCTTCTGAAAGTTACGTACACACTTGAATACCAAAAACTTGGGAGAGCTTAGGAAAACAATTTGAATTCGTGTGTCTCGAGACGGTTCTGTGAGATATGTAGAGCTAGATCAAGAGCAGTATCTAGACAAAGTGCTCATTGAATTTGTCTTTTCTGCTATGACCAAACGCGAGATAGCTATTCCAATGGATAACTATAGCGACTTAAGAAAAGCTAATACAAGCGATAAATAAATAAGTCCAACCTGGTACTCTGAAATCGTCGCATCGTTGATGTATATTTTGGTATATAATCATCTAGATATTGCACTCGCCCTAGTTAAACTTAGTCAATATCTGCAGGAAGCGACTAGACATCACGCAAATGCTAACAAAGGCTTGATGCGCTATCTCCGCCTCAAAGTATTATCAAAATTTAAACTTACTCCAAAGGCGGACTTGTCATATTCTCGAATATCTAATGAGCAGATAACATTGGAGAGTGATTGAAGGAGGGTCACTGATGGAGGCTCTGAGATGGCTCATAGGACTGAAAACTGAAATTTTAATTTATTTTTAAGCGAAGCGAACTCATGTACACATGAGTGGCAGTTTATATTCTCAGCCTACGTCCATCCAGATTTGTCGATAAGCGTGTCGACCTAAGTTAAGATATACATATTTGTACAAAACCAGCATAAATATGCATGTACGCCTGGGCGCTAATGATGCAAGGGCCTCGACATGCGACCAGACGAACACCAACGCTAATTCATACGAAATATTTTTCTATGGTCTCGTTACAATCCTCTGTAAATATTCACATGTTCATGTTACCATCTATGGGTTGTTAGTCTGTACTGGTATTGTTTGTGTCTGCGGGCTATGAGTTATGGGTTGTAACATTGGCGCTTATCATTTTTTTATTCTATGTGTAAAATTAGATGACAAATTCAGTTTGTAAGACAGCATTGGGAGATTACTTGGTCAAAGGGAGAGGCGCCAACAAGAGACAGAGAACTTGTACTTAAGAACAGAGGGGATCCGTCAGGAAAAAACCAATCAATTCTTCTCTCTGCTCAATTCTTCAAAGTCTCAATTCTTCTAACAAGATTACTTACAATAAAGCAAACAAAGCAGAAAGCTCGATGATGCGGACAACATTAGCGCCAATCCATATGACGATATCTCCTTTCATCATAACGATGAGCTGGATTCCTTGAATACTAGCAACATGATAACCTGATATTTGTTACAATGGATTACGATGCTTATTTCGGGAAGCTGAGCATACCTACGCTGACCGCGCAATTTTAATACCTTCATGTAACAGAGACAGTGTTAGCAAACTTGGTCTACAGGATCATTGACGGCTAGCTTATCATTACGAGAATGGCGATTTCTCCGACGAAATAAGAACCCGATGGCTATGACGACAGCAAGGGTTGATTTAAGTAAATTTCCTCAACTTCCACCACTAAGGAAGGTCAACGAAAAGCCTAGATCTTACGAGATATAGGGTTTACGGATTATATTTTCATGGAAAACCAGACAGTCATTATGTGCGGAGACAATAAGGCAGCAATTATATTAACAAAAACTCCGATACTCGTCGATCGCTCAAAATATATCGATATCTCCTGTCAATTTAAAAAATATCTCTTGAAGAAGTAACTAATAGATTTGAGTAACGTACCAACCATTGATATGACTGCAAACGTGCTTTGCAGGTGACTTGCTAAATATCAATTCATCAAATGAATAAGACAAATTGAAACAATCTTTGTTAAAAAAAAAAATCTTTTGAGGTTCGAAAATAATTTGGTAAATATATACTAAGAAGGAATACGAAAAAACTGACTAAATCAATGAAAGAGTGTTAAGTCAATTTGGGATTGATTAATATTCTATATCAGTTACGGCGTTCATTAAATAAAATTAAGCAACAAGAGCAAGATAAAAATGTCTAGGAAGCGGGACTTGGTAATTGAAATAATCCTTGAAGATAAAGTATTTTAAAAGCTTCAGATATTGATAAAATAGAAGTTTTCTAAGGAGAAGCTTCAATTAATATTTAGAACACAGTATAGGTTTCAGATGTGTATACTATTCCGACAATATTACCTCGCAACCAATGATCTCTGTTTATTCTTACAACAGAAAGATGCGAAAGAAATCTAAATTTAACAAGTTATTCTCCCAGAGTTATTGATGAGGACTGATTGCATCTAAACCTGCTATCTCCGGTCTCACGCGGGGGAAATTTCCATGCTGCTCAGGCGCTACTTCGAGGAATGGCCCTACCGGTAATCTCTGCATTATCTGACCCTAATAACAGAAACTTAATCTATTACGAAACATATTCGATTAGTTACTCAGAAAATTTATTGGCTCTCCAATTTCAGTTATTTTAACACCTTCTAAAATCGATTATGACTGCGCTAATAGAACTTCTAAACTGATTGAGGCTTCACGCCACTACCAAAAAAATAATATTTATGAAACGAAAGTTCACGAATAAAATCCTCAAAAAAAAGTTTGGCCAGAAGAAATATAGAAACGAATTTAAAAAGTCTTTCTCAAGAATTAAATCATTTGCCAAACATGATGGCTGAAAGCCTAGGAAATGTCTCCAACTAAAACTTCATGGACTTCATATAAAGTCTTTATATAGAACATGGTCTACTCGACATGTCACAGCAAAATTTAAACCTCGAGAATGTGTCTAACGACAAAATTAAATTTTAATTCAATAAAGATTGACAACCTGACTAAAGAAAAACTCAGAAACTTCAAAATTATCTGCAAAAACATGTCACGCATCTTTGACTGCTCCCATTCATACTCGAAAATTTTGATGGAAATTATTAAATTTCATCAACATATTAAAATACCACTGCTAGATACCCACTCATCAATTCTTATACCCTCTGGCTGATCCCTTCAAACTTGACATTCGGAAATTGATGGACCCATGACTTATCATGCCTCAACCGTCATGACAAATCATTGAAAAATGCTCATACTTCCCTCGGAGTCCTGAGCCCATCCCCCCGGTATGATGTCTTGACGACCCGAGCTTGTTACTGGTGCCTCGTCTACTTGAGATGAATTTGGCGGGTACAAGTACCAGTCAGCTGGAAAGCCAAGGTCGTCTAAAAGAATGGTATTATCATCCGATAGGTCTTGGAAATTGAACGTGTTGTCGTCTGGGAATAACAACGACATCATCTCATTCGCTTGAGCCAGACCTAGAGGGTCTCTCACAAGCTCTTGACTCTTGTTGAGGGACTCGAATGAGTTCCCGAAGACCCTTTCAAAAATTAAAAGTTGACAAAACAATCAAACTGGCGAAAGACTTACGGTGCAGAGATGAGATCATCATTTATACCGTTGGCTGGTGGAGCATAAGTGCCATCCGAAGGAGTTGGCGCGAGGTCGTGCAGGGGCATAACAGCCGGCTGAAGACCGAATTGAGGAATCGGAGCCGGCTGAAGACCGAATGTCGGCAGAGGATTCGGCTGTAGTCCAGTCGAAGGCGGCGAAGGCGGCGAAGGAGGAGGAGGAGGAGGAAGAGTTGGATGGCGCTCTTTCCTTTTCTTGGTGACTTTTCCCTCCATCTTCTTTCTCCCTATTTCAGATTAGCGATCACATCGACAAGTCAGAGCAAATAATGACAACTTACGATATTTCCTCTGTGCCAATTTATTTTGCGATCTCCGTCGCTTATCACCGAGAGGAAGCTTTGTCCAATCGTCCTCAGGGTTGGCATCTTCGCCAAAGGCACTGATCGGTGGTAACTTGGCCATTCTGAAAATAAGATAATGATGATTGTTTGAAGAATTGGTGAAGAATGATGAGAACTTCATCGAGGGATATAATTCGAGTATTTATACACGTCGAAGAGACGAGTGAAATGGACTACATCATATGATGAACCATTGGCCCGTCAAAAAATTTGAATTGGTATCAGTATCATATGAAGGCTCAGCGGAGCAACTCAATCGCTGAAAAGCTTTGTTAGAGGAGTAAGATGACGACGATACTAAAATAAAGATCAGATTAGTTCCGGGTAAGACACGGATCTATGGACTAGCTCAATCAGAGCACAATATTTCCAGGAAAAAAATGCCGAGATCATGAGAGTCACTGGGGAATATGTTATCTTTTATTCAGTTCATGAATTAGCCATTGATCGCGCAAGTTATCGAGTTTATGATTCTGAGTCCCTTAACATCAATAACTTGGAATGATTCGAATCTCAATCGATAATTTGAAGCTGGTTAGAAGCTCTACATCATAGCACCAATACAAGTCATCAAATTGGCGATAGGAGATGTTTGAGAATGATTTCCAACAAGGAATGCTGATGGCTAGGTCTGACGGGAGTGGATCATGAAAAATTTAGCGTTACTTTTCAAACTAATTCAGACCTCTGTAGTTGAAGATCATTATTTGACCGAGATGGAGTTGCTACGTCAATAAGCATCTAGACTGTAGAAAGCGCCAATGAGCTTCAATTGATGTCGAAGCTAGACGGCAACCACATGATATTGTGGATCCAATGTGATGTATTGAACATTCTTGAGAAAATCTAATATTTTAAGGAAAGAGCGATGAAGTTCTCGCGAAATTCTGTGCATCAGAAAATAATTTTTGGACGATTCTCGAGTGACATCATCCTGGGATAATGATATTCTATTCTACTTGGCATCAATGATTCGGTATGGCCGCAAAATCAAAATGGGAAAACAAACTGAAGAATTCTCGCGATATCAGACCAGGTATTAGAGTATAAGTCCGAAGAAATCTCGAATCCAGTCAAATGGATCAAGTACGAATGATCATTCACATATTTCTTGCCCCTGAATCTAGTCTAGTAACCGAGACAATTCGACGAGAAATTTCTCAGAAACTAGTATGGAAGACAACTAATTTTTCGCCAACGATTCGATAGTAAGCCACAGCATTTTTACTACCCTTTTATCCATATTGACCACTTTCCGGGCCGTTCACCCAAGTTGAGTCTGGGTAGATTGAACCATGCCCCACTTGAGACAGGAGAAAGCTGGTTCGAATCCAGCAAGACCCGCACACCACTTCTCTCGAGGTGATATTGTATTCGTAAGATGACGAAAGCATGCTTAAATAACCATCGGGTTTTCTCGCTTTTCCCTGTGGCGGGTATTCACGGAAGTGGGTACATGTCGTAAGGCGTTATTCTCGTAGTGGTATCTGCAAATGAAATCTGAGTATGAGTGTTCCAAACGTCAAACTGAGTCATTCTGGGAAATAGACATGTCTTCGGTTATCGTGCGCGTCATAGCCTCTATCTGCATACGCAGGAATGATTTTTAAAAAAATTATCCATGTTGACGACAATATGTTGGATTTATTTGTACCGGCAAACTATCATGGCCATATGCTATCTTTAAATTTATATTTGAAGGAATCCATTTGTATATTGATTTTCAAATTGATTGACACTAATCAATGACTTTTGAAGCCAGAAATAAAAGTTCTCATTCAGTTGAAATGCATAACTTTATCGTTATTTGTGGTGTGACGGGATAAGCATGAAGTCTACATCATCCAGCTTCTACGACTCGATATCTGATATCCGATCTTAAAATATATCTGGGGCTAGTTAGCCAATAGCTCACGTACAGGAATTTGAGTGTAAGAGTGAAAGATTGATACTTACGGTCTGCCTAATTTTTATCTGAATATTAAGGGCTATTTTTACATGGAACACCTGTTATCCACCTGAATGAGTCAAAATATGTCATTCCTCCGTATTGATTTCAAAATCTAACAGATATTTACAAGCAATTGATGATTGATTTCAACATTGGTAGCAAAAGAAAAAGTGTCGAGTATCGATATGAATTCTTGTGCAAAATTACCGTTATTACTAGGATTTTTGCTGTTCAATATCGACGAGACAGTTTCAGGAATTGCGGAACTTGAATCAGAACTTCATCGCTCTTTCCTTAAAATATTAGATATTCTCAAGAATGTTCAATACATCACATTGGATCCACAATATCATGTGGTTGCCGTCTAGCTTCGACATCAATTGAAGCTCATTGGCGCTTTCTACAGTCTAGATGCTTATTGACGTAGCAACTCCATCTCGGTCAAATAATGATCTTCAACTACAGAGGTCTGAATTAGTTTGAAAAGTAACGCTAAATTTTTCATGATCCACTCCCGTCAGACCTAGCCATTAGCATTCCTTTATGGAAATCATTCTCAAACATCTCCTATCGCCAATTTGATGACTTGTATTGGTGCTATGATGTAGAGCTTCTAACCAGCTTCAAATTATCGATTGAGATTCGAATCATTCCAAGTTATTGATGTTAATGGACTACGAATCATAAACTCGATAACTTGCGCGATCAATGGCTAATTCATGAACTGAATAAAAGATAACATATTCCCCAGTGACTCTCATGATCTCGGCATTTTTTTCCTGGAAATATTGTGCTCTGATTGAGCTAGTCCATAGATCCGTGTCTTACCCGGAACTAATCTGATCTTTATTTTAGTATCGTCGTCATCTTACTCCTCTAACAAAGCTTTTCAGCGATTGAGTTGCTCCGCTGAGCCTTCATATGATACTGATACCAATTCAAATTTTTTGACGGGCCAATGGTTCATCATATGATGTAGTCCATTTCACTCGTCTCTTCGACGTGTATAAATACTCGAATTATATCCCTCGATGAAGTTCTCATCATTCTTCACCAATTCTTCAAACAATCATCATTATCTTATTTTCAGAATGGCCAAGTTACCACCGATCAGTGCCTTTGGCGAAGATGCCAACCCTGAGGACGATTGGACAAAGCTTCCTCTCGGTGATAAGCGACGGAGATCGCAAAATAAATTGGCACAGAGGAAATATCGTAAGTTGTCATTATTTGCTCTGACTTGTCGATGTGATCGCTAATCTGAAATAGGGAGAAAGAAGATGGAGGGAAAAGTCACCAAGAAAAGGAAAGAGCGCCATCCAACTCTTCCTCCTCCTCCTCCTCCTCCTTCGCCGCCTTCGACTGGACTACAGCCAAATCCTCTGCCGACATTCGGTCTTCAGCCGACTCCGATTCCTCAATTCGGTCTTCAGCCGGCTGTTATGCCCCTGCACGACCTCGCGCCAACTCCTTCTGATGGCACTTATGCTTCACCAGCCAACGGTATAAATGATGATCTCATCTCTGCACCGTAAGTCTTTCGCTAGTTTGATTGTTTTGTCAACTTTTTAATTTTTTGAAAGGGTCTTCGGGAACTCATTCGAGTCCCTCAACAAGAGTCAAGAGCTTGTGAGAGACCCTCTAGGTCTGGCTCAAGCGAATGAGATGATGTCGTTGTTATTCCCAGACGACAACACGTTCAATTTCCAAGACCTATCGGATGATAATACCATTCTTTTAGACGACCTTGGCTTTCCAGCTGACTGGTACTTGTACCCGCCAAATTCATCTCAAGTAGACGAGGCACCAGTAACAAGCTCGGGTCGTCAAGACATCATACCGGGGGGATGGGCTCAGGACTCCGAGAGAAGTATGAGCATTTTTCAATGATTTGTCATGACGGTTGAGGCATGATAAGTCATGGGTCCATCAATTTCCGAATGTCAAGTTTGAAGGGATCAGCCAGAGGGTATAAGAATTGATGAGGGGATCTAGCAGTGGTATTTTAATATGTTGATGAAATTTAATAATTTCCATCAAAATTTTCGAGTATGAATGGGAGCAGTCAAAGATGCGTGACATGTTTTTGCAGATAATTTTGAAGTTTCTGAGTTTTTCTTTAGTCAGGTTGTCAATCTTTATTGAATTAAAATTTAATTTTGTCGTTAGACACATTCTCGAGGTTTAAATTTTGCTGTGACATGTCGAGTAGACCATATTCTATATAAAGAATTTATATGAAGTCCATAAAATTTTAGTTGGAGACATTTCCTAGGCTTTAAGCCATCATGTTTGGCAAATGATTTAATTCTTGAGAAAGACTTTTTAAATTCGTTTCGATATTTCTTCTGGCCGAACTTTTTTTTGAGGATGCTATGTGGAAGATTTTATTTCACAATTGAAATTCGATTTCGCTAGAGGTATGTTCTAGAAATTTCGGCTAACAATTTGATGATTCTCAATAGACTTGAAAGTCTCAATAGCTTACTGAAATAGATGAGAATCATAATTCATGCAGCACTAATCAAATATTGTTTTTGATATTTTTAGTCTTTATTATAAAGGTTGTGTGGTGCTGTGGTATGCCGTCTGGGCTGCTCAACTAAATATCACCTCTGAAGCTATGACATTTGTCCCACAAGAGACTGTAAAAAGCTAGACTGAATCTAGGCAGATCCCTGGAACACAATTTCTCGCGCTGATACTCATGTCTCAAACTAATCAATGTTGACTCTGATTTCTTCGGGGTTTTCTCGCCTTATCGGATGGTGAGTATGCACGAAAAATGCTGTTTGCTATCAGATGTTAACATAGTTGTGATATCTGAAACTGAAATCTGGGTATGGATGTTCCAAATGTCAAATCAGAGTCCATCACCAGACAATGGGTGTCTTCCGCAAACGCCTGGATGGGTCAATAAAACGGCAAATGTGGTCAATAAACTTATAACAAGGGCTTTAAATTAGCAGGAGAGACATCTGTCTATTCAGGTACGTCAAGGTGATCAATCATCAGCACTTCAAATCTTTCATCCCCCCGAACGCTCCAAAGCACAACAAATGCTGGAGCATTAGATTGTAAAGTATCAGTATGTTAAATGATTTGTGTTGATTATAATATTCCCATATCTCAAGGAAATAATAATGTTTCACATCATATCACTTAGCCACTAAACCTATTCTGTAACATGATGTATTTCTATGTCACCATGTGGATCTAATATTGCTTACTAACACTCGCTAATCGCGATATGTATAAGACGCGTTAATGTTAGTAAATAGAAGTCACCTAGAGATCTAATATACTGAGTTGACTTGCTACGACGTGATTTCCGTTGTAGTGTGAGTTATCAGTAGAAGATCTGCCGGCTTGTATACACAATCATAAATGAGCGAATTAATTCTGCCTCAGGACAAGAATATACAAAACACCATAAGAAGCGAAGAACGACTTACTGTAAGGTCATGGATGCAATCTGATTGGGGTTTAATTCATGTACATATCCGGTAAGGATAATATGGTACGTCAACTGTTCTGCCATAATTAATAGCCAATAATTATACTAGTAGAGTCATTAATGTCAAGTAGTTCTTTCTGTTAATTACTTTGGTTAAGAAAGTTCTCCGGATATCACTTTGGCCAGAGATTCACAACTGTGACTTCACTTAGAGTATGTGAAAAGATATACCCAAAAACATGTTTACCTGTGGAAATGTGTCAGCCTTTCTACTGTGTAAATGGAACGTGTTATCGATCATCGCGTGAACGCATACGTACATATAGATGCAGTACACATCGGCTGGCAAAGTCGAAATCTTCACCTTCACGCAGTGCCGGCTGGAAACGCCCAGTAAGTTCGTACATCTGTGATAGCTAAGAAGAGTCGCAACTTATTCGAAGCTGGAGGCCCGCAACGTACTCTCGGTCGATGGCTCCTCAGCTTGTCAATTATTCTCTTCGACAAAACCCGGGCCCAACTAACCCTAAGTCTCTCACGCCTAGATATCTATTCAACTGAAGCCCCATACCTCTGGAAATCACCTAGAAAACTCAGGATCATCGTCTACCTAAATAAACACCCACATATACGCTCCCGATGTTGGGGATACCCGACGAAGGATTTAAGTCGAGGAGCACAATTTTGGGAAGGCAGACGTGACATACTGTTCGCTTCTGGGAAGAGGCCTGGAGGAATCTCTACAAGAAAAAGATGGACGGGTATTGAGATGCGGGAGAGAAAGGAAAGGGTTTTGGACGGGGAATCATGAGGAATTTTGACTGTGATGCGTTGTTCGACTGCCAGAGCAACGTTTGGGAAAGTGCCGACGACACTTTAAATACCGGCATAAATCAGATGTTTCTAACCCATCCTGTGCTCAAGACTGCTGGTGCTTTTTCAGCTGGCAAAGTATATCCGTGGAACGCTACCACCTCAGTCGAGCGGTTTTTTGTTTCAGCGGTTTCCGGTCGAAGAATTACACCTGGATTAGCTGTCAGGGAGGACAGTTAGTAACTAAGAAACCGCGGGATCAGTGACCCAGGACAGATGGTTGAAAGATGGAGCTGGCTCGGTGGAATCTCATGGGGTATGGATGGGGAAGGAACATCTACTTGGTTGGAATCTTTCGAGAGACTGACGCGTCGGGTAGGCATAGATAGTCTGAGCTAACTGGTACATGATCCTTAGGGTTGTGTGCTGTGCGCCGGCACGACGTAATAAGTAATCTAAAAAAAAAAGATGCAATACACATTAATTAATTTATGCATCGAGATTTAATTTCTATATTCTACATTTCCCTGAGTTTACCCAAATAAATTAACTACATAGTGTTTTGCGTATCAGTAATCAATGTCTGAGATTTATCTAATCAAAATGCCGATTTGATCTGAACACATTCATTTGAATAACGCAGGGATAACTTGAAAAATAAAAGATAAACACTTGTGGTCTTTGCGGTTAGCAAATTTCGATGCATGAATTGATCAAGATGTCAATTCTGGAATATCAATTCTAAAAGATTAAAAACAAGCCACCTATACACAGGTCCCTAGGAAGGTTGATGTGACAGGCCAATTCGCGTGGCCTATAAAAACATTGTGTACAGGAAATCAATAAGTCTATTTTGTTCTGTTAGAGATCGAGGATCAATAGGGAGATATTGAAACAACTATTTACAGGCATCACGTCTACTGCAGTCCATTGGATAGAGAATATAGAAAATATTACCATCCTACTCATCTAGTTCATTTACGAGCCAAGTTTCACAACAGTCAACTTTACTTTCGTCAACAAGTTTTCTTAAAGCATCGCAGGCCCTTTCTTTTGTCAAAGCATCTGCGGGATTATTTGTGATAAAAGTTAGATCGCTTATAACTAGATCACAGCTTGACGATAATCAATATTGAGTTAGAGTAGGATATTTGCTAAGAAGATACTTAATTGATGTAGGGCTATCAGCAGATCTATATATTGTACATAATTCTACACTAAGTGTTATGTAATGAAAGTCAAATTACAATCGTCGTTTCTGAATGAATAAGGCTTGATAACTGTGCAGATCGTATATAGATAAGCGACATTTGAACAATTTAATCCTGAAACCCATGGTGATGTTCTTGTTAAAATATATAACTTGGAGTATGTATCACAGATTATAGCGGAGCGATAGAACTTGTGAGGCTTTAGAAATCACGTACAGAAGAATGAAGTTAAGTTGTGAGTTATCAGAATAATGAATTAATCGTTATCCAAAGGAGGTACGTCTCAGAGTGATTTATGTCCTGAGTTCCCTGTCTTAGGTCTTAGTCAAACACTATCTAATTACAAGAGGTTATCCATTTGTCGATCGCTGGTCTACATCGGGATAACTAAATTTTATCTTATCTATAAAGGCTGGCTATTAGTTTTGTAATGTAGATCCTCAACAGGATCGTAGTTAATGACTGTATGCCAACCATCGAATTATAACTTAGCCAATAATCACTAGAGTTACTGTTACCCACGGAAACAAATCAACAGTCCTTACGATAGTCGAAAAGCCATGTTATCCATCATCAAATGCTTTTCGGTTGTCGTACAAAGCTTTGATTAGCATTCAGAAAGGGATGGAGAATCGGTACATACAATATGTGGAATTTGTGAGAAAAGTTCTGAAGATTTTTTCGACTGAGAACCTGTTTCAAGAGTGCTTCCGAAGTCTTAAGTTTTGTCAAAGCCCTTGATTATTGCGTAGAACTTTGAAAATAGGACACTTCTCGTATCCTTTTTGCATTTGGTTGATGACCAATGAACTATATTCTCATTGTTGTCATGAGCAGGACACATCACGTGTTCAATTCGAGATGTCATATTTCACTTATAATATGCGCATGAGCCATCTGTAAACACCAAAACTTTAAGAGATTTGAGGCTGAGTGTAATAAATATGTGACCTCTTTTTGATTTATATTTCTACCAGATTAATTGTTTATTTAGCACTTCAGCTTCATTGATACTCAGATTAATACTTGGCGCTGCCCAAGATTGAAGTTGATAGACAGTTGTAATGTATGCTCCAAGTGCGCGTTGTGATATATCTATTGAGATTTAATTTCGATACTATGGTAAATAATCCTTATTTCATCGCATTGCTTCTGTTGTGGGAGTATGATGCTCCCATCTGTTTCTGGAGATATAATTGATTAGTTAGAATCGTTTGGATGATTTTCAGGAGGACATTCTGCAGGTTTTGCTTTGAAATCTGTTTTACGTCGTTCAATTTCTTCTTGTGCCGCACATTTTTGATCGCGGAAAATAAATGTATCATTGGTTTGGAGACTAGGATACCAAAACATCGACGATTATTCAGTATAATTTTAGATGTTAGTAAGCAAGAATCATATTTCGACTCTTCCAGTTCGAATTTTTCTTCAAAATACTTCAGATACGTATGATGCCAATGATTACCCGCTGCAGCAATTCCATTAAAAGGCTATTAGATTGATAAAATATAATTTGGGGTAAGTCCTAGTTCGGAAGGTGACTTGACATAAATTTTTCGCTTGACGTAGAAGATTGGACATCCGCTCGAGTAATATCTCGGAGTGGACATAATTTCGATTCAAATTAAATAGAGTCATTGAATTTACCGTTGAGAAACTTGCTGAATAGTTGCTGATTAATTGAGGATAGTCTTTGTACCTTCATCGTGAAATCCTAGTACTACCAAGCCCGACTTTTTAGAAGCTTTTGATATACCTTTATTTTTCAAGGTATCAATAAGTAGACTTCTAATCAATCGATTTTTCCTAATTCGGAAATATTATCTATTTTAGATCCCCTTTTTCAATTAATTCCAGAATTTCGACTTTTCGAGGTCCCAGAAAATCGATTAATCTGAGATGTGTTAGCACAAGCTGAATTTGCTAGCAGATAGATGTTGATTGGTTACTTCTTGAATGTATTCTATCTAGGCTATCTATGGAGAGTTATCCTGTGTGGGTGCCAAGGCCCTAGTACGGTCAGCTCCGGTGTGTAGAGGCCCAAACTTCGAACCAAGCAGGGGGCTCTAAACCGGATGGTTGCTTGCAAAGAAATGTGTATCAGCGATGGATACTGTTGTGTTAGTTGTAATTCTTGAAAAAGTAGTGGCCGTTTGTTATCGTTTTGACAGCCGTCTATCGCGGTCTTCATTTCTCCTTGGTTTTTGGAGTAGCAATGTTACCATTTAAATCGTAATTTTTGTCATTGTTGTTACTATTTGTGCTAATATTATCATTCGCGAGGCTCTTTTGAGAATTAGATTTATTAAGCGTATTTTTATTATTTTGTTGTTATTATTTAAATTATTAAGTTGAGATAGATTTTCAATGTTAATCAAATTGGTGATATAATTGGAGCCTTTGCTAATTTTTATTCTGGTCACTAGGATAACATAGCTTAGACGAAGTTCATCGGAATTCATTAGGACCGGAAGGCACTTCAACAATGCAATCTTAACCATGCATTTCGAGTAGGTTGTAGGAAACAGGAAACTTTCCAATCTCTCTCCATACCCAAACGTTAGCTCCGATAGTTAATTTTGCAAAGGCGTGGTATTAAATCTGTTTAATTGATTTAGCGCATCCCTGACTTGCTTTTTTGCGCGTAGCTCTACAATTTCAGCCCAAGTTTCTTGAAGAGCGTTAGCTTTCTGTAAAATTGACGTTCGAAGCCTCTTCTTCAGTGAATTTTGAGCACGTTCCAGAGACTAAAAATGTTAGTGTTGTGCCATCTGGTCCAGCTGTGTCTGTGACAGCATTAATAGCCATCTGAAGTATTGCAGATTTTTTGATTTTTGTGTTTTTGAGCTCTTCTTGAATGATATTACATTATCTTCACAAAGGTTAATGATATTGCTCCACAATACTGACACTGTAGTAGGCTTCAACTGGAACGCACTTGGCACCACCGCCGAGCGATTGGGCGAGCTGCAGCATTTCTTTATAGGTCAATTTTCTTCCAAGCATCATGAACAATTTGATTTGGTGGAAAATATAAAGATCGATACAGCTTTGACGTAATGCATCCCAAATATCCTAAATTGTTTGTCTTTTGGGGAATCTAGCAGCTTGTAATCGTGTGGTTTCATTAACAATATGAAGGACAGGGCTTTCATCGATAAAACAGATGCCAACAAAGATAGTATATTTAATGCAGCTATCATCACCTTGTAATGAGAATTTGAATTTTTGTGGTGACGAGCCATACTAATGGCAAAGTCCGCAATGTTTAGCAAATCTCAATAAATGGGAATGAAAGTTTCTATAGCAAGCTCAGTCGAGAAGACTACCCAATTTCTGAATAGACGCATATCAAAGATATTTGTGCAAACTGCTAATCTTTTGTTTTGTTAATTCCATACTATCAGAGACGAACGCCTCATTTGCCTTCTTAACGCCAGTGATAGAGTATTCCCAAAAAAATTGAATTAGAACAATGATTCCTTGAGGGATTTATGGTGCAGTGGCACACCATCCAAGCCGGTCTCTCAAATAGAGTCTAGGTAGTTGAGGCACACGCCCCACTTGAGACAGAAGAAAGCTGGTTTGAATCCAGCAAGACCCTCACACCACATTTCTCGACCGGTCATGAATGTGACGATCACAAAGGTACACTGGATAGCCGTGAGTAGCCGTGGGTAGGAGGAATACGGTTCTGCGGCAGACGTCAACAGTTGAGAGAAGCGGCTATATGGCGCCTGACTTCGAGTTTTGTCTCCAAATGATATTTGGGTGTGAGTGTCCTTTATGTCGTTTTTGTTGGGACATTTGTTAAGTTTATGGATAACACGCAAACATGCACCCCAAAGTATCCTATTGGGACGAATGACCTCGGAAAGCGTCAGGTATCCTCAGTCGCTAGAACTAAGATGATATAACCGTGACGCTGAACACTCCTACCAAAGACACATTCGCCGGTACCACTACAGGGTTACACCTATTAAGACTTACGTCCTGTTGCTTCTTCCCTCAACTGCGAATACCTGTCTAAGGGAAAATACAAGTAAAAACCTGAGATTCTTCAGAATGCTTCATCATCTTGTCCGTCGCAACCGCGCGAGTTGTGATCTCACAATATTCATGCCTATTATCAAAGTAGGCGATCAGGCTGCAAAGACTCCTGGTTAAAAATGCCCCAGATGGCGGATTAGAACACCATCCTTCATTTAAGTCTTAGCGGACAAGCCCCAAAGTCGTATACCTCAGCAAAATCCCTGCGTAACTGTCCTCTTCAGACACAACTCTTCTCCTTCATGACCGTCTTTCTGTCAATCTTCCTGTCACTCTTATACCCATCCTATAAATTGACTTCCCAAGCAATGAAGAAACTCCTCCACAACTGTGTGCCGCAGGCCTTCAATCCTCTATCGGATGGCTACAGCAGCCAGGGCGTACATCTGGAGCCAATAGGCGTGAAAAATCTTTGAAGGGGCGAGTCAATTTAACCAGATAAGAACTATGACCGTAAGGATAGCAGTCGGGTGATTGGTTTAAAAGATTGTGTCGTCAATGAAAGAAATCGACTGGACGGCAAGTTGGCCAGACAGTGAGTGATGCTTGTCTCGCCGCAACCTGGATGCGCCTCTCTTGTTCGCTGTCTCAAAAAAGCAGGGAACACCTTGAGCGTTTGCGGCAGGCACCATGTGAAGGTGAAGAGTTCGTCTTTGCCCGCCTGCCCCTTGTTTCACGTTCAGTCATCGCTCCATGCACCGTATCGGTGTCATTCGTGTCAATTCCTTAGGGCTGCATACATAAGAACGATTTAAAACAAAAAAAAACAGAGACAGTTATTACACTAGGACGATTCAGTTCGACCTGCATGATTATCCACTGCTCTTTTTCCACATTTTATATCCATATATTTAATCATTAAATAATGACTGAACAAGTTATTTCAACAGTATTTCGAGGGCCTTTTAATACCGTTTGTCGCGGGATCAATTGATGGTGGTGAACACCAGAGCAAGTCCAAATGTAAAATCAGTTAATTATTAAATCTACCGAGAGAATTTACAGCCATATCTTCCTATCTTTAAATACACATTCATCCTCCACTATTGTGACATGAGATGACACAATCTTTCTGACCAGCTTTGAAAGTTGTAGATGTAGTACCAGCCGCCGAATACCAGCCACAAAGTACTTACCACAGAAGTAGCCTCATGAGTGTCAGCCTCGCGAATCTCAGCCACAGAAATACCAGCCTCGTGGATATTCAACCTCGCGGAAATAATTAGTTCTGGCACAGTCAAAACCAACCTCACGGGTCTATCCCGTAACACCGTTACTTATTACGCTAACACCTAGAGAAACTGATCATCTGTTGAAAAATCAGTACCGGGAAATTAATCGTGATTAACATAAGGACTGGCCGTGTCTCTATGACTTTTTTGCTAGATCTAGATGAACACGCGATATCCTCGGCACTTCTTGTCACGGGGATGGAAATGTGAGATTGATCGACGATGTCAGGTCTGGTGGAATAGATTATCTACAAGTATCGAAGGAATGCTACAGAGCATTGATAGATATTTACAATGTGTGAAACCCATGCTAAAATAAGCGATTTCACATTGTCTGAGCTAAAGTCCACACCCTGACACTTCTCAGCCTTGCGTCCCCAGATCATATTTTTGCTGCATCTGATAGGATGTATCTTGTTTCCTTAGCAACGTAATTTTGGATTATTTATTTTTATTAACGCACGCAACTTATCTAATTTCATGTGCAAAAGAGGGACTGCGATTTCGGTGATAAAACATAAATTCAAACTGGAATTGTACCTGTTCGACAAATTTTTGACTCAGCACTTTTTAGTCCTAGTTATCATTAAAATCAATTTACTATACAACTTCAAATAGAATGGCAGATAACAAAGGTGAAGCACATATTTTTGACGTTCTTCGTCTTTACAGAATAGATCAACAGCGCTAGATTACGCAACAAACTGCCCAGTAGAAGTTGAAATCGCGTCATGCAGTCAAGATACGACTTTTCCGAGACGGTAGTTTTTTTCATCCTTTCGCCTTGTTGAAATTTTTCAAATAGAAATCAAAGCTGCTCAAAAAAGCCTATGGACACTGTACCATCACCGTTTTATTGCACAATCGAGCAAAACATGGGGCTTCCACGCTTCAATACAGAACATATTAGACAAAGCAGTCATGATACAATCAAACTCACTGCTATCAACCCCCATTGGCACTGTCAGCGAAGAGAAGGGGAGCAGCCCCACCTTGAATGTCGTATCTTTCTCAAACCTAAAATTGTAAAGGGGATGTGAGGGGCTAGCTGGCGTCGGTCACTGCACGACAAGCGAGTGCCACAAACTGTGTATATTCTATCTATGTAGATACAACTGTGCAAGGGAATCAGCTCTCTTATGCCTCCAATGTTACTGGGGTCTTGATAACGCCTCTACATGTAACTATTCTAATCGTTTGCCCCTTACACGGTCCCTTTGACTTATCGGACGTTTAAGCTTGTACTAACAAGTACGCGAAGGGCTAAGCGGATCCCCTTCCCTCTACACGGACTATCTACTACATATAGTATATATGTATACCTATGTTGTCTGTGCGTTGTGTTTCGTCAAACTCATCTCTGCATAACTATACACACATGCCCGTGCATAATTATCCCTTTGATTAGTCAGAACTGGGCTCGCCAGACCAGTCAACACAATCCAGGGCGCAGCCCTTAACAGGGGAAAGGTCGACCTAAAAGTAGCACAATAAAGCTCCCACCAAAGGTCAAGGATCAGGACGAATCTTCGACTCAACGTGATCCTTCTGTGCATGAATATGAAGCGTGAAAGCTTTCATTAGGTCCTGCGGCGCCTTTAATTGTACAAGAAGATGAGGATCCGTCATCTTCCTTTTTTTGCCCGTTCCCCAAAACAGCACAAAACAGTAGATCGAAGTGGGACGTGAGTGAAGGCAGTCCAGTGCTTGATACAACAGCCATAGGGTTCTCGAGCGGTTCAAGTGGTATCAGAAATCTACACGAGGTAGGAACAGCTCGTGAGAGAGCTTATATGCGGAGCATAATAGTCGATAAGTTACGAAGCGCATCAATAGAAGAGGTACATGTATGAATGTTCGTTGATATTGACTTGCAAGAGAATCCTTAGGTTCGTATACTAGTAATTGGCCACTAGAATTTGGGATAACTTGAATTGGATTGATCTAATCACTGACAAACCAAAATTATTGGCCGCAGCTAGGTTCCAGTTCGCTAAGCCAAATTTGATACACCGCCTACCAATCGGGAATGTTACACGTAAGGTGCTAACTCGCTAAACGTATGGCGCATTCTGGATAATATTCAGATCTATAGTGATCAGCTACGGTTGCTACCTGGGGGGACTAGCAACCGATCCAAGGTGCCGTTTGTCTTCATATCCATATATGTGCTTATACAAATTTGACCAATCCTGAGGCATCAACACAACGATTCAACATCATCGACAATTAACTAAACAGAGGATCAAATAATCTGCATGTATAGTCTTTGATTAAAAGTTCTGCAATTGATACCTAACAGTCAAAATTTCTGTTCTCCGGTGTGAAACGCTAATTAAAAAAATTAAGTTCTCCGATCTCGATAACTTCGTCCTCTGTTGCTTCCACATGTTACAGTTATGAGCGCATACGGGGTATATTACTACCTTTAAGGTGAGAAGGTAATGATGTCGAGGAATGACTTGTAACTGTTGTAAACTCAGAATATAATAACTAAAACACTTGCATTACAAAGAGGGAAAGGACCTCATAATATATACATGCTCTTGCCAGGGTCCATTCACCGTGATCGAGTGTTCACCCGATCCCCATTCCATTCCATTCCATTCCATACTCAATTACAAGTCTGGCGTACCCTAGTTCTCAGGCTAGTGCACGACCCCATGTACCCGGGCTTATGCCGACCAGCTAATATGCCGATCCTTGCATAAAGTTGCAGATTACAACACTCCCCCTGACGATAACAATCGTCATCTTCTCATGGTACTTCTACAGATGGACTGAGGAGTTTGCTTTCGTCAGACTGTCGGCCAGCTGCTTAGATGATTCAACATATGTCACTGCTATTGCGCCCCTCATGAACTGCTGCCGGCAGTAATGATTCCTGGGAGCAATGTGCTTCGATCTCTTGTGATTGTCGTGGTTCTTAATCAGAGATATGGCTGACTGATTGTCTACGTAAAGTTCGGTGCATATCGATCCCTCGACACTATTCTGTAAGCAAAGCTCCACTAGAAGTGACTTCACCCATTGCAATTGCCGGCATGTCTCAGTCGCCGCTAGGTACTCTGCTTCTGTGGTGGAAAGCACCACATCTCTCTGCAGATGAGATCTCCAACTGACTGGCCCGGATGATAGCATAACAAGTGATCCTGATGTTGATCTACTTGTTGTCGGATCTCCTGAAAAATCTGCATCAGAGTACGCCTCAAGTTTTGGGTTGTCCTTGCCCCTCACAAATGTTATACCTTTGTCCGGATCTTCTGCAATATAGCGCAGCACCCTTCGTGCTGCCTTATGATGTTCTTCCGATGGATTGGACAAGAATCGTGCGAGATGATTCACAGAATGTGATATATCTGGACGAGTATTATTCGCCAGATACTGCAACCCACTAATAATAGAGTTGTATTCTGTCCTAAATTGCACTGAGCATACTGAGCTGTTAGGCTCCATCAGTCGCTCCATTGGCGATTTCGCCGCCTTGCATTCTGCCAATCCGTGTCTGTCTAGCAACTTACGCGCATATTGCTCTTGCGAGAGTTTAAGAACATCCTTGGATGGATTGCTTATATTTATACCGAGGAAGAGATCCAACTTAACCGTCTTAAGCTTATACTTCTTGTGTAGTGCATTCATCAGTCCGTCTATTTTCTTCAAATTTGGCCCCATGACCTGGAAATCATCAACATGAATGATGACAAAAAGATCCCTTGACTTATTCGTGTAAAGGCATACGTCGGACGTAGTCGGAAACATGCCCTGTGTGCCAAGAAATGCTTTCACATTATCGTACCAAAGTGCTGCAGCTTGTTTCAGCCCATAGAGACCCTTTTTGATAAGGATGATACGATTTTCTTTCTTGAAACCCTCTGGGAGTTCCATGTACAAGTCTACATCGAGGTCGGGGTTTAGAAATGCTACTGGAACATCCCCTTGACGTCGGTGCCACCCGAATCTGTGGGCAAGTGCCAACATTATACGGCCTGTGTCTGATCGCGGTGTTGGTGCAAAAGTCTCCTGGTAATCAATCCCTGATCTTTGAGTGAAGCCCTTGACAGTACACCTTGCCCGGTATTTATCCAATGACCCATCTGCGTGGTACTTCTTCTTGAATACCCATTTGCACTTCATCAAAGTGCGTCCCGCTGGTAACTGGTTTCGATTGATAATACTTATGGCTCCCTTTTCCTTCAGAGAGCGAAATTCTTCTAGAGCAGCTTCTCGCCATTGTGCTGCATCTGAACTTGTCATGGCCTCGGTCCATGTCTTTGGGTCGGCACTCAACTTGGCAGCTTTTCCATGATGTAAGTTGTAATAATCCACCTTTTTAATAGGTCTATCCCTCTTGCTGCGCGTGATCTGAAGTTCTGGAGAGTGATCTCGTTTTTGACCAGCGAGCTGGGGAATCGGATCCCAGCCTGTCATTATATTATTCAGATCTTCTTCATCCTCATTTCCCGCTACTTCGAATGAGTCATGCTCCCCCAGACGCACTACCTCTTTGTTGCCTTGTCCTTCTGGCTGGCTGTCGAATTCATTCGTTTCCTGTCCGGAGCCCTGTGACACGTTATCACAACTATCATAATCCGAACCTACTGATGATGGTGATCTTGAAGGTCGTCTGTTACTTCTAGTCAACTGTAGAGCTTCTGACAAATCGTTCGCTTCTTTCTCAGTAGACGTACTTTCTGGCCATACATCGTCTGGTATAGTCAGTACTTCTGGCACTTTCGGGATATCCGATCGGTCGACTGCCGGTGGAATCGGAGCCTCTGATTTATTCTGAATCGGAGGTACGTCGGGCCTTTCCGATGCCGGTTCTGGTGGATAATTTTGCGGAATTTCGGGTCCTTGTGGTGCCGACGCGCGTGCTAGGTTCTCCCCCTCAAACTGTGAAGTTTGATCAACTTGCGGAGGCACTGGAATGTTGACTGGCGCAGTAATATCTGTAGGTAAATTACTTGCACTGGTCCAATACTGAGAAGACTTCTTTTGGTCTCTAGCACTGAGCATATCTCCCAACACGATATCCTCATCAAATGTCACGTGAGGCGACAAGCTTTCGACCCATCTCCATCCTTGCTTAGGTGACCAATGTGGGTGGTAGATAAGGTAATTTTTACTAGTATTCTTCTGGAAACCCATGAACCATCCTTTTTCTGCCCTTGCTTCAAATTTACCAGGTTTTGGACTAATCAACTTATATGCACGACAGCCGAATCAGGGAAGCGGGGTGAAGTCAATTTTCTCATGATGCGGTTGCTTCAAACCGTCCAGAAAATCGATAATAGGCACTTTCTTGGTGCGCAAACAATATAATCTGTTGTTTATGAAGCAAGAGTGCTCCATTGCCCACGGCCAAAAACAAGGCGGCATTCGTGCATCGACCAACATGGATCGCGCCCTTCTTAATATGATTTTGTTGGCAGCCTCAGCTGCTCCATTCTGTTCAGGAGTATGCGGCACTGATGTGTCGGTTCGAATTCCATGCTTGTCGCAGTATTCCTTAGTACGCGCAAATTCTGAGCCTCCATCGTGAAATATGATTCGAACACGCTTGCCGTATTGGTTGTACTGAAGCTCAATCCACTTAAGTAATTCTTGGGCGATTACATCTTTGTTCTGGGTTGTAATTACCCACCTCATTCGAGTTCTGGCGTCTGTAAGAATCACAGCATACTGATGACCGTTAATTGCTGCAGTGAGCTTTCCGACGGTGTCTATAAATACTTCGTCAAGTGGTTCTCCTGGAGTAGGCCGCGGTTCCCTGGAAACAAATCTCTGTGCTTTACTCAAGTAACATGTCTCACAGGTTGCTAAATCCGATAGATCTATGCCTTCAAGGCCTTTTGAACACTGCGCTGTTTTCTTTAAAATCTCCTGTCCTACATGTCCGAGTCGCTGGTGCCATCTTTGCGCACTTACTGCACGTGGCACTCGTGCCACCCCTGGTGCTATACGATTTTGTCCTACACTTTGTTGACAACACTGATCCAACGGTTGAATGAACAAAACACCTTCAATGTTGACTAATTTTGCTACTGGTACATCCTGTCCTTCGTCGTTAATTTGAACAAGGATTCCGTTGCGCCTTGCCGCCACAATTCCATGATCTTGCATGAGCTTCACAGCTGAAACAATATCGCATGAAGAATTGGGCGAATAAAGAACGTTATTCAAATCAAGTGATAAATTTCCAATTCGCAGGCGACACGTGCCCCTTTGTGTCAACACAGAATTCCCTACGGCCTGGTCAAATTCGAACGGCTTGGCTAGCTTCTTAATCTCAACAAAATCATCTTTACAGCGTGCAAAATAGTGCGAAGCACCGGTATCATAGAGTAAACGGTTTTTAAGACTAGCGCCTGCTCTAGCTATGGTTCCTATATCCAATTGACCATCGCTGTCTTCATCTTCGCCGACCTCGTCCTTCAAACCAGACGCGGCCTTCGCTGAACCATTATCCCTATATTTCCTTCGGAGCTCAGGGTGCTGCTTGAAACAGTTTTTGTTCTTGTGTTTATTATGTTTGCAGCGGGTACAAAGTGCTTCAGAGTCTCCACTTGTACCACCATCCTTTCCCTTTCCGTTACCCCGCCCATTTTCCTTTCCGAAAGCAACTTGTCCTCCGCCAGACCGGGCCTCCTTCACCTTCGGGACTTGCCGGAGTGTCGACATCAAGGTGTCCAACGACACATACCGGTTTTTTTCGTCATAGACCTTGGTTTGCCGCCATGTGTCCAACTAATCTATCCCTTCAGTTCCCATGATGAACATGAAACCAGCAAATCCGGGACTAATCTCGAAAATGTTACGTTGCGTATCCTTCGAACTTCCGGGTATGGTTGGCATCATACTTTCTGTGGCACTGTTCACGTCGAAAAAATTCTGCATAAACTCATTGCAGTAATTATTTGCTGTCGACGTGAACATCGTAGACAGAAGGTTCCGAACGGCTGTTTCACACGGGGTAGTTGCGCCTTCCTCTCTGACATTGCTGACATGGTCGAAGATCTGCTTGGCCGTCATATTCACGAAATTCTGGGGTCGAATTTCCTTGCTGATCATATTGACGACAATTTGCTTCGCCACGATCTCTCCTTCGGTCCACCTAACCGCTGCTTCCTCGTATGCCGAATAAATCTCCTTGAATGATTTTGCATTGTCGGCAGTCATTGTCGGCTCCTCTGGGCAGATCGCTGGTTTAATCAACGGGATGTTATGAAAAACATGCCCCAAACAGCGCTTTTGGACCAACGCAGATTGCAAATTCGTGATCCACTGGGAAATGCCGACGCCCGAGCCGAGTACTAGCAATGGGAATTCGGTGGACGTAGTAATATAGTTCATCTTAACCCGTTAGCCTAAGACATAAGAAGCCACCGGGCTCATAACCTGTTACAGTTGTGAGCGCTTACGGGGTACATTACTACCTTTAAGGTGAGAAGGTAATGATGTCGAGGAATGACTTGTAACTGTTGTAAACTCAGAATATAATAACTAAAACACTTGCATTACATAGAGGGAAAGGACCTCATAATATATACATGCTCTTGCCAGGGTCCATTCACCGTGATCGAGTGTTCACCCGATCCCCATTCCATTCCATTCCATACTCAATTACAAGTCTGGCGTACCCTAGTTCTCAGGCTAGTGCACGACCCCATGTACCCGGGCTTATGCCGACCAGCTAATATGCCGATCCTTGCATAAAGTTGCAGATTACAACACCACGCCGCATCAAGGCCGCATCAAGGTGGTTGGTTATGTCGACTGATACTTGTGCGTCGATGATGAACAGTTAGCCTAATATTTAGATATTGAATAAAGGTCCACACACTGTTAGACCGGTGTTCATGAATCTTATCACCAGCTACTTCAACATATCTTGCCTACTGCTGCCATTCTTCTCTTTTTAGAAGAACTAGATTATTTCTCACCACGTCAACTTTTGGTACACAGGGTCGGATGGTGCAGTGGTACACTGTCCGGGCTGTTCTCCCAAGTAGAGTCTGGGTAGCTTGGACAAATGCCCCACTTGAGACAGGAGACAACTGGTTCGAATCCAGCAAGACCCTCACACCACTTCTCTCACGGTGATACTGTATTCGTAGGATGACGAAAGCATACTCAGATAACCATGGGTTTTTCTCGCTTTTCCTCATGGTGAGTATTCACGGAAGAGGGTACATGTCGTAAGGCGTTATTCTCATAGTAGTATCTGCAAATGAAATCTGAGTATGAGTGTTCCAAACGTCAAACTGAGTCATACTGCGTCACATACATATCTTCCGTAATCATTCGCGTCATAGCATCAGGCTGCATAGGCAAAAATGATTTATAAAAAAAAAAAACTTCTGGTACTGCAGGCGTTGTTCTGTGTTCTCTGGATTCGAAATTATGTTATCACATGATCCCTTTTCATCGTGACAGTAGTTGCTGCATGGTTTTCCCCACTTTCCGACAGTATAATTCTCGTTTTTTCAAGTAGATTGCCAAATTTTGCAGGAATAAATTGTGGATTCCACAATTTGAAAGACAAATATTTTAACAGTGGTGTTTATCAACCGTGGGTGTGAGTCTGACGTTGAGCGAATTCAAGGTGTATGAACACTTGGGTGATTTGTTTACTTACGTATACGGATACGAAGACAAACGGTGCCGTGGATCGGCTGCTAGCCCTCTGAGGGAGCAACCATTGCTGATCATTGTAGATCTGATTATTGTCTGGAATACTCCTTACGTTTAGCGATTTAGCTTCCTATGTTAACCATTTTGGCACCTTACGTGTAACATTCCCGCTACCAATTGGCTCTTCGCATGAATAACGAGCCTTTTAATTGGTTCTGAGTAGACAAATCTCCATCATAATTTGCCAGGTGGCTCAACTCTAAAAATTGACAATAGGCAGACTTGGTATTGCAAAGCTCACTTTATGCATCAAATTTAATTCAAGGCTTGAGAAGATGTAATTTGGTTTATATCATAATACAATCAAATTCATCTCACATGTTGTGGCTATAGCTAATCTGGCTTGATATTGATTATTTAGTGCTTCATCATTTTATTCATCGCCAGAGGTTACAGTTCTTTTAACTACCTCTGTTCAAAATGTACACATGGTGGCTGTCATAGCCCATAGCTAGTCTATCCGCATGTTTCTTCAAATCTTTGATAGCGCTTTGCCAGAGAATTGTCCGCTGATTGTTTTCGGCTCAGATAAGCTTCCATGAACTTTTAGCTTAGATGTACTTGTGGCTGTTGTTGAGCGAGAAACTCCATTATAAGAAGGTATCCTTGTTTTAGAATTATAACCCTCATTATTATCAACATTGTCTCCTCTTTTCCATCTAGTCGTCCTGATAACAATATTAGAAGATTGGCGTACGTTGAAGGTGAAAGGAGCTGTAATTTAAACATAGATTCACCTTGATTTTGACTTCGATCATGCCCCCTCACTCGAAAAGGCTCACGAAGTTTTTCCCGTACAGTTTGCGCGAATTGAGAAGGATGACGTCTTGATGATGATTCTGCTTCTCTAGGTTATTCTCTTAACGCACCCCGAGGTCAACCCTGAGTGGGAATTACTCTGGGGTCTATGATGTCAATTCTAATACTAGCATCCAAATTCTGGCTACGATTGAAACACCAATATGGGTGTACGTCATCTTTACTTCGCTGACTCTTTGCGTGAAGAAAGCCGAAAACTTCAAGACAAAATGACAGTCCGTATGCGACTCGGAAAGTACATGAGCAAAAATTCGTCTGCTCTGGCACTTTCCGGATCTGAATAGCAAGCTTATATAAAGCATAATTATGAATATTACTGATTAAACTAGTTAACATGGGATGACTAGTTTTATAGTAGGGCTTTTTCTGGTCTTGAGCTTCACTTTGCGCAATGGATGACTGTTGTGAAGCCCAAAATAACAGGAACATATCATCTATAACCATTAAATCATAGGAAGAGGGTTGAAGATATGAATTTCTTTTTGAGTGACATCCTTCGATGGTGGATGTAACATTGTATCTAAAGTGTAGATACTCATCCAGCCAAAATCTTACAATCTATTCATTCTACTCCAGCCAGGTTTGTTCGATAAAACAATGTGCCTCTTAAGGTGCAATAGTCTCTGGCTTGGCGATCTCTCGATAATATATTTCTTCCGAGGTAGCAGCATGGACAATATTCCATTGTGAAACAGATTCTATAATCATAGGGCTTCGTACATTATAGCTCTCCTGCCTATTTAGTGCAGGAGAGTATCTTTTTGATCATGCCTAGACGTTCATGTTAACATGCCAACGACGAAGCAAGTGTAGTATTGTGGAAAAATTAACTTCGAGCATTTCATTAAGGCAAGTTCTCTATTCGTGATAATAGATAGAGGTTAACTAATCCCTTCAGTAGCCATTATCTCCTTTAGATGAATAGGTACCCAGTCATAATCGCTTTTTTTCTCGACAGAAGGAAAAATAAGACCGAGTTGGATTACTTAATTTCAACCCGTAACTACACAAATATTAAGTAATGGCATGATGAATCTATTAGTTCTATAGGTACAATCCATGATAAGAATGTCTGGATTATTTTTCCATAATAGAAGTGACTGGGGACGGAAGTAAATAAGTTTTGCGGGAGAATTATCAGCGTTCATCTCGTATTCTGGATTGAATCTACAGGCTTGGAGCTCTTGAAGCAGCCATTGCAATAGAGTCATTCTACCAAGCTGTTTTTGCCTTTCCTTTTGAATAATATTCGGAATATCCTTATCTACCAGGCTATGTCCTTCCCTGGCTCTAAGAGCACTAATAATTTGGCCGATTGCGAGGCCAGCTTTTGAAGATAGAAGTTTTTCCTCTCGTATTAGTTCCGGTAGAGCCGCAGCTCGATGGGCTGGATAAGCTCTACTCGAGGTATTCATGTGTGTATTTTTGGAAGTTATTTTCCATTGCTTGTCGTCGTTGACATTTATTGTGATCCTAAATTGACATCCACACTTTTTGCTTCCAGTTCTGTCCCTTGGCTTTGATTTTGGATGTGATCTTTTGCTTTTCTTAATGAATTTTAGGTCCCTAGTCGCAGTTATAGTAAAAAAGTATAAGATCATTTGTAACTATTCTCGTTTTTGTAAAAGTTTGGGAAGGCGAATCCTCTAATATTAGCTTGTGCCTAGGCCCACGAAAATGTCTTTGCTTCAGAACTAGATGTAAGTGTCTTTATGGATAATGGATTACATTCGCAATTGTAAAATCCAAGTGATAGAGAGTTATCCATTATAAGTCTAGGTAAATATGTGAGCAAGGCTATGACCAATCGGTAGTTAATTTATGAATTATGTGAGGTATTTCTAATTTATATTGGGTTAGAAAAATGGCAGTTCAAATGAGGTATGAATGATATTTGGCCGAAAACCTGATGGGTAAAAAATTCAAGTATGAATATGGTGGTAGACATAAGATCTGATTGTAATTGTCACTTCTAAGACCGGGTCTGACCTCCAGTCGTCAAATCTTTACCTAGAAAGGAAATCTACGCGCACGACCCATTAGGTGGCATGTTACCGTATACAACGTGACTAAACCTTTGCCTGCCCATATATTGGAGTGATAACAACAAAAGCCAATGCCAAACGTCCCCTTTGAGACAAAAAGCAGGGACGCATCCCACGAGCCTACCTGATGTTAATCGTAAATAATAATAAAAGCAAAAGCCAAATGTAGAAAATAGGTTTAATAAGATTTAATCGTTACTGATGTAATTGTCAATTAAATATAATTTATTCATCTATTCGACTTTATTCGGTTACTAGGCCGACGATGTGACTAATTATGGAAGAAGGTTTTTACGATAGAGTTCTAGAATAGGCTTAGCGCATTGGAATTTAGCTATAGCCCAAGAGTAATGCTGTCGCGTATTCTTGCTAAATGTGACAACATTAAGTAGATCACAATTCTTGCAAATAAACTCTCAATACATGTTTGAACTCGCAATCATGAGTTCAACTTGCGTACTCTTGTTACTGGAATATCAACTGCTAGACAAGGAAATTGTCCAAAATCTAGATCTTTTTCGAAATTTGGAGAATGGGATACCAATCACATTATCAGGGTACTCTACTAATATGGCACATAATTATCATTACTGTAACGCAAAGAAAAAGATTCTATCTGTAAATAATGATATGATTGGCTGAAATCAGAAAAGTATTTTAATGGTCTTAAAAGATAAGGTGGTGTACTCAACATGTCACAATAAAATGATTTTCTCGAGAATGAGTTCAGCCCAATTAAAATCTTTAATTAAATAAAGATGACAACTCGGCAAAAGTGATACTCCGAAACTTCAAATTCATTTGGGAAGTCTTTTCACGCACGTTTGATCACTCAAATTAATACTCCGAAATTTTGGTTGCCATAATTCAATTTCATTAGCAACTTAACAAAACAGTGCAAGATCCCCTCATCACTCTTCAATCCCTCTGGCTTGACCCTTCAGCTTGTCCATTGCGGATGCATAGACTCATTACCTATCACGCCCCACCCGTCATCCCAAGTTGTTGAGAAAAGTATGCATCCCCTCAGAGCCCGAAGGCCACCAATCCAACTGGGAATTTTGCCAACCCGAGCTTATCACCGGTACCTCTTCTAGCGGGAAAGTATTTGATGAAGAGAGGTCCCAGTTAGTAGGCGAGCAGGGGCCACTGTTGGGAACGACATTTTCCACCTGCAGGTCCTCAAAATTGAAGAGCTCGGGGATGACATCAAGGCTCACCACCCCAGAATCCGGAACCAAAAATAGAGGGTTTTCCGAGATATCTGGCTTGTTGCCTGGCGCGTAATATGCTGTACCAAAGACACTTTAAAAATTAGTCAAATTAATAACAAAATCACCAAAATCGTCAAAAAACGCCAATAACTTACGCTGCAAAGGCCGGATCAAAATGAAAATAAAGAGGTGGAGGTAGAGGAGAAGAAGGAGGAGGAGGAGGAGAAGGAGGAGGAGGAGGAGAAGGAGGAGGAGGAGGAGAAGGAGGAGGAGGAGGAGAAGGAGGAGGAGGAGGAGGAGAAGGAGGAGGAGGAGGAGGAGGAGGAGAAGGAGGAAGAGGCCGATGACGCTCTTTCCTCTTCTTGGACACTTTTTCCTCCATCTTCTTTCTCCCTAATTTAGATTAGGCATCAAATCTACAAGTCAGAGCAAAGGATGTATACTTACGGTATTTTCTTTGAGCCAATTTGTTTTGCTCTCTCCGTCGCTCATCACCGACGGGAAGCTTCGTCCAATCGTCTTCGGGGTTTGCATCCTCCCCAAAGGCACTTATCGGTTGTGTTTTTTTCATCTTGAAATAAAATCAAAAGAGAATATTTGGAGAATTGATGAAGAATATCGAGGGCTTTGTCTGAAGGTGCAATACCAGTATTTATACACGTCAGGAGGACTAGATGAAGAGACCACATTAATTTTGACCATTGGCAAATCAAAGAATCCTCATTAGTATAGACTTGATGTGGAGACTTAGCGGAGCAACTTAACTGCTGAAATGCTCCATCAAAGGAGTAAGATGACGACTATACAAAAACAACAATGCAATTGACTTAAGTAAGACGTCGATCAATGGGCTAGCTCAATCAGAGAAAAAATTTTCAAGATAAAAATGCGGAGATCGTGGGAGTCCCTTGGGAAAATGTTTTCTTTCACTCAGTCCATGAAATCGCCGTTGATCTCGCCAGTTATCTAGTTTTTGATTCAGAGTTCTTCAACACCAATAACTGGGAATGATTCGAATCTCAAATGACAAGTTGAAACTTTTTGGGAGCTCTGAATCATAGCTCTAACACGAAACATCCAATTGGTGATGACAGAATATTGAAAATGATTTACAACATCAAATGCATGTGAAAATGTCAGACGCCAATTGATCATTGTGAAAATCTTAGCGTTGGCTTTCAAACTTATCCAGACCTCCACAGATAAAGATCATTAATTTGATGAGCTGAAGTTATTACGCCAACAAGTATCTTAAATATGGAAAGCACCAATTAGCTTCAATTGATCTTGGATTTTTTCACAAAACACATGTCATTTCGGAATCAAATTGCCGTGTTGAAATATCCGTAGAGGCTCTAAGATTCATGAAAGGAAAGAGCCATGGAGTCCTCGTGAAAAATTTTCATATCAGAAAACTTGGTCAATCGAGTAACCTAATGGCTATATACTAGACTTACGTTAATGTTTTCATTCAGTCTCGATTTATTCAGCTCAATTACAAAAAAAATAGGAAACCAAGATGGAAATTGCCACCGACATCAGGCGACAATGTTTGAAGTTATGAAGATTGGAGTTTAAATTTGTTCAACGGACGCTAGAACGAATTATGAATCATACCATTTTAACCCCCGAACTTCGTTTATCAATCAAAATAAAAGTTTTCAAGAGATTTGACAGGCACATTAATTCAAGATTGTGAAATTTTCGTCTAGGATTCGATGCGGAGTCAAGACGTTTAGCATCATTATCTGCCCATATCGTGGTTTAAATAATGATTCTGGTTTCAACTAAAAAGCTTTTGTAACCATCTGATGTCTTCCATAGATATGTGAAGAAATCCATTTGTGTGAAGACTTTGAGAACAATTGATAATAATCAATTGCTTTCCACAACACACAGTTTACATCTAACTTATACAGAATTAACAAAGTAATGTTAAGTTGTGGTGAAAGTGAATGAGCCAAAAGTCTACTACATCTAAATGCCTCGATTTAACATCCAATGCTACAACGATCTCGAGGGAAATGAGTCAATTGGCTCAAAAACAGGCCAAGAGATTGAGATTATAGAGCTCTATCATGTATTTCATCCCCCTGATAGTTTTAGTGTCAAGTGGTTACTTATTCAGTTGAATTATTCATTGGTATAACCTCTACCTACTTGGATCTTTCAACTCGCCCATATATTTAAAAATTCATCGAAAACAATTACTGTCGGATAAGCTAAAATATTCTCATGTAAATGTAATCATCAAGCATATTTGGAAAATTCTACATAAATTCAACTCTAAACTTCTGGGGAATCGCATTTTTAGGGAAAATATGAATATAAATTCAATTAATATAGCCCGAAAATGTTGTCCCATTAACACTATCCAAGAAACACAATTGTACTAAGAATCAACTTTATTGCTACAGATATCGGAAACTTCTATTCAATATATATATATATATATATAAATATTGTCACCTCACTTTCCCATGTAATGAAATTTTGTCATGCGTAACTATCATCCGTTTGGAGGAACATCATTTATCATGAAGAATTCACTGCTCACCCTCGAAGTTAAAGTGTATCAGTTATTCGGAAGTTGGTATATCATTGCGAAAACAGGACGAAGGATTTTGTTATTTACTACAATGAAATAAAAGTGATGGGCAGAATATGTTCACATAAAGACCTAATAACCGATTATTTTGCGGACAGTTTCAGGTTATACACTTAAGGCTATAGCCATTGATTTAGCTTCTTACCAATTAATTTTGATTTACACAGTATGCAGTATTTTAAATCCATCTGATCAGACCATGCGTCGCCGTGACCCCGATGCGCAATCATCGCCGTTGCCATCTATCGCGATTTCCGCCGACGCGACTGCCTGCAAGGCAAAGCCCTCAAATTCTACCACCCCCAGTACCGCTCTCAGAGCTATCTCATCAGATCGAACCATCTCTATCTTGAAAACTCATGCTGCTCCCTATTCGCCCGACACTGATATATGCCGGGATATTACTTTGGCTATCAAATATTAGCAGGCTAATCTGGTCATGACGCGATCAGCTGCTCTAGATGTCTCTACCACCACAGTGCACCCCAATCTACGTCGTCTGATTACAGAACTAACAAAGCGTATCATTCAAAAAATCTCTTAAGCTATCCCAGGCAATCTAACCTGCGCGGCGGCTTCCCAATCTGCAGCCAGAACGCAGCACGAAGATAGTGTTCCATCTCGGGTCACTAGGGAAATCACAATCAAGTTTAGCGTAGTATCCACTGAGCTGGAAGAAGCCTCGGGCACTGATATTGTTCGTGAGACCAGTAAAGCCCTTGGGAATGTGTCTACCTCGGTCATTGCGGCGCGTAAATTAACCAGTGGTGACATTCGCCTGACTTTGGCGTCTGCGGAAAAAAGAAAACTTTATGAAAACGAGGCTAGAATTCAGTCTCTATTTGGCGCTGAATGTATTGTTCGCTCACGAGGCCTCCCAGTAGCTGCACACGGCATCACTACAGCATTTATTGATCCTTCTGATCTACTTGCAGCATCAACTTATCTAAAAACACAAAATTTACACTGGCCTCCCGACACAAGATTCATTCGAATGGAATGGCCTTCCAAAGTAAAGTGGACGGGACTTCAGATGGGATCTTTAATCTTGACCCTTGCATCAGAGGACCAAGCCAACTCCCTGATTCATCACGGACTGGTCGTGGAGGGTGAAATACACTCATGCGAAGTTTATTCAGAAGACTCTAGGGTGACTCGCTGCTTCCGCTGTCGATAGGACCATCACACCAGTGCTAAATTCTACCGCAAACCAGTCCTCTGCGGCGTCTGTTCTGGGGCGCACGCCACCACAGGCAGCTCTATCTAAGAGTCTGGAAGAGGCTTAGCCTGTCATGGGTGTGGAAAATGGGACATACTGCGCTGGGAAAGGAGTGCCCAACTAGAGCTAAAGAAGTCATCCGAGCTCGACAGGCCTACATATCCCGGCCTGTAAGATATAAGTCTAGCTTGACTCCCTCCTCACCTACTTCAACTCCAGCTCAACCAGAGCCCGAATCAGGCTGGATTCAGGTTGGAAACCCCAAAAAGCGATCAAAGGGAAGACCTTTAGCTCTCAGAGTCCCTGCACGATTGATGAATCCTATCAACTTTCCCACGACGCCTAATTCATCTATTAACTTTGTGTCAGGACCGGTCTGCGGGCTCAGGACGGGTCGAGACGAGAGAGGGCAGAAGATGAGGCAAGAATGTAGAGGGGCGCAAGGTGACGACTATCACTGAGGAAGAGGACAAGAGGACGTTTTCAGATTCAATCGTCCACGGAAAGATAGAAAACAAAGCGTGAAGAACTCCCAAATACCACAATACCACAATCCTACTATGAAATACTTAAATATTAAGTAAGCTAGGCTTAACAACATTGCCTTAGGCATTCAGTTCCTAGAATCCTCACACATTGCGATTCCCAACCCCTTTGCATCAGCTCCGAAATCGTCTAATGAGCCTCTCTAGCAAGACCAAATAACCCCGGTGACACAAACTTCTTACCGAGACAGTGCAGGGAGGAAAATCTTTCAACAACTGGCTTCAGGCTACCTCCTTTTTTGAAGAAATATAGCTCCGTTGCTAGTATGTCCCGTTGACATAGAGAAATCTTCTATCAGTCTACTATTTTCTTAATTTTCTTTTTTTACATTTATTTCATTTTTCTTTTGTTTTAAGGTGTATCTTTCGTCTCTTCTTACAAGTAAAACATTCAGAGATCCAGTGAAAGGGTGCTCCCTATATATGTATTTTAGGCAGAAAGGTTCCAGGCAGAGAGGTCTGAATCTATGGGTAGATGCCAGGTCATTTGGGGCGCTGGAGCGTCGGGTAGCTATTATAGGCTGAGCTAACTGGCACGTGTCACTTAAAGACTCGTAGCCGCGCGCCGGCACGACGCTAAACATGGAAAAAAAACAAACTCCTTCCCCCTCATCAACCCAGGACGCCCCCCCTAGCCTAGTTCTTTGAGTAGAATTCAAATTCTTCGATACAACGTTCATGCTAGCAATAAGGTTATGTCTCCTCTCCTTGTCGATCCATTTACTTACACTATAGATATCCTTGCTATTCAAGAGTCTTGGTTCAATCGCTAGACTCGCTCGATAAACTGCCCCGCTTTTTCCAAATTCAACATTGCATATAAAACAGGCTTTAAAAAGACCTATTTTAATTTCAACAAGATACTTGGTCCAGATTCTTGGCCAGTAATCTTCGCTTCTGACGATGTGTGCTCCTTCTACATTAAAACATCGACTGGCCCTATTGCAATCCATAACGTCTACGTTATTCCCTGGGCTCCTATCACTCAAAGGGATTTACTGAACAGCTCGATGTTATGACAACTAGAGGGACAATAGACAATTTGCGAATGGCGAATGGCAAATGGTAAAAAGCTGAAGTGAACTCAAAATCATAAGATTCTAAACTAAAGAGAAAAGTCACCAGACGATTTTATGTCTACATATATGTACATGAGAAGCCATTTACTTGTCCAACGAATTAAGCACCAAACATCTGGCCCCAATCCTTTAACCACTGAGGGTCAAGCATAAGCTGTAACCTTAATGATGATTCTCTTGAATCGTTTGTCGCATGTTTGACTCGCTGTTGTACGAAGCTAGCGATAGTTTGAATTGGCCAGGTAAGAGTGTTGTCAGTAAATCCGCTAACAATAAAAATATATACACATGACTACTGAAAATGTCAAGGTGTCACAAATTTCTTGCGCACAATACTCTCTTCCCAACCCAGCATCAAATATATTGTGCTGGGTGACTTCAATTTTCATCGTCCAATGTGGTCTGGAGTTTCATGCCCCATACAGCATCTCGCTGCCTCGCACCTAATTGATATCATGAATCAAAATGATCTGGCTCTCTTAACTCAACCGGGTCTCCGTAAAAGATCTATTAAGGGGCAGCAAACCACAATTGACTTAACATTTATTTCTCCGTCTATCTTTGATAGGCTTATTCGGTGTACTACTATCAATAAACTTTATCACGGCTCCGATCATCTGCCTAGAATTATTAGCATTGATACTTTTACGAATAATGTTGACCAAGCTCCAGTTAGAGTGTGGAAGGAAACCGATTGTCTTGCAGCTAATGCCGAAACTAGGACTAGAATTAAATCTGCTTCTGCTTTAAGAACAATAACTGCCCTTGATTTATATTGCGATGAGATCTCTCGCATTATTCAAGACATAGTGAACATCACCGTCCCATTACGTAAGTGATCCATCTATGGAGGGCCGTGGTGGCTTTATCAAGTGCGCGCCGCGGTTAAGGGTGCGCGTGCTAACCGCTTTAAAGCAATGAGCTCCAAGATCCCTGAGAATTTTGATGTCGCTGGGCGAGCAGCTAGAGCAAGAGATAAATTGGTTCGAAAAGCGAAGACGGCTACTTTTTGTAGGGCTATTCACGATGCCTACAATTCATGCAAAATCTGGGAGTTTACCCGCTGGGCTTGGGAGAAACCTTGAGGTCACAGTACAGTACCCACTCTTTGCATCGAGAACACCTGATTGACACATTTGATGACATAGTGCTCAATTTTCAGCAGAAATTCTATCCTCTGACCCACGCCGACCTGCAGGGTATTCCTGACAAAGAGAGGCTCCACCCACGCATGAGCTTTGGTCCCATAGAAGTGCCAGCTGTTTCGGTCCCGCTTTCCCCGGAAATCTCTATTGCCGATTTCAAACAGGCCCTGAATACAAAGAAGCCTTTGTCAGTCCTTGGTTGGGATGGCGTTCGGTATTACTTCCTCCGCGCTCTTGGCTCTCCTTTCATCAATGTGTTTCGAGTAATTACTCAAGCGAGCTGAGGCCTAAGTCCTTTCCCGACAATATTTAAGCGCGCATGGACTGTCGTGGTCCACAAACAGGTAGAGAGTCATATGAGGACCTAGGCGCCTGGCGACTTATCGCATTCCTTCCGGTAATTGGCAAAATTGTCGAATCTATCACAGCAAAGCGACTCTTAGGCCTTGCTGAAACTCACAACCTTCTGCCTCCGTCATAAATGGTAAACCGTCAAAGGCGCTCTACAGATAAGGCCTTTGATCTTCTCACTAGTCAAATAAACAAAGTGTGGGGCTCTAAAAATCATGTCGCTTCCCTGCTCTCCTTAGATATCGCTGGCGCATTTGACAGTGTGGATCCTGTACAACTGTTCCGGATCCTCTGCAACTCTCGCATCCCTCTCTCACTGGCGCGTTGGATCTCCTCCTTCCTCTCGGACCGCCCAACTACCCTTGCTTTCTGCGGCAAAGAATCACCGCCCTTCAAAGTCCTTCGTGGCGTTCGTCAAGGGTTAGCCGTATCTCCTTTCTTATTTCTCTTCTATAATGCTGAACTTTTCCGCATTTGCGAACGGTCACGGCTGGCAATTTCGGGAGGTGCATTTGCTGAGAATCCCAATAGATATTTGTACTCACAGTCTACTGAGACCAACTGCCAACGCTTAAAATCAACATTCTCATGGTGTCAGAGCTGGGCCAGGCGCCACGAAATCGTGTTTGCACGGAAGAAATTCCATCTCATGGACTTCACCGGGTCCCGCTCTAAATTTTAATCTGTCGTCAACCATTAATATTTGTAACTGTCTAGACAGGAGCGCTTGCGCAGCTAAATGAATAGAGGCTGTTTATATTCTATTTGAAGAGAGAAGCAAATTATCTCGCAGTCCTGCAAATATATAGACATTTTCTCAGCCCTCCATCCACCAGTAAATGATACCTTGGCCCTATGATAACTGATAATTCCTGAGACTAATGATTGCCACGTATTAAGGTTATCACACGTAATAGAAGATTGCAACATAACAGACAGTTGTCGCATGTCAGGAAGTTTACAGGTTTTAACTAATCTCTTCGTGTAGAGATATTCCATGGCAAGAAAGGACCTGTGCCCATGAGCCAATGCACATCTCCCTCTCCCTGTTGAGCCCGTGCAGGCCTATGCACAACATAAGCTAGAGGACCGATTCAGCTTACCAGCTGCTACAATATTGAAGACAAAGAGCTTCACGCAGCCTCGGAGATTAGAAGCCTTGGAGTTCTACTCGATCTCAAACTATCTTGGTCAGTACACACTCGATGTGCAGTCGACCAAACACGAGCCCAATCAACTGTTTTTGACTGGATTGTCAAGCCTACATGGGGCCAAATCTTTGCTTCTTCCCGAAAGTTAGATATTGCCATTGTGAGACCCAATATGACGTACGCAGCTCCTTTCTAGTCTTCAAAGGCCAAACCTTTAACTCTTGTAGCAAAACTTGACAAAGTTCAGTTCGGATGCCTCCGTGCAATTTCTGGCGCTTATAAGGCAACCCCAATTTACTTGCTACAATCCGAAATACACATTCCACCTCTTGACCTTTAACTCTTTTCACGAACAACTAGCTTCCAAAAGCGTCTAGCCAACAGTGACTACTTCCAGCACCGCGAACTCCTCTGCTCATGGATGAGATGCCGTACAAAGCAGAGAACGCTGCGCCAGGGTGCAAATAACGCTCCCCTGTTTGTGTCTGAATCAGATCTTCAAGAGATCTGGCTACGTAGGTGGAAAAAGAAGCACACTGCAACAGCATTAAAGCAGTGGAACGCGGTGGTAAGCTCCCTCGACAAGAATATTCTTCTCCTGCACAAAATTGTGCACAAAGCTGAGAGCTCCGCCATCATTCGATTCCGGACAGGCCGTAATGGCCTCAGGATGCTCTTAAAGCGGGCAAGTGTTGCAGGAGTTGAAGATAATTTGTGCGCGTGTAGACTGGGGAAAGAATATGCGCGGTTTGTATTACTGGATAGCCCAATAGAAAACCATCGACGCCTCACTCTTCAGAGTCTTCTAGACGCAGGTATATCAGACAATGCTGCCATGCTACGACTGCTGTCTGATTCTCGCCTTGTCCCACATACTACCCGGTGGATCTTTGGACTTCAGATGCTCGCTAAGTTTCGCAGAGTCGACGCTCTCATGGCGGAAAACGGGATGTCGCACAGAAAACCAATTTATCCAGGATATAATCTTGGGTTAACAACTCCTCGCACACGGACGATACATTCGCATTGTCATAGTATCTGCGCACCTTTCGAGTTTTCCTTTTGTTAAACTTACATCTAATATTCTTGATATCAGTTCTTGTTAGGCCTTCGACTGCAGAAGCCAGGTTTATCTTTCAGTAGCAGGTTTCCCTGGGACAACACACTGATGCACTTCATAGCTCTAGATAGCTAAATAGTATGGGAATTTGATAATGATAATAAAAATACCAATCAATTTTCTAGTTTTTGTTAAAGACGTTTTACAGCAATATATCTTATAGCTCACTAAATCTTCTGAAATTCTAATTGCGGGTTTATACCAGCTTAAGATTGTTCAAACTTGAATTCTCTCGATAAAGCCATAATTCACTGCTTCTTTTGTCTATTATTATGCCATGAATATTCGATATTGCAGCGCGAGACCGAGTAAATATGATTATTAGTGATGTAGTAATTATCAGTGGCAGTTGACATCAAAATTCGATTGTATTGATATCCGTCATTACTAATCTATCTTCTTCGTCATATCTTTGAATAAATTTCAATAAATACCTTCAAGGAATAGTAGCCAGATATTATGATGTGGCTTTTGGGATAAAATTATCCATAATTTTCAATATTTGATAGCCAAGTGATAAAGTTCAAGATTTTGTAGATCTATTTATTCAATTTTTGGGGAATAAAAATCAAATCAAAATCCTTTGGGGCCCGATCTTGGTACCTTTCATATTTCTTGTTTTTCATTGATAAACTACAATCGCATTTATTCCTACATGATAATTCATAGCGGTGACAGATTGCTGTATCAATTCATTAAAAGCTTTATATTCGTACTTGAAATGACTCAATGCTCGTAAATTAAGTCGACTTTTCTCCTAGTTTTAACTGAGCAAATATTAGTGCTTTATCATTAACCGTGCTGTCGGTGTCAGAGAATTTTGTACTGGTGGTGCTATGCAGGTTTCAGTGGTAGATTCTTTATTGATCTATTGGTGTCTTCGTTATCAAACTGAAGTTGGCAACCGTGTTAATTATAATTTTAATAATAGATCAAGACATATGCCTTAAAGTTATGTGACATTATCATGATAATTAAGGCTGTTGAATGAACGACGATTCTAAATTTAACTGTAAGTCCCTTTTTACTGTTTACCACAAAGTTTCGATACTCAAGACATACAGGATATTTTCTGATGAAAATATTTCCCACGAGGACTACATCGCTCTTTCCTTTCTTGAATCTTAGAGCCTCTACGGATATTTCAACACGGCAATTCGATTCCGAAATGACAAATGTTTTTTGAAATAACCCAAGATCAATTGAAGCTCATTGACGCTTTCCATATTTAAGATACTTGTTGGCGTAGTAACTTCAACTCATAAAATTAATGATCTTTTTCTGTGGAGGTCTAGATAAGTTTGAAAGCCAACGCTAAGATTTTCACAATGATCAATTGGCGTCTGACATTTTCACATGCATTTGATGTTGTAAATCATTTTCAATATTCTGTCATCACCAATTGGATGTTTCGTGTTAGAGCTATGATTCAGAGCTCCCAAAAAGTTTCAACTTGTCATTTGAGATTCGAATCATTCCCAGTTATTGGTGTTGAAGAACTCCGAATCAAAAACTAGATAACTGGTGAGATCAACGGCGATTTCATGGACTGAGTGAAAGACAACATTTTCCCAAGTGACTCTCACGATCTCCGCATTTTTATCTTGAAAATTTTTTCTGATTGAGCTAGCCCATTGATCGACGTCTTACTTAAGTCAATTGCATTTTTGTTTTTGTATCGTCTTCATCTTACTCCTTTGATGGAGCATTTCAGCTGTTAAGTTGCTCCGCTAAGTCTCCACATCAAGTCGATACTAATGAGGATTCTTTGATTTGCCAATGGTCAAAATTTATGTGGTCTCTTCATCTAGTCCTCCTAACGTGTATAAACACTGGTATTGCACCTTCAGACAAAGCCCTCGATATTCTTCATCAATTCTCCAAATATTCTCTTTTGATTTTATTTCAAGATGAAAAAAACACAACCGATAAGTGCCTTTGGGGAGGATGCAAACCCCGAAGACGATTGGACGAAGCTTCCCGTCGGTGATGAGCGACGGAGAGAGCAAAACAAATTGGCTCAAAGAAAATACCGTAAGTATACATCCTTTGCTCTGACTTGTAGATTTGATGCCTAATCTGAATTAGGGAGAAAGAAGATGGAGGAAAAAGTGTCCAAGAAGAGGAAAGAGCGTCATCGGCCTCTTCCACCTTCTCCTCCTCCTCCTCCTCCTCCTCCTCCTTCTCCTCCTCCTTCCCCTCCTCCTCCTCCTTCTTCTCCTCCACCTCCACCTCTTTATTTTCATTTTGATCCGGCCTTTGCAGCGTAAGTTATTGGCGTTTTTTGACGATTTTGGTCATTTTGTTATTAATTTGACTAATTTTTAAAGTGTCTTTGGTCCAGCATATTACGCGCCAGGCAACGAGCCAGATATCTCGGAAAACCCTCTATTTTTGGTTCCGGATCCTGGGGTGGTGAGCCTCGATGTCATCCCCGAGCTCTTCAATTTTGAGGACCTGCAGGTGGAAAATGTCGTTCCCAACAGTGGCCCTTGCTTGCCTACTAACTGGGACCTCTCTTCATCAAATACTTTCCCGCTAGAAGAGGTACCAGTGATAAGCTCGGGTTGGCAAGATTCCCAGTTGGATTGGTGGCCTTCGGGCTCTGAGGGGATGCATACTTTTCACAACAACTTGGGATGACGGGTGGGGCGTGATAGGTAATGAGTCTATGCATCCGCAATGGACAAGCTGAAGGGTCAAGCCAGAGGGATTGAAGAGTGATGAGGGGATCTTGCACTGTTTTGTTAAGTTGCTAATGAAATTGAATTATGGCAACCAAAATTTCGGAGTATTAATTTGAGTGATCAAATGTGCGTGAAAAGACTTCCCAAATGAATTTGAAGTTTCGGAGTATCACTTTTGCCGAGTTGTCATATTTATTTAATTAAAGATTTTAATTGGGCTGAACTCATACTCGAGAAAATCATTTTATTGTGACATGTTGAGTAGACCACCTTATCTTTTAAGACTGCACATAAATCCACTGCGCTTACATTTAGAGACACTTTCTATTCTTTTAATATCCTTGATAAATATTCTAAATATCGATAACCAATACCTAGTTGTGTCTGTTTCAATCATGAGCATAAACCTATTTTGAAGGGTCTTTTGAGTGATTGTCTCTTTGAAAAATGATTCTTATTTTAGTGGTAGTACGTAGCTTCACTTTTGTCCCGCTTAAAATTTGTCGAGTCTCAATCGACTTTGCTCGGTTTAAAACCTCAATTTAATTGGAAAGCAATTTATTTTCACAAGTCACTCATCGAATATGATTCGTAGTTTTTTGGTTTCCTTTCTAGAGGCGGATCGTGCCGTTGTAAACTCTTCGAGCCGTTCCTCGGAGTAGCGCCTAGGCAGTATGGACACAAGCCCTACGTCAGCCTAGCTAAAGCTGGTGCTGATGAAGTCAAACCTTCACATTAATTTCCTTGCGGTGATTACATATTCTCAGGATGACCGGAGCATACTTAAATAAAAATGGTGATTTCTTGCATTTCTCCATGTTGAGTATTCATGGCAGAGCTTCTATGATGTAAGGCGATATCCTCAAAAAGTTGTGTTTGCTAAATGAAATCACAGATTATGTTTCAGACTTAAAGCTGAGTTATCATGGAAAAAATGCCGATTTCCGGAATCATTCATTTAGTTGTTCCAGAATGCATAGACCTGATTCAATTAAAGAAAAGAATTCATTTTAGGATAACTTAGCTTTTTATAACTAATTGCTGTTGAGACCAGTATTAGAGCTACGAACTCAAATTTTCTCACTGGGACGAAAGACTTATGAAAACATCATCTGACCTCAATTGCCAGTGCTAAAATGATACATTCTCGTAGCTGAACACTTATACTAAAGACACATTCATCAGTGCTAATAAAGAGATAAAATTGTTAAGACTGATTGTGACACCCCGATAATTTACTAGTCACGTGCGCATCGGTCTCGAACTACTGGTTAGCCGACAGAGCTGATCTTTAGATTAAACAGAGACACTTAACTTTCTAGTCATCAACACCACCTGTTTCAACCCTGTAAGCCTAAACAGGAGACTAATCAGCCACAACCCATGATTCTACAGGTTTGTCACAAAGGCAGTATCTGACACGTAAGCTGTAGGTCATTGAAGATGAAGGATAGGAAGTTTGGTGTTAACAGCGTGGCTTCATATTATCAGTAGGCATCATGTACATATATACAGACTTGTGCCCGACTGGAGATTTTTCCATTTAGTTTAGAATTTTATGATTTTGAGTCCACTTCAGCTTTTGATCATTCACCAGATTTCTTTCGTCCCTCGAGGTGTCACACTGATGTCCATTTGTGTCTCCCTTAAATTTCTCAGTATGCTTCACCATTTTGACCTTCGCAGCCGCGGGATGCATGATCTTAAAATGTTCCAATCTATTATCAAAGGAAGAGTTAGTGATGGAAAGATTTCGGGTTAAACATGCCCCAGATGGCGGATCAAAACACCCTTCTTTTAAGATTTAGTGGATTGGTCATAAAATCTTAAACCTCAGCATCAGTCCAGCATAACTTCCCTCTTCTAACGCACCTCTCTTTCCCTATGACAGTCTTTCTGTTAATATTCGTTTCTTTCATTTGACCTTCCTTTAAATTGACTTCCTAAGCAACGAAGAAAACCCCAGATAACTTTGTTCTGCAAGCCTAGAATCATCGATCAAATTTCCATAGCAAGCAGGACATGTAATTGGAGTGAATAAGTGCGTCAAGTCTTTGAAGAGTTAAGTTGGTTTTAGGAGATTATAATAATAGCTGTAATGATAGAAAATGAGTGATTCATTCGAAGAGTTGTTTGGTAAAAGACATGAATCGACTAGACGGCGTGTTGTTCATGACAATGAGTAAAACATGTCACACCGCGACTTGAATGTTGACATTCCTCAGGTTTTTTACAAGGCATCCAGGCACAATCTTGGTCGGCATCACTTGATATACTTTATATACAGTCATCCCTCTGATAACCTAACTCCTGGTAACTTAAATCCTCCGATAAATCAACAAATTCCCTGCGACCGATCATTTAAGTTTGTTTGTTTGTTTATTATTTTACGTCTACTGAGACACCAAGTCGAGACTTGGGCTCTTGCTGCCTGCTAATGATCTACTAGAGGCATAGACGCCAGCGATTACTGCTCTGGTTGCGTCGCCCTAGCTACTCCCCGACTTAGGATGCCGAGATATTACTACAAATTTAAGCTGCGCCGAATGTGAAGACCGCGCTACATACAAGTAATTGGCCTAAGATACAACATTTTAATCATAAGCCAGAATCCCAGTCGTAGCTTTTCTGCTAACCCTTTATGAACAAATTATCTTGTAGGCTACGTGGGTAAGCGAAGGACTATAACCTCAAGTTTTCAGATTGAATATCAAAGGCTGATCGTTGAAAAGAATTCTGTCTCGGACAACCATTTCACAATACTGGGGGCTCCCTCCTAGGTGCCCAAAAAGAATTTTGCCGGATCTTCAAAAGATTGTGGGGCTCGGGGGAGCCTTCGAGTGGGCAGGATACAATTTAGAAAGTGGTTAGGCGTCTTGTGCTGGCCGCAGCTGCAATGTATAAGAGCATTCTCATGGTTGAACCGAGAGTGATATGCAGCAAAATCGCCATGTCCTGAACGGGCTGCGTAAAGCCACGAAAGGTAATTTCTCGTTAGAGTTCTTTGGGGTTGCGAGTGTAAAGGTCGATTCCTAGATTTCAATATGATTGAGGGGCTTGATGGACCCAGTAATTTTCTATTGCTTCTCTTAGTTCTTCCTTGATTCGGTTGCGGGCGGCATCAAAAGATAGTGGAGAATAGGGCGTTGGAGATGGAATTAACAAAGTCGCGCGAGCAAAAGTATCGGCCATCAAGTTCCCTACGATACCAGAATGTTCCAGGATCCAGAACACTTGAACCTGCCCTGGGGGCACATGTGGAAGACGGGGTCGCCGCGGCCACTCGCGGGCAAACGTCTCTATTTGTAGAAACGTATCATGAGACGAACACACGAGGGATTGAAATATGCGGCGAGCTACATCTTAGAGAAAAGGGATTAAGCGAAACCCCCACATTTGACGCGTAGTTACAGTCTCGCAAAGGTCAGTTTCGTAAACTATTTAGACCTCCCCTCATCACTGTGTCCTCCCCGTAGTTATCTCGGTTTCACACTGACACACTGTTGGCGGCATTCCGGGTTTAGAGAATCGGATGTGAGACATGCGCCCATTAGGGGAGATGACAGGAAGATATAGAAGGATGTTTTCGGAGGGGAGAAAGGGGGAGATATGGGGACTTTTTGACAGTTTTGTTTGAGGAGTCATTTATACTACTCTCGATAGTTAGAGTAATTCATTAAACTGTCTACTTATTTACAGCATATATTATCTCTTAGTTATCTGTTAGGATCCACAGGTTCTTAGAGAATCGGAAGGTCGGCAGGGAGAGCGCTGCTTCCAGCGCTTTATAAATAGCAGTGGCTTCCGCATCGAGGGACATCCGTATTGAGCTTAATGCACGGCTTTCGCGATGCACCACCTGCCCCGCTTGAAAAATTACAACGCCGTAACCAGCTCTAGGCGAATCCATAGATCCAGTTCGAGCGCCATCCGTGTACGCCACAATCATTTAAGTTTATTTATTTATTTATTTATTTATTTATTTATTTATTTATTTATTTATTTATTTATTTATTTATTTATTTATTTATTTATTTATTTATTTATTTATTTATTTATTTATTTATTTATTTATTTATTTATTTATTTATTTATTTATTTATTTATTTATTTATTTATTTATTTATTTATTTATTTATTTATTTATTTATTTATTTATTTATTTATTTATTTATTTATTTATTTATCTATTTATTTATCTATTTATTTATATCTATCTATTTATTTATCTATTTATTTATTTATTTATCTATCTATTTATTTATTTATCTATCTATCTATTTATCTATTTATTTATCTATTTATTTATTTATTTATTTATTTATTTATTTATTTATTTATTTATTTATTTATTTATTTATTTATTTATTTATTTATTTATTTATTTATTTATTTATTTATTTATTTATTTATTTATTTATTTATTTATTTATTTATTTATTTATTTATTTATTTATTTATTTATTTATTTATTTATTTATTTATTTATTTATTTATTTATTTATTTATTTATTTATTTATTTATTTATTTATTTATTTATTTATTTATTTATTTATTTATTTATTTATTTATTTATTTATTTATTTATTTATTTATTTATTTATTTATTTATTTATTTATATTTACGATTAACGCCAAGCAGGCTCACGGGCTAATCCCGGCATCGGGCCTCCCTAGGGGCACTTGGCGTGCCTGCGTAGTCCGAGGCTACCAGGCATATCAGGTTGTCCACTGACAGCATATATATCTACAATCATTTAAGTTTTTTTTTGTTTTTAATGTCTACCGAGCGCTAGTTATAACTAAAGCCCCATCCCTAGGGGGACATGGTGACTGCAAAATGTCATACAACGAATACAGTGTGGTAGCAGAAGCGCCATTAAGATACATGCAGATACTGCGAGCGCTATGCAGCGGATTCCTCACATCGCTGGCTTAACTGGGACGGATGGGGCAGATTTCTGATAGAAACCTAACCTTCTCCAATATGGTGGCGAAACGCTTAGCTCCATGGGAGGTGCCGAGAAGAAAATCAAGTAAGCCCAGACTTCGAAGGTGACCAGCCGAAGCCAGTCTTTCTCGCACGAGGGGGCAAAATACTAAGTGGTTGATTGACTTATTAGCCCCGCAGCAACAAGTCAGAAGGGCATCATTATGGTGATATCTTTCGTGATAAGCACGAAAGTCACCATGTCCAGTACGACATTGGATTAAATACCCAAGATAACGGCGAGGTAGTCGTAGTTCCTGTGGAGCGTTTGTGGGACATGGCATACCCAACTCACAATAAGTAGGGGGAGCATGAGATTGCCACCATGCTGTGGTCATATCCCATATCTGCCTTTGTATCTTTGCGCGGATTCCGGCAGGGGATGCGCCAGGGGGAGCTGGTTGATGGGCAGCCTCTCCTGCCAACTTGTCGGCCAACTCGTTACCAGGAATGCCCATGTGACCGGGGGACCACATTACTTGAACCTTGCCAGGAGATGCAATAGGAAGAATTCTCCTCGTAGGCCAGCGAGAAGCGAGATCCCGAAATTCCAAAATCTCCATTTGCGAAGACTTAGAGGGTGAGGCTTCGAGAAGGCGGTGTGCAGCCTCTTGGTTGTCAAGAATTACATTAATGTTGGTTGCAAAATGTGTCGAAGGTGCTGCTATGGCAGCCTTAAGGCCTGCTAGAGCGCCGATGATCTCGGAGTCGTAGACCTCAAAGTCGGGACCTAGGGGCACTTTCACTTCAGTTATAGTGATATCTCTGTGCAGAACTACGGCACCTGCCCCAGCAGAACCGTTCGCCAGCTTTGAGCCGTCCGAAAAGACGAGAATATCCCATGGTGGCAGCTCTCTAATGCGCTCAGCAAATTCTTGGGCAGAGAAATCAGCTCGAGACTGATTGAGAGGGGATTTATAGGAAGGAGGAAAAAGCTGGGGTCGAGAGATGGGAGGAACGAGCTTTAATTTTTCCGTAAGGCGAGTTTGTGGGCGGGAGACGGTGGATCTTCTAACCAAAGGATGAAAACAGTCCACGGCGGCCAGTCTAACAGCAGAGCGGAGGCGAATCTCCTCAAGTAATATATGAGCAGGCTTGAGCCACACTTCCCTTAGGAGTGCCGAAGTAGGCGTGGTCTTGTATACCGGTAAAATCGCTCGGGCCAGGGTGACTAGAGCTCGAGAGATCATGTCTACCAGGTGCTGAGATCGGGTAGATGTTGGACGTCCTCGACGGAGGAAAGTGTGACCGCGCCACCAAACCTCGACACCGTATAATAGAACGGGTAGCGCCGCAGCTAGGGCTGCAGTGCGTAGAAAAGTTGTTGGTACACCACGATTGGTATTACCAAGCTGTCGTATGTGGGCACTGATTCGTTGCGTTTTAGCACTCCATTCTTGTACATGTTGTTTGAAAGAGAGTTTAGTGTCGAGGAAGACGCCAAGCCACCTCAGAGTAGAACTGGTAGTTCTTAGGACGTCATTAACAATTACCGGTGGAGAGGGTTGACGGGATCTGTGAAGATGTATGATTTCTGTTTTGTTTTCCGCCAAAGAGAGTCCGTTCTGACCGCACCGATGGGTGATGCTTCCAACATTGTTAGTGGTCAGACGAGAAGTGTTGACTAGCGTTTTAGCGACCGAGAGGATTGCTACGTCGTCTACGTATCCAAATGTGGGAAACCCGAGTTTGAATAAAGGCTCGAGAAAGAGGAGAAAAAGTATTGGGGAAGCAGGGGACCCTTGGGGCAAGCCGTGCGGAATTTCCAAGAAATCATCTACAAAATCATCCACTCTGAGGCGAGCCTTCCTGCAAGAGGCAAAGGAAGCAGCCCAATTCACGTATGGTAAAGGCCATCCCTGTTCACGCAAACGAACACGAAGACGGCCGGGCTGTATACTATCGAAAGAACTTTGGATATCAAGGGTGGCGAGAGTGCAAACTTGCTTTGTCTCCCACGCCTTTTCGACATCGTGAACCAGACATTCCACAAGATCCATGGCAGACTGTAAGAGGCTCAACTCGAATAACTCAAAAGTGAGGTTCTAAAATTGTAAATTAAATAACTAAGAAGTGCATGGAGATTATCTACAAGAGAAGAACGCAGGGTTAAATAGTTATCCCGATCTATCACCCCCGAAGCCTTCCGAACGCCATAGAATTAGAACTTGCAATAACCCATAGAAGATGCTAGAATAATCTCCACGCCTTAGGATGCCAACAAACCGTTTTTGAACTTTCTGGAAGCTTTCTTAATATTCCCCAATATACGCGGACATAGCTATCATCCAAATTGGGTAAGCAAGCGATGATCAATATCTAGACGAGGATCATCGTAATGATAGCTAGCGCTTAGAAATTGTTACCTAATGTAAGCGAGAACTCCTTGCGCCACAACATCCTGATCCACGTCATCCAACGCCGCACAGAGAGTAAGGTAATTATACAAGGTCAAGAGCCCGAGTCATTAGCAAGGGTCCTGACCCTCACACAGACCTTCCAGGTAGCGCTCCAAATTGCGTCGGGGAGATGATACGATTTGACAAGGCCCAGAAGGCAAAGCGTTTTGCAAAGAGACGTTCCAGCCCCTTCCCAATAACTGGGAGAAGCGAAATCGGACGCCAATTGGCGGGGTCAGTAAGATCGTCCTTGTGTGGTTTAGGAATAACTACCACTTCAGCGCGGCGGAAGATGCTGGGATGGTGACCATGTTCCAAACATAGGCTGTAAAGCTGAACAATCCACGAGCGCCACCTATCCACTACCCACACAAGGCGGATGGCTGAGACAGAGAGGTGGTCTTGTCCCGGAGTAGTTGACAAAACTTCCAGAAAACAGTGGCGTACTTCATCTTCGTCTACAGATAGAGGAGCAGGGATCGCACGCAGTGGGCAGGTAGGGGTATTCCTGGGTATATCCGGCTGACCCATAGAGCGGGCTAGCTTAGTTCGAAAGAATATGTCTGCACGCTCGGTCGGGGTGCTGAAGGTGACACCTTGATGAATAATTGGGGGGGGACCAAAGCGACTTGATAGCTTCCGCCATCCAACAACTTTATGGGCTTCCAGGATCAAAGCCACATTATCCAACATGGAGCGCTTATGTTCGCGTTTGGCTCGTCTAACAGACTTCCGAAAATTATTGTGTGCCTCGCTAATGAGATCTTGGTCACCGCTATGGCGAGCTTTGAGATACTGACGACGTTGGTCCGAGCATTCGCGATTCCAAAAGTCTTTGCATGGGACGCAGGCAGGCCTCGGCGGGTTAGCTGCAAGCAGCATTGCTGAGAGAGAGGCAATGCCCGATGAAGTCACCGCGTCTAGGCGCTGAGAGGTTGGGTCTCCAATAGGAAGGCTAGGAGGTGCGGTAGCGGAGAGGGCAAGATGAAATACCTCAGCGTTCTCGTCGTTGAATTTGGGCAGCTTTAGCGTTTGGTGACGTCTAGATGACAAGAGTTGGACGAAACCGGATATCGTCTCGTGATTGGAAGTGGAATGTATCTCCGGGTCCACTCGGGCTGAAAGTCCTTCCATGTTTGTGAGTACTAGGTCGAGGACGTGGCCAGCTCGGTGTGTAGGAGCTCCGTAAGGCAATGCCGACCTCAGAGAATAGTTGTCAATCCATTCAACAAAGCTGCTGACGCCAGACGAACGGGAGACGTTGGGCTCCAATAGTTCGTGATGAAGATTAAAATCTCCCACGACTATGGTATTTGGTTGAACCGGCCAGCTTAAAAGTGCCTCGAGACTCTCTGGCATTTGAGCTTGAGGTTGTCGGTATACGTTTATGATCTCTAATGAAGGAGAGCTCTGGAGACGGAGGGCGATGATATCAGGTGAAAGACCACAGTCCAGCTGGATAGGTCGGAGGTTAGATTTCTTTCAGACATAGGTTAAAACGCGCGGGCGCGAATTTTTCCAGTCACGATTAGGAGGAGTGAAAATGACATAAGCCGGATGGGCCTTGGTTACGTTCTTAGAGTTTATTGTTTTAGTCCAGGGTTCTTGGACAAAGATCACATCATACTTGCCGTGAAATGCAGCTTGAAGAAGAATGAGGTGAGAAGATCCACCACGCCCAACGTTTGCTTGAAGGAAACGAAGGCGAGGCGGGGGGGTGCTCCTTAAAAAGGCTCTATTGCTCATGGGAAGTACTAGTGGAGGAGTTGGGAGCTTGCTCGTCTAGGTCTACTTCCATAGACCCGTCCGAAGCAGAAGCAAGAGGCTTGAAGCTGTTCTGGCTAGCAGAAGGCATAGTTTGAGAAGGGACAGAGGGGACTTCTGTCGATAGAGTCGGTGCGTTGGACCTGTCGGGAGAGGAAGTTGCGACGGCAGCAGCTGCGCGACGTTGTTTCCGGAGCTTATTGCGGTTCTGTGAACGGATGTCTGTAACCGCTTTTTCTGAAGGGTGAATAAGTTTGCCCTTGAAAGGGCGAGGGCGGAGAGGGCAACTTGAGTCGTCTGCAGAATGTGGCCCTAGGCAGTTAATGCAACGACAGAGTTGGCGGCATTCTCCGTCGTGGCGAAGGGTACCGCAACGAACGCACAACGCTTGAGTGCGGCAGCGAGAGGACTGGTGAAACCCAAAGCAAGCATCGCATTGGACTACCTTTGGGTTAGGGATGTACCGTCGAGAAGGGGCGCTGTCAACAATTCGAAACGTGGACACCTCTTTAGGAAAGAAAATAACAGCCGTGTGCAGAGGATCTCGTCGATCTTCATGTATAGACCATTGGGCGCCCGATGGAGCGACGCCTGTCTGTGACTGGGCAATGCTCTTGACATCATCAAGCGTGGTTGGAACCAGATTTGAAGCCGGATTCCAGATAGTGCGTGGGATACGCTTGACAACGTACCCAATGCTATCCTCAATTTGGATTAGAGAGCCCGAGAGAGACGCTCTTATAGAGTCAGCATTGTCCAACGCAATTTTCAGCGATGCATCTGATGAGAAGGCGACGGTGAAACCGCTGGAGCAGCGAGAAACGGAGGCGATTCCATCCTTGAGACCAGGAACGATGTGGATGAAAGCAGACTTGACTGCAGTTACGTCTGCTCTGAGAAGTGGAGCTTCTTCAGAGAGACGGAAGATGGCTTTGGGACCCTTGGTGAAAGCAGTTTGTTTAGAAACAGGCGTGCTAGAGGGGTGAGACGTTGTGTTGGGTCGGGCCGAAGACGGCACCGGAGGGCCAGTGGCAGGATGGCCTGCGGCGGTCGCTGCCCAACTCTGCGGTTGCTTAGCTGTAGGGATAGGAGGTCGAGCTGGTACGCTTTGGCTGGGCTTGGGTAAGGAACCCGATGATTTAGGTTGTCTTTGGTTGTCGTGTCGCATAGGATGCCCGGAAGCAACCGCAAGGAGGAACGCGTCCATTTGCTCGCGCACGAATGACTGGATGAGGGGATCGGCCTCTTCGACGGCTGACCAAAACTTGATATGGAAGGATTGAACCCAAGTAGCTCGACCCTTCGCAACGCGCTGAACAAGCTCGAGCTCTTCAGCGACGCGCTGGGCCAAAGGGGGTGGTTGTTGTGATTTGGCCATCACGAGCGCGATGCCCAAACGAAAATGCACTTGATAGGTATCGAATGAGAAATCGAATTAGAGTGAACAGCAGGAGAGGAATAAGGAGACGTGATGGATGATGTGCAATCATTTAAGTTATTAGAAGGACGACTGTATATATATAACGTACCCCACGTGTTGGCGAGCCACACGGGCTGGCGAGCCACTTTGGCCAAGCCCCCACGAAACTCTACCTTCCCACGTGATGCCTTAATAACAACGCTAGATGGAACCTTCTAATGAACGTCAGATACAGACTGCCCTTCAGGCTCTTAAACAAGACGCGACACACTCTCAGAGACGCGCTGCAGCTATCTATAACGTCTCTCGAGCAACTCTAGGTCATCGACGCGCCGGACGACTCCCACAGCCAGATCGCTGGCCCAAATCAAAGAATCTAACTAAGATTGAGGAGGACGTGGTTGTTGAGCATATACTTGAGCTGGTTGCGCGAGGATTCCCCCCACCCAGGCTCGCAGTCGTGGCTGATATGGCCAATTCCTTGCGCGCGGAGCGTGATATGGGCCAGGTTGGCATAAACTGGCCCAGTACGTTCGTCAAAGGCCGCCCTGAGCTCACAACAAAGTTCAATCGCAAGTACGACTTCAAGAGAGCCCTTTGCGAGGATCCTGAGATTATACAAGGCTGGTTTGGCCTAGTAGCAAACATCAAAGCCAAGTGCGGCATCCAGGATGAGGATACGTTCAACTTCGACGAGGCAGGCTTCATGATGGGCCAGATATCTACAGGAGCAGTTTTTACAGCTTCAGAAAGACGAGGACGGTCAAAGTGGGCTATTTTGCGCAAAAATGTGGTGGTTTTGGCGGGGGCTTGGCAAAAGTGGCTCGCCAACCCGTGGGGTACGTTGCAGAGTCTCAACCCTAAAGATTGTTAAACCTTAAATCTCGAAATTATAGGCCTCATCCTTGTATTTTACTCTAATCATTTCTAAAGGGCTAGCAGATTCAGTCTAAATCCCACACCGTCAAACCATCTAGTGAGTTCACAGACATATTCTCGAAAACAGTTGGATATTCAACTTTCCAGATTTCCCAGTCACAGACATGTGCTCACTACATTTCCTACTTCTTATTCCAATTGTTAGACAGTAGATGGAATGCTTTTTAATGTAAACTCGATGTTCATTCCATTGTCCTCTAACTAAAGGATCTTACTACATAGTTATATTTTTCTCCATCCCCCATCCTAGAAGCTTGTGTTTGATATCCTTGACAATACCTTAGTACCACGTTTAGAATACCGTATGTCTGCGACAAACTTGTAACTCAGATGAAAGGCGTTAAACTTATTCCCTCGCAGCTTTAACCAATATACAAAGGATGAATCAAGCTAAATAACTAGTGATACTTTTATCCAACATTCTTAACAACCCATGTTAATAGTTAGCTTGTCGCTAATACCCCTACTAGCATTTAGCTTCCGCAATAATATTTGTTTTTCTGACACCAATTGAGATCCTGTCACTGAAAAATCAAAATGAATTCTCACACCCATCAGTCTTCGAGGAGAACCAGTCGCCACAATCTTAATCGGGATAAACGAGTCGCAATCCAGACACTTCGAAGACACGGGCTTTCATATATTGACATCGTTCATGAATTGGGGCTAAGCCAGAGACAATTTCAGTACGCATGCAAACGTGGTGATCTTTCAGAAGCCGGGAGTCTTGGTCGACCGCCAGTCTTGAGTGAGGCTCTAGATGATGAGCTCGAACATTTGTTTGTAGTTCACGAGTCGGTTGGTTTACATCCTACTTGGAACTTGCTACAGTGCAGCTTTTTCACCCGAACGTCGGTGAGAAAGCTCTTTGGAATACTCTAGAAAGGGGATATAAGCGTTGTGTCTCTCAGAGTAAGCCTCCACTCAGCGATGAAAATAAAATGCGACAGTTACTTTTCGCTTGGTCTCACTCGAGTTAGACTATTGAGCAGTGGAAATAAGTCCTATGGACCGACGAATCTTGGGTTACTGGCGGTCAGCACACACGTTTGTGGGTCATCAGAAAGATCAGTTCGCCTATTGATCATTTGGTTTTTCACTAACGAAGTCTAAGCTGGTGAGGAGTTTGATGAGACGTCCTTATCTCCCAGTTTTGTGCGAAGAACTGGCTGGATGTATTGGGGATCTCTCCATGGGAACCAAAAAGCAGTTTTCTAGGTTGGGAAAAAATTTGAGGGAAATTGAACTCGGTAACCGACTGCCAGTGGATTTTACCTAGAAAAACTACCGTACGAGAAGCTTGTTCGTCACTTTTACTGATACACAATGGCGCTCGCTGCCATTCTGCACGGATTACCATGGAAGCTTTACACTAAGCTGGGGTAGGACCCATCGTGTGGCCTCCTTTCTCTCCCGACTTAAACCCAATTGAGTTTGCATTAAAATCGATGAAGGATTATGTCCAAGCTCGATATCCGGAGTTTGCTAATGAAAGGCAAACATCTCAGCAGACGCTAAAAAGAGATATTAGATATGCTTGGGACTCAATCTCGGACGTGCTAAACGGACAGTCCCAAATGCTCGCTGGACGTCCCTGCAAGTAGATTGCGCTTCCACGCTAACCAAATCTGCATTGATCAGCGATCTCGTCGAATATTTTTTGCGCTACTCCAAATTTGGTCACTATCGTTACAAGTATAGTAGTTACCATGACAACTTAGAGCCCGTGTTTAACAAACATAACATAAAGATACCATTTAGAAATATTGGTCCTTGGATTGCCTTAATAATTTTTCCAAATCGTCCAATTCTATATTCCAATTTCATCTTCCTCACCTCCAACTTCGCCTCACTTATTGAACTCCAAATTACAATGGCTGAACTGAACTTTAATGCGCTATCAGCATCAATCAACATATCTCAAGATACTAATGAAAGAGGTATTTTTCCCTTTCTTTCTACTAAAATACATATTGGCTGATTTCTCCAGGAATGGTTACCGGAAGTGCTCTTTTAGAGGCCCATGATGGGCATCAAAGTATACCAAATAATGAGGATACCCGTATGCTAAGCTCCCTAAAACTAATTCATTTTTGGCAAAATTTCCACTAATACGCAATTTCTTCAGTCGAGACCCAGTGCGGAAGTATGGAAGAAATAAATAGTGTCCGGATCGACCAAATGGAGGACTGTCGCAAATCCATTTTCGTTAGCTAGGTGCTCGACAGCTCTCTTACAGTCCTCCATTTGGTCGATCCGGACACTATTTATTTCTTCCATACTTCCGCACTGGGTCTCGACTGAAGAAATTGCGTATTAGTGGAAATTTTGCCAAAAATGAATTAGTTTTAGGGAGCTTAGCATACGGGTATCCTCATTATTTGGTATACTTTGATGCCCATCATGGGCCTCTAAAAGAGCACTTCCGGTAACCATTCCTGGAGAAATCAGCCAATATGTATTTTAGTAGAAAGAAAGGGAAAAATACCTCTTTCATTAGTATCTTGAGATATGTTGATTGATGCTGATAGCGCATTAAAGTTCAGTTCAGCCATTGTAATTTGGAGTTCAATAAGTGAGGCGAAGTTGGAGGTGAGGAAGATGAAATTGGAATATAGAATTGGACGATTTGGAAAAATTATTAAGGCAATCCAAGGACCAATATTTCTAAATGGTATCTTTATGTTATGTTTGTTAAACACGGGCTCTAAGTTGTCATGGTAACTACTATACTTGTAACGATAGTGACCAAATTTGGAGTAGCGCAAAAAATATTCGACGAGATCGCTGATCAATGCAGATTTGGTTAGCGTGGAAGCGCAATCTACTTGCAGGGACGTCCAGCGAGCATTTGGGACTGTCCGTTTAGCACGTCCGGTTCATTAGCAATTTTCTTTTGGGAAGATAAGTACAGTAACTTACAAAACTGGTCGATTAAATTACCAGTCTTAATACCATTTATCATAACCGGCACCGCGATAAGTAAAGAGTTTAACCTCACTGACTAATTGAAGAGAATAAAATTGCTATGCAAACGTCATCTTTCTGTAGTGGTGTTGTCACCACGCACTGCCTGTTTCTTCAAAGGCTTCCTAGTGGCCACTAATTTGATCGGGTGGAGAGCTTTTGGATATCAAAAGCTCATGGATAATTTAACAATGTAATAATTAGGGTAGCAGATACCGCAGATATCACAGGAATTTCTGATCCTGAAGAGTTAGAGAGTATTTCCAGCTATATTTGTCACGTGAAAGTTGAAGAGAACCTCGGAAAGCTACCGTGCAATAAGGCTCCTGGCTCAGATGGGATCCCGCATCGACCTCTCAAGAAATGCAAAACAATCCTCTCTAAGGACCTTGCCGAATTTTTCAATGCTTACCTCTCCCTCGGATACTATCCAAAAGCTTTAAAGAATCGACAACAATCGCTCTTAGAAAGCCGCAGAAGCCGAGATATGATACGGCAAATAAAATCGACCGATAGCACTTCTCGACACTGTCACGGGGATGGGAATGTGAGATTGATCGACGATGTCAGATCTGGTGGAATAGATTGTCTACAAGGAGAGGCTTTGTTTCAGAGCATAGATACATATTTACAATTTGTGAGACCCATACTAAAATAAGCGATATCACGCTGTCCGAGCTAAAGTCCACACCTTGATAGACACGAGAGGTAAGCTCCTCGAGAAGTTGGTGACTAATCTTATCTCCAAAACTGCCGAAGACTTCAGCCTTTCCCCAGAAAATCTGATGGGGGCTTGACCCAAGAGATATATGATCTCGTCTGGTGAGCTCCTACCTAAATCAATTCACCATATGGGGAAAGTGTTGAAGATTAGAGGTCCAGTGTATATCACGTGCTTATGATGTGACAAGGGAGGGATTGAATCATGTGAAGAGATTTCGCAGACAGGGGTGAATAATTGGAAAGCATAGACTAGCGCGTGTAGGATATATAGAATCGTAGACGTGTTTTGAAGGAGAGTTTTTTTTTTTTAAATCATTTTGTCTTGAGTCTAAAAGCTATGACAATTGATCTAAAAATTAAAGACAAAATTATACAAAATGATTCAACTTAATTCCCCCATGCAAAGGTCCTGATAGCTCATAACTTTATTAATAACCCTGCCAAACTCCCAAACAATTTCCACAACTAAGTTGTCACAACATTCAGATCCCACTTCAGATATATCCAATTCCTCCATTCTGTTCCAATGAATTTATTTTCATTTCATTTCATTTAGTTAAATTTTTTTGGTGATTATTTATTTATTGAGTAATAAATGTTGGTTAAATTTGAATTTGGTGTTTTTGCAGAGATAAGCACTTAGATACCTCCAGGAATCTAAGGAGTTTTTCCCTGCCAACATTAGTATTAAAAAGTATTTGTAAATTAATGGGTTCCAGTCCTTCATAAACCATTTTCCTATCTGCTAAGAAATGGGGGCAGTGTAATAGCAGATGTTGCATTGTTTGCTTCTTCCTGTGACAGAAGTTGCAAATGTCACTGCTCACTTTTCCAATCAACTTAAGATAGGCCAGGGTGTTGCCAATCCCTGTTCTTGCCTGGAAATATGAGGACTGAGTTCCCCTGGAGTATTTTTGAAGTTTAATTGATTTAAAATTAAGAATGGGAGTGGTTTTCCTTGCAGAAATCCTTTAAAATCTCCCTAAGCCCACAGCCTTTCTGCCCTCTTCCTCCCTAAGCACTTGCTTAGTCCAGTCAGAGTTCCAAGCTAATTTGATTCTCTTTCTAATTTCTTCTTTTAAAAAGGAGTGGGATGAAAATTGATCCTTGCTCAGTGCTTGTTGATCTAAACCTTTCCTTGCTAGGTTGTCAGCAAGTTCATTGCCTTGGATTCCTTGATGTCCTGGACACCAATGTAGCTGGACTTCCAATTTGCTGCACAGAGATCTTATTTTGAATGAATGAAAGTTGGTAGCTGTGGTTATTTTCTGCAAAGCTGCTTGACTTGAAGGAGAGTTGTCCTGATTAATATAACCATTCCCAGTTTACATTGAATAGCTCTTGTTCCCTTCTTTGTCATACGGGTCAAAGAGGATACGTACTCGAATAGAAAGGAAATAAATCAGATTGCGTCACTTTTGAGCCTGATTATCTCTGGAGCACTTGACAATATCTTGCACGAAAGACTTATTCCCAATTTAAGAGAAAAGGGAATCCTAAGGTGGTTTAGCCAATTTGTCGAATTGTTCTTGAAAGAAAGGACAGCTCGTTATGATCATTGTCCTTGCTATTATTATTCACATACCACTGTGCATAGACCAGGTCACAAGTAGATTAATATTCATCGTCGCTGTGCCTCTACGATCGGTAGAATCTATCTGATGGTCATAGAGATCGGTCATAGAAATCATAGAACATATTGGATTAATGAAGTACGGAACAGACCTAGTGCTCAACGTACATCATTGAACAATGAATAATTACCTGCGAAGTATTAATCAGCACGTTATAGCTACGTAAGTCGCGTTTTACGTTATACCAATTAGACGAGGCGCTAAAGATTAGATAACGCGCTCCTCGTAGAAGATTTCGTATCTGAGAATAGAACAACTTTTGTGTTAATTGCGTATTTCCCAATTTCTCTAATAATTAATTAATCAATCTTTCTATAAGGGTGCAGCGTTCTGGTCGACGAGCGACTGCAGATCCCGAATTGTGGAACGCAGCAAATATCATCACCGACAAGCAATCAGGCAGGAAAAAAACTCAGCTTCAAAGGAACACCAGTTAAAATCCACCAAAACCTTAGCAGGGCCCAAAGTAGTGTCGCTATTCAGCTAAGAAGTGAGCATATCGGGCTCAACTCTTACCTGCACCGAAGAAAAGTCCCGGGAGTACACGAACCAAAGTGTCAATGTAGATATCCGTCCCAAAATGTCAAGCACATGGTCTTGGCGTGTCCGCAGTGGGCAAGGGGAAGAGGCGAAGTTCTGAGACTAGCCAAGGATAGGTCTTTTGAAGCCATGATAAACAGCCCAGAAGATGTGGCTAGAATTACGCAGTGGATACTCACCCAAAGCTGGATAGAACAGTTTCGACTTGCAGGGGAAGTCGAAGCAGCGATCTCGGAAAAACTGAAGCGATCTGGCAAGGGATAGGACGGGATCCACACTGGCTGAACAGTGAATATTACACTTCCTGAAGGAGAACCTGGGTAAACCGGGTTAAATTGTGAAGATAAAACCAGACAGAATCGAGGGGTTTTCACCGGTTAGGTTTCCCCTCATGTATATATTCTAGATGATAGCAACCTGCATGGACCCAACAGGTGCCTGATCGGGTTAAATGAAATCAAATCAAATCTTTCTATTATTCTATTTCGGCGCCTGAAGGCCCACGTAGGTATTTTCGAAAGATACGTATTCTTTGTTATAGAACGACCCATTTTGACGTTAGGGACACTTATACTCAGAATTCATTTGCAGATACCACTGACGAGAATAACGCCTTACGACATGTACCCTCTTCCGTGAATATCCACCATAGGGAAAAGCGAGAAAAACCTATGCTTATCTGGGCAAGCTTTCGTCATCCGACGAACACAGTATCACCGCAAGAGAAGTTGTGTGTGGGTCTCGCGGGATTTGAATCAGCTTTCTCCTTTCTCAAGTGGGGCATGTGTCCAAGCTACCCTGACTCTACTTGAGAGAACGGCCCGGACGATATACCACTGCACAATCCGACTCCAATCTCTCTATTATTTCACATCTTAGAGGCACGCTTTTCAAAAGAATATCCAACTTCAGGGAATAGTCATGGTAGTGCATGGATCAGCTTATTGTGAGTACAACTACAGTCGTCCCTCTCTAACTCGATAGTGGGTCCCGGTATAAGTGTTGAAAATATTCATTGTAACTTGGACTTTTATATTTGCAACACTTACCCTTACAGGTCATTTTGCGCGCAGGGGTAAGTATTGCAAATGTAAATAGTTGAATTTCAATGTATATTTTCAACACTTATACCGGGGCCCCCTATCGAGTTAGAGCGGGATGACCGAACAAAGTGTTCGTAATATGAAGTTGGACCCCCCTGAACTCTAACTAACTCTTCACATCTCTTTGACATGCTTAGAATGAGTGACCGAAGCTTATCCTCTGTTGTACACTTGTACCAAGCCTCTAGTATAATTCGGCGATTCTCTGCTCTACTCCGTTGCCTCCCCCGCTCAAACTCTGGATATACATTTTGAATGTATAGTTTCATCATACCCCACACATTCTCAATTGGTTTTAGATCTGGGGAGTATGCTGGCCATGAAAAAGGTTGAATTCCTTGTGCCATGAGATAATCTCTTGCGGGAGGTGCTTTGTGTACTGGCGCATTGTCGTGCATAAATAAATATGCACCACCTGTCTCTTGCCGTCGATTTCTGTGCCAATTCACAACAAGGGGAAGAATGTGTTGGCGATAACCTTCTGAGGTCTTCTTGCCCCAGTCGGCTTCCCAGAAAACACAGGGGCCTCTCTCGATTCCGGCGAAACTACCCCAAAACATCCAAGAATTATTCTTACGGTATCGATCAACGACACACGCATTATCATAAGCCTCTCCTTTCTTCTTAGACTGTGACTAATCAAAAAACTTTTGGATTTATATAGGAATTGCTTACCTTTCTAGTCACATCGCTTGGCATAATAGGTCCGTCATTAATCCAAGTTTCGTCGCTCCAAAGTACTTGCGATCACTCTTGTTCTTGCAATTGAAGGCGTTGTTCTGCTCATACTTTCCGTGCCATCATGTGATTCTCTGATAACGGCGGAGACCTTCTCGGAAGGCATCGAGAGTACCCTCTTCCCTTGAGTTCACTACGGATTGCACTTTCTCCGGCAGCCCATGGGGAGAAATGAACTGACAGTTCTAGATAAGAACATTGTCGTGCCTCGCGAGAACTGCAGATGAATTCTTCCAACTGATCCATTTGGTTAAGAGAAAGTTTAGGAGGGCGTCCAGTCCTTAATTTAGGAGATGCACGACCAGATTGAACAGTGTTCTTGACTTGTGGATATGTTACTCTTAACTGAGTCGCAATTTGTTTGTACGTGAATCCCGTCCCATACAGTGCAAGTATCTGGGGAAAATCAGTTCGTATAAGTGCGTAGTTCAGTACCAGAATTCTACACATACCTCAAGTCTTTGACCTCGACTGAGATATGAAGCACGAGTTTGACCTTGTAAAGTAGCTTGAGTATTCATGACTAGAGGATAGTAATTCTAATAAAGTAGATTTTTTTTTTTGTGGTTTACCGTGCCGTAATACCCCTAATGGGTCAAACACGTGTGAGGCCGGGTGAGATCAGGTTGACTGCTCTACCTCGTCTCACCATAATGACCGGAACCATGCTAGAATACATTCATGTGTTAAACACGTCGATCCCAGCAGCCCAGAAAAACGAATAAATAAACTCCAGAGAAAGAAAGAATAAAATAAAATAAAGTAAAATCTGTCTCGCGCCTTTACGCTTCTCTGCTTTTCGTCCCCTTATAACCTGTCTCAAACTTCAACCTCGGCCACCACGCACCCGAGCTACTTCCCTTCTATTCTGCCGTCTTTGCAGGTGCAGTCCCCCCAGTAAAATCTAGCCTCTCTAGTTCCCCAGCGCCCTTACTGCCGCCATACCGAGCACCGCTCCTTCGTAGATTCCGCTCCCTTGAACGTATTCTGCGAAGTTCTGCCATCCGTGTGCTCCCAACAAGGTGTGAAGTGCTGGGGCTCTTCGTCGTCCACTAACCTGCCGCCATCTATTCAGCGCCCTTCGACACTGGACTATATGACCGACCGACTTTTCTCTGCCACACTCACACAATAGTGGTGCGTTGTCGTGGTTCCATCGACGGTGATACGACGCGAAGTCTCCATGGCCGGTTCGGGCTGCAATAAGACGAGTGTATACCGCCCTTGAGAGCCAGTTCTGGTGGTTATTTGCGGCGCATCTGTAGCTCAAGATCCTCATATCTTCTAGGGCGAGCAGATGACCACCAGTCTCTGCATAGATCTTGTGCCAAAGCTCGGGCTTTGCGTCCGGCTGCGGCCAAGGTGAGGGGTCCGAATGCCTCGGTTTCAGTTATCCGGCCTAGCGCTTCACGTGCCACTTGGTCTGCTGCCTCGTTGCCGGGGATGCCTTCGTGGCCTGGTATCCACTTCACCTGCACCGGAGCTGTGGAGCTTTCCGCCGCCCTGCGAAATCTGCGAACGCGCCAGTAAGATGACGTTGTTCTTCCTGTCCATAGAGCTTGTGCCGCTTCAGCATTGTCCAGCATGACGTAAATAGTCGAGATTTGATGGTCGCTGAGGCTCGTGGTGATGGCTTCGAGTGCTGCCATCGCGCCGTGTATTTCGGCGTCATAGACTTCGGCACCCGTCAGGGAGCCTGAGTTGTTAAGTACAAGATTTGTGGCGGTGCCCCGAAGTAAGCAGTGAAGCCCCAGGCTGAGCGTGATTCAGCTGCGCCAGATCCGTCGCTATAGACACATAGACAGTCGAGTGGTAGTCGACTGAGCTATTCCATCGTGGTTCTGGCAGCTGTGGCTTTATCTGTTCCGCAGAGTCGTGGAAGTGGTGGGGTGGGCCTGAACAGAGGGGGCGGGGCCTCTGTTTCCGGTAGCAACCTTGACGTTCTCTGTGCTCTGGAGTCATGAATTCGGTTTACCGGTTGCCGGCCTCTATCGGAGGTACGCAGGCCGAGTCTGCGTCTTGCGGACGCTGTGGATTCTAGGGCGCGAAGGCGTAAAGAGTGGTATTCGTCCAGGCGGCGTATACGGGCTGCAGCTAATAGACGCCGTTCTTCGAGCAGAACCTTCACTGGTGGAATTCCAGTCTCTCTTTGGAGGGCCGCTGCTGGCATAGTTCGCCAAACCGGTAGCGCTGCGCGGATCCCAGACATTAGCACTCGGTTGATTGCCTCAATTTGCATCCGGCAGGAATTGTGCACTTCGCCTCTAGAAGTGTCCCGGGTGCATCCGGGCCACAAAACCTCGGCGGCGTGAAGGGCGATTGGCATTACTACTGTACGGATGATAGTGGTCAATGGTCCCGGTGAAGGTCCCTGAGTGCACCTGGTGAGTCGGCGAAGGTGCTGAACAAGTCGGGTGCTTTTCTTTGTCCATTCGGCGACATGGCTACGGAAGGTAAGCCCTCTGTCCAGGAACACCCCCAGCCATCTGACAGTCTCGGATTCTTGGATTGCTACGTCTCCAATTGTGATTGGTGGAAGGTCTGTGTTGCGAGCTCGGGGACCAAGAAAGTACAAAACTTCCGCTTATGCTGGGTCAAACGCCACTGCGTTTCTCTCTGCCCAGGCCAATATGGTGTCCACTTCGCGTTGAGCGGTCTCGGCTGCTAAAGTTGCTGTTGCTCCTATGCCCAGTACTGCCAGGTCGTCTGCATAGCCAAACCTCCATTTGCTTCCACCTGCTACCTCTGACATGTACAGAAGGAAGAGAATTGGAGATAACGGTGATCCTTGCGGGAGACCGCACTCGAGGTTTATCGCATCGGTGACGCCCCCCTCGTATCGGACGCGTGCAGACCATCCCCGTAGGAAGGAGGCGGTCCATTCAATTGCTTCAAGCGCCCATCCCATTTCTTTCATTCGCCGTAAAAGTCGTCCATGTAGAGTCGCGTCAAACGCCCCCTGGACATCTAGTGTCACCAGTACAGCCTTGTGTCGTAGACTAAGTGTATGCTCTACGTCGTGGACGACGCAGGCGACCAGGTCATTGGCTGAGCGGCCAGGTAAAGCTCCGATCAATTTTTGAGGTACCTTCTGGCTGCTAAGAGCCGTGTGCGCCATTTGCTTCGCGACTAGACGCTCAAGCCCTTTTCCAAGGCATGAGAGGAGCGCGATGGGCCGCCATCCTTTTGCTGCGCTTAGATCACGTCCTGGCTTGGGGATCAGGATGACCTCGGCTAGTTTAAATGTGGCCGGAAAGTGTTTGTGACAAAGTGACCCTTCGTAGAGAGTTCGTACCGCCTGTCCTATCGCCGGCCAAGCTGCGCGCAGCAGCCGGACAGTGATATTGTCAGCGCCCGGAGCCTTATCCTTGCACGATGTAGCTGCCCATCTAGCTTCTTCCTCGGTGACCTCCGTCGACCACGGTAACCAGTTATCGTCATACTCCAAGTCTAACAGAGGGTTAGGAGCTTCGATATCATTTTCGCTCGTAAATCTAGCAAGAAGCATGTCGCGCAGCAGGGTCGCCTGGCGGCGTGGGTCTGATTCAAAACTATTTGGGGTTCGGAGAGGAGCTGTTGCGCCTTGTCGTCTTGGTTTCGCCCACCTTGCCATTCGGTACATGTCGACATCAGTTTTGGCTTCCGAGAACTTACGCCGCCAGTATTGACGTTTAGCCATCTTAACAGCTTGTCGGAATGCTTTCTTGCTGGCTTGATCCCTCAGTGCTCTATGTACGTCTTTTGTCTCCCAGCACTCGTCTGTCCACCAGGGTGCTGATTGTCCAGGTTGGGGAGAGCTGCGTTTCCCGGTCGCTTTTATTGCATTGCTTAGGACTTCCACTAAGTTGTTGCCAAAGTTGTCCACATCATTAGCTGTCCTAATCTCGTGTCTTCCAAGGTCTCTACTCCATTCTCTTACTACCTTAGTAAAGTCTTTCAGTGCATCGTCACTTACTTGGATAGGATTGTTGAGCCTGATAGTGGCTGCCCCCCTGGTGTTCGGCCGCGGGACATTGCCGGCGAGAGTCTTATGGTCCGAGGTGGAGTCAAGATCTGGCGCCACGTCTGCGATGGCCCCGACGTTGGACCATACTAGGTCGAGGGTGTTGCCCCTTGCGTGTGTCGGGACTCCTGGACTCGAGGCCAGAGTCATGCCGTGCTCAAGCATCCACTCTATCAAAATGTGGCCATCTCCGTGTGAACGCCCTGCTAGTGGTTGCCAGTCTGGGTGTACTGAATTGAAGTCTCCACCGATTAACGTTGGCCCAGTAGGATTCCAAGAAAGAAGGGGTGGTAAGGCTACACCTGGGGCCCTATATATTGAGACAAATGTCACATTTTCTACCACTACTGCTGCGAAATCCCGAGAAGTGCCGCATAGAAATTTTTGCTGGGTAGCTTTCCTTTTTTCGGTGTATATTATTGACCTCGGCCGAGGCGCATCCGTTCCACCGGTATTTGGTGAGTGTCTATCGAACCCGGGGTGCGACTTCATGGGCCAGTTGTCATTATTTCTAGACGCCCAAGGTTCTTGAATGAGCAAAACATCTATGCCTGCATCCTAGGCGGCTTGAAGAATGATATTGTTTGAGGATCCTCCTTTGCCAAGGTTTGCGCAAAGGAAAGTGATTGTCGGATGATCGGTTGCATCAGAAGAGTTATGGTCCATTACGGGCATTGAGAGGGTGAAGGGGTGATGTTGTCGGCAGTTGCCTCTGCGGCCTTCTGCTTTGCTTCTGCTTCTCGTATCTTGGCTGACCTATCCTTTTGTCCTCGCTGGCGGATGACTGTTAGTTGGTCTTTGGTTCGTGGTATGATTTTTCCATTTACACGATTTAAGCGTGCCATGCAGCTTGGGTCATGGGCTCTGTGCGGCCCATGACAGTTGATGCAGCGGGGGATCTCTTGTTTGCATGCATCAAGTTTGTGTTCGAGTGAACCGCATCTGGTACATCTTTCTGCTCTGGAGCATATCTTTGTCGGGTGGTGGCCCCAGCAGCGATTGCACTGAGCAATTCGGGGTCTGCGATGGAATATTGTGAGGCGGCCACTTTCCTCAAATAGTCGCTCTCCGAGTTTGGGGGCGCTTGACGGAAAGTGGATCACACAGTTGGATGCTGGTCGATCAATATTACTTGCTAAGATTCGGGCCGAAATATGAGTCACGCCGGTTTTTAGAGTGGCTTCTTCCATAACCATTTCCTTGGTGACAGGGACTGCAATATGTTCAAGCCTAGCTGCCTCGCCTGGTTTTATCAGAACTGTTGGGTTACCAACAGAATGTAGGCGATCTGGGACGTTGGGTGCGAGGACTGAGATCCATTTTGATGCTGCCTCCAGCTTGAGGCCTTGCATGAGCGAGCCTGCATCAGGATTTCCGCGAGTTGTCCCGTCTCCCTCCCCTACTTTACTTTCAAGGCGGTGGACCTCCTCGAGAAGACGGTTTCTAGCTGCTTCATTGGCCGCCGTGATGGCAAATCCTGAGTTGACTACTGTGACCTTCTGAATAGCTGAGTTTGCGACTCTCAGTTTTGCAGCGAGGCTCAGTTTCACGTAGTATGGCGACATTGATCGCCACGAATGTCCTTCATGCAGTCTAAGGAAAAGACGCTCGTCGGGGAGGGCGGCATCCGTTGTCTTTGCTCTGTTGGTAGTTTGGCCTAGTGGCCTTGAAGTTGTCTTTGAAGGTGCTAGCGGCGCTTGCTTAGGTTTGGGGGCCTTCTTGCGGGACACTTCTGTCCAAGGGCTCTCCATTGTAGTTTCAACTAGTGTTTCAGCCGCTTTCCGAGGTCGTCGCGCGGCTGAAGCCGATGGTGGGATTGCGGCTGGTTTGTTTGAAGATTTGGAAGGTTGTAGCTGCGCGCGGGGTTGGGCGACGAGGGGGACAGCTGGCTCCTGTGTCCGTGTAGGTTGCGTTCTTGTAGCCGACAGTTTAGTTGCTGCCGGACAGCAATGTCTGCCTGCTAGGATGTTGGCGATCTGATCTTTAAGACCAGCCGCTGCAATTTCGGTCTCTCGTGGAAGTTCTTCGTCTGTAATCTCGTCCAATAATCTGCAGAATCTACTGATTATAAGTCTGGCCTCTGTCATACGTTGTTGCAGCTTATGGGCCTCGGCCTCAAGGAATTCGGTCATGCTCTTTTCGAAAGGGCTTGATCGCGTGGTAGGGTTGTGGTTTAATGATAAGGTGGTCGGCCGAAAATCGGCCATTTCGACATCTGGAGGTGTCGAGCAGAGTGAGGAAGGGGGGCGCCAACTCTCGCTCTCTTGCAAGAGTTGGGGGTTGACAGGAAAATTTGAATTGTATGCACGCGACCAGTAGTGGTCTTCTGGGTCGGGCGAATTTGTTCGGGGGAGGGGGGTATCCATATGCGGCGACCATCTAAGCGTCTGGTAAAGTAGATTCTCGGGAGGCTTGTGCTAAATTACGAATGGCGTTCGATAACTTTATCTAGTTCTAATATCTGTAAGATGGTTTAATTAACAATGATGCAGCCGTAGATTTTTACGAACATATATCAAAAGTGGCTTTTCCGATGAAATGAAATCGGTCTAAAAGATTAGATCACATGATCTCGTCTAACCTAGAAAATTGTAAAGCATGGCTAGGATATATCCATATTATAACCCCTGTATATAAAATTTCCAGCTGCCTTCACTTGCCCCTGAGCCCCTGTATCAGCCTACAGTCCAACTTCATCTATAGCGATAGTAGGTCCCGGTATAAATGTTTAAAATATTTATCGAAATTAAACAATTTACATTTGCAATACTTACCCCTGCACGGAAAATGACCTGTAAGGGTAAGTGTTGCAAATATAAAAGTCCAAGTTACATTGAATCTTTTCAACACTTATACTGGGACCCACTATCGAGTTAGAAAGGGACGACTGTACTCTATTGCAGGGGTAAGAACTGTAGCCCCACATTCTGTGTAATTTACATGGGCTATCCCTGACATTCCGACTTTAGCGCTACAAAAATGGCTAGACTAAGGCAATAAGGCAACCGAGACATTCCTTTTTCCTTGAACCTTCTCTCTTATGTTCGATAGTTGCACAGCAACCTCGTACCACACTAAATCGGTTGACACGACATATCGAATAACCTATATCCTCACGATAAACTGCGAAGAAAAATGAGCACCCCAGCATCTCCCACTACTCCAAGATCACGGAGCCAGCTTTCTAGGGATCAGCGAGTCAAGATATACACGTTACGTGGCCTTGGTTTTACTCATCTCGCCATCGGTAATCAACTCGGTATCACAGAAAGAAGGGCACAATATGCTCTTGCAAGGCAATGTCTGACGCCCAAAAAGCGAAATGGCCGACCCCACGCCTTGAACGCCCAGCAGGAAGTTGAGCTTGAAGAGTTTGTCACGTCTTCAAGTGAGGCCCGCCAGATGAGCCACCTGGAGCTTGCTGCTAAGTTTTCCCACTGGAATTGTGGCCAAATAGCAATCAAAAGTGCTCCTGAGAGAAGAGGGTTCAAGCGTTGCATTGCTCAAGCGAAGCCTACTCTAACGCCTGCACATCTGAGGAAAAGATTAGAGTGGGCGGAAGAACACTCTTCTTGGACACCTGAACAGTGGTCCCAAATTCTTTGGTCTGATGAGACTTGGGTCACTGGTGAACGTCACACAAGAGTATGGGTTTCGAGGAAGATGAGTCCAGATCTCAGCCATGTATCAACTGCATTAATCTAATTTTTTAGCCCGAGGACACATATTATCACACTTGCCTTGTTCGAAAAAGTCCTCGAAAGCGTGGTTGGATTTTCTGGGGCTCCTTTTATGGGAACCAGAAGGGCCTTGCCCTCTTCTGGAGTAGGGATTGGGGGACTATAAAAGCGGAGAGTTACTGCCAGAGGATTGTTCCTTTAATCCACGCGGCAACACAACCAATTGACTCTCACGGCCCTCTTCTCTTTATGCAGGATGGTGCTCCTGCCCATTCTGCTCAACGTACGAAAAGAGAGCTGTCATCAAGGGGGGTAGATTTCATAGTCTGGCCATCATATTCCCCAGACCTGAATCCAATTGAGTCAGTGTGGGATATGATGAAATCCCATATTGAAGAGCACCACCCAGAATTTGATTCTGGTAATCCATCTGAGGAAGTGCTCCGTAATGCAGTCCTAGAGGCATGGGAGTCAATTTCTCAGGAGCAACTGGCTACACTTGTAGAGAGCATGCCAGAAAGGTGCCAGGCAGTCATCAGAGCAAGAGGAGGATCGATTCCTTATTAATGATGCTTAATTATTGGTAAAAATGTATTTAATACTTGATAAAAGCTAGCACTTTTGAATAGAATATCATCATTTCAACGAGTTACAGGGATCTCCTACACTTCTTTTATTACGCAAAATTTCCCATACAAATAAGGTTCAGCTATTGTCGGATTTGGTATGGTCAAAATATTGCAGCCAATGGCATATTGTATAATCCCTGTCAGATCTTGGCATTTAGGGGTTTCCTTCACTATTTACCCCTGCAATAGAGTATACGGAGGTACAGCCCATAAGTATTATTCCATGTTGACCAGAGGGGGGCTTGGCTACCACAACGCTTTCCTTAATTAGGCAACATCGCGAGAATGCACCTCGCACCCATCCCTACTGTGTTTTGTATGTATTCCGATGACAACAACTTCAATGCAATGGATTGTTTACTAAGTATTAGTTATTATAAGAATAGGAATTATTTTGCATTTTGTAATATGAGTTGGGAATCATTGAATCAATGCTTTGATCATTAGAACTCATACAAAACACAGTAGGAATGGGTGCGAGGTGCATTCTCGCGATGTTGCCTAATTAAGCAAAGCGTAGTGGTGGCCAAGACCTACCCTGGTCGACATGGAACAATACTTATGGGCTGTACCTCCGTATGTATTTTAAACAGAAAAGTTCCAGGTACAGTAGAACCTCTCATAGCTAATAGTGGATCCCGGTATAAATATTGAAAAGATTCATCGTAACTTGGACTTTTATATTTGTAATACTTACCCTTACAGGCCATTTTGCCCGCAGGGGTAAGTATTGCAAAAATAAACGGTAAAATATTTATGAATCTCTTCAGTAATTATACCAAGACCCACTATTAGCTATGAGAGGTTCTACTGTATAGGCTAAGCTAGTCGGCACGTGCCACTTTAAGACTCGTAGCCGTGCGCCGGCATGATGCTAAAAAAGGAAAAAAAAAACCTCGAAGCACCGGATAGTATACAAGGGAATATTACCGGACCACAATTTTCTCTTCGCGTCCCGGTAATACATTTCGATCCCAAGCTCAATCGGGGTGCTTACATAAAAAAGGTGCAGGAGAAATCAAACACCTAAATGCAGGCTACTAGAAGACTAGCAAATTTGACTTGGAGAGGCACATTCTTGAAGACTAAGCTATTGTACAGCATGGTAGCGTGACCGGCCCTCACGTATGAGTCCTCAAAATGGGCCGCGGTCGGGCCAGCGGGTAAAATACCCGAAAGGATAGTAAAACCCCTCTGAAGTATTCGAATGAAATGCTTTAAATCAATCACAGGTGCATAAAATTCCACCTGCAGTCCTGTTTTGGAGCATGGAACTGCTATCCTACCAATAGAAATCTACCTAAATTAAAGGAGAGTCCTAGGGTCTCATGGTGCAGTGGTACACTGTCCGGGCCGTTATCCCAAGTAGAGTCTGGGTAGCATGGACACATGCCCCACTTCAGACAGGAGAATGCTGGTTCAAATCCAGCATGACCCTCGCACCGCTTCTCTCGCTGTGATGTTGTATTCGTCGAATGACGAAAGCATGCTCAGATAACCATGGGTTTTTCTCGCTTTTCACTGTGGTGGGTACTCACGGAAGGGGGTACATGTTGGACGTGTAGCCTAGAGCTATGACGCGAACGATTTTAGACGCTACGTAATTTTGTGGAATGAGCCTATTTGACGTTTGGTACACTTATACTCGAATATTACTTGCAGATACCACTGCGAAGATAATGCCTCACGATACTTACCCTCTTTCGTAAATATTCGCTATAAAGAAAGAGCGGGAAAACCTAATGGTTATCCAAGTATGCTTTGGTCATTCTGTGATTACAATATCACCTAGAGAGAAGTGGAATGAGGATGTTGCTGGTTTCGAACCAGCTTTCTCCTGTCTTAATTGGGACATGTGTCCAAGCTTCCCTGACCCAACTCAGAAGATAGCCTGAACGATATACCACTGCACCATTTGACCATAGTACATGTTCAAGCTGTAGATGCCTTTTCCTATCAAAATTTGACGAGATCCTTCCAAGTAAACTCCATCGCCCATCTGCTAATCAATTTTTTTAAATTATACTGTAATCAGATTATTAGCTATGACAAGGGATTTAAATACATTTCGTATTTAATCAAATATTCCATGCATCCTGAACTCCGGTAAACTTATGTCCCTTTGGCACTACTCTTGGCTCATAACTTTATGAAGACTATCCAAAACTAGTTTCAATCAGTGGTTCCGCCGCCGAGTCCGCCAATTTTCCTGTTATATCAATGTGGTAGGTAAGTTAATCACGTGTTATTGCGAGATCAATCACGCCATCGCCCGAATACGCAACGCCTACTCAAAGTATCGGTATATCAACCTGTAACTGCCTCGAAATAAAGAGACTTAATGGAATTAAAATCGTCGTTTTCTAACAGTTTAATTATCCTTATCCAGACTATGTAATCGTCTCTTACTTCATTGAAGCCACGATTAACATCGCCGATCATTGATACCTCCAAACGCGATTTACACTCAAAATTATGTTTCTCCTGATGTCTAGAGATCAAAAACCTGCTCAATTTTTCGATCCATGTCATGCAATATTGCGAACGACGAAACTGGCAAAATTAAAATCTTCAACCATGGGACTTGGATGGAGACCAATTTATCGTCGATTATACCAGGAATACTCAGTACTTAGTCAAATTATGTTCGCTATGCTTATCGAACAATAATGCGACCTTCCACATAGACTCTTGGAAAAAATTTGTGGGGAATATCAATTCGAAAACGCTAAATTTTCCTATCTCCGCCCTTCACGCGATCACGTGATCCAAACCCGTCATCTGTGATCGATTATTAGTCAATAAAATCTTCAATCTTTTGAGCTTGATGTGTCAATTCCTTGAAAATAATTATGAGCACTCGACAAATCAAAATTCTTAGACCGGACATCTAAGTGATAAGGAGGGGTTCTCGGATTGCTTTATCTATGTGCATTGACATGACCCAGACGATAAAGTCTAAATGATAGATAACGATAAGCGATATCTCTGGCATGCCTGACAAAATCTGTGAATGGTCAGGCAGAGAGGTCATGAGGCCTATTTCAGTGACATTCCTCACTCCGCACATTGGTATACGACACTTGTGTTTATAAAACAAACTCTGACCCGAAAATTTTTAACAATTATCTTTATCACAGAGTGGAACCGTCATTTTGACGTAGGCAGTAGTACAAATGTTTTCCAGTCAAAAAATATTGAGGGTTCCGAGATCTTCTAATATGATCAGGAAGGGATCTCTCTTAAATCAAAATATTACAGTCTCTACACATAGAAGTGCTTCCTTTGTAGGAAAATCCCAACCTTCACACACACAGAGATCTAGTGTGTTAGGTACAGCCAGAATCACCCGGATTGTCTTCAGAGCCCTAACAACCTTCCACAGAAAATAGTAGTGCTTTTCCTGGAAAAATCTCACACTTAGAGTGGTCTCGGCCAAAATACTATGAGAGCTTAAAATTTGACGAACTACTGAGATCTATTTCTACTATGCTCCAAACATCTTCACCTCCAGTCGCCAAACTACATTCACTTCTTCAACAGTACTCATCAGATCCCTCAGATTGGTCTGAGTATGCGCTTGCGGATCCCAGCAAACAATATACACGGAATCTTATGTGTGAAATACCAGGAATATTTAACTTATTACTATTAGTTTGGACACCTGGAAAGGCCAGTCCAGTGCACGACCATGCTGACTCTCACTGCATCATGAAAGTATGTTTACTCAAGACGCTATTTGATTCATTTTGACCTTTTCAGGTATTAAAGGGTTGTCTAAGAGAACGGAGATATGAGATACCAAAATATCCCGAAAAAGAGTGCCCGTTGATTCAAACGTCCGATTTAAAATTTGGTCTTGATAGGGTGTCATATATATCTGACAAAGTTCGTCAATATCTATCTCAATTCGGTATAATACTGATGAGCCTCCTAGCTTGGCCTCCATGAAATTTCCAATCCGAGTCTTACAAATTTCGCAGTATCTCTTCACTGTAGGTGCTTATCCATTCGATTTTGCTAGAATTAGCCCAGTTGATTTATTTCTTTTAGTATACTTTCCGCCAAACGCGGCTCTCCGGGGATGCAACATATTTGACATTCATAATGGCAAAGCCACTCTTGTCAAGCCCTCGGCTCATGACTCCATGCACTGTGTTGCACTCTAGCAATTTTCGAATCTGATTTAAACAATTATCAACATATTTCTATAACCGAACCCTTTTTGCTTCTCGCTGTATATAATCCCTTTTTGTTGACAAGGCGTTCATGTTGGGAGCTAGGTCCAGGTTATCAGGCAGAAATTCCCGATGAATAAGTAAATGAAATACATTTACCTATGAGCATAATATCTAGAGAGTCATTAATTTGAATCCTGCCCACAAGAAAATTCTAATCACATCGTACGCTTTTCCCCACCAGTCAGCTAGTTTGCCTAAAGATAAACGCAGTCTTCATTGCGCGCCTTGATTGCTAGGACTAGAAAAAACCACAACACAATGATTGGCGTGTACCTGATGGAAATACACCGTTCAATGTAAACTATATCAAGCCGTTGCTGATAGCAAATCTACAAAAGTTCCATGTTTGATTAACTTTCCGCTAATTGCTTATCTAACTAAAATGAGGGGCTTTTGATTTCACTCTCCACATTACGGAGAATTTCTGGATAAACCGAGCGCCGTCTGCGAGAATTAGTCGCAAAGACAAGGATGGCTAAGAAGACGAGACTGCGGTGAAAGAAGGGAATAACAAAGGCGAGATCGAGACGAAAGGAAGCGAATTCAGAAAATTTATGTTGCTAAGCTACCCTAAGAAAAGAAATGAAAATGATACAGTCTGCGAAGCTGGGGAAATAGTAAAATAGCGAGCCCTGCTTCTCAATTGTTTCCCGGTCGAAGCCAACTCGTAGTGTCATGCCCATAACCGTGACAACATATGTATGACCCTGGCACCTTCCAGAACTTTCATCGCGGCCTTGAAATTCTGCCATTTCTGAAGCTGGAGCCTTTCTCTTCTAATTCTGAGCAATTTGGTCAAACTAGCTACAACTTGAGGCCTGTTTGGAAACTCCGTCTGAGAGCTCCTTTTTTGTGAACCTCCGTGTGCACTAATATAAACGTAGCTTCCTACATGCCGAACCCTTGAACGGAGAAACCGAACGAGCCTTGAGTCAAAGCAAACTACATTTTATGTACCGGGTGACAAGGGTAAGTTAACGCAGGCTAGGCAGTAAATTCTGTTTATTACGATAGTATAAACATATAAATATAGTGCACATGACTTATTCTCTCACCTTCGTTAACTTACCCTTGTCCCCCTATAGATTGCTTTGATGTCTCTGGGACGCTCATTTAATACCCGCTAAGCTCGTTGCCTAGCTTATAGTCTGATTAGATTGAACAACAGGTGTAGCCAAGCATGAGCTGTATCAAGACCAGCCACGAGTACATCGATGCTAGCCGTAGAGTGAGTCCTACCATTGCTGGTAAAAGGAAGCGAGTATAGCGACCTGGTCTCCCAAGAACGCCGTTCATAATTTCCTGTCAGTCTTCAGATCAATATTTAATTCGTTATCGATACGTTTGCTTATTAGAATGCTCGACTAGCAACTCTGGCTCTAGTAAAACTAATCTTTCAAACGACGGATAATTAGGAATAACGTTCCTCTTCGTCTCTGGACTCATTGGGGCGATTTCTGACATAGATTTGCATTTGTAGATGACTCGTGTAGTCTGTCCGTGATATATGAATGAAGTGATATTCGAAGATGTAGAATGGTTACGTGTCGGGTTTGAGGCATAGTGGGCCAGAAAACAAGATTACGAGGTCAAGTTTATCTGGAGACCCACTGTTCTGCAGCTGGCTTGGATTTCTCGGCTCAACAAGACTTCTCGTCTCAGTTTCCCATCGGGTCGTATTGTGTGTTCTTTTGAAGCTTGATCCAAGCTAACGAGGTCTACTACCATGTAGTTTTCGTGATACTTGCCTTGATTTTCCAGTATCGAACCATGACTAATCACTGTGAGGCATGTAGAGTATACGCTGGTCGGCAGATATACGTCGATGCTTTCTGATTTTGATCGCACGAGTACGTGGATTTAACTCTAACATGCAAGCTCTAGCTGTCACGCACCAGAGGCTGTTTAACATCTAGAGCTGGGGATGATCTTTGTCTCAAAATTTCGCCCTATCATGTCATGCCGTTGTGTGAATGTCCAGCCATAGTCCACAATTGATAAGTAGAGTAGGAAGTAGAGGGGGCTAACGAGGTTTGGAGACTTAATCTCTTCAGTTAAACGGCAGGGCAGAGTCGTCGCTCAGATTTTAATGTGGTTAGGATGGGTGAGAATATCGACTCGCTAGTACGGTAGAGTCTCTCTTAGCTAATTGTAAGTCTCGGTATAAATATTGAAAAGACTCAATATAACTTGGACTTTTATATTTGCAACACTTACCCTTACAGGTCATTTTGCGTGTAGGGGTAGGTATTGCAAACGTAAATTGTTTAATTTCGATGAATATTTTTAACATTTATACCGGGTCCCACTATCGCTATAGATGAAGTTGGACTGTAGGCTGATACAGGGGCTCAGGGGTAAGTGAAGGCAGCTGGAAATTTTATATACAGGGGTTATAATATGGATATATCCTAGCCATGCTATACAATTTTCTATTTTAGACGAGATCATATGATCTAATCTTTCACACCGATTTCATTTGCTCGGAAATGCCACTTTTGATATATGTTCGTAAAGATCTACGGCTGCATCATTGTTAATTAAACCATCTTACAGATATTACAAAAAGATAGAGTTATCGAACGCCATTCGTAATTTAGCACAAGCCTCCCGAGAATCTACATATCAGAATTACTATCCTCTAGTCATGAATACTCAAGCTACTTTACAAGGTCAAACTCGTGCTTCAGATCTCAGTCGAGGTCAAAGACTTGAGGTATGTGTAGAATTCTGTTACTGAACTACGCACTTATACGAACTGATTTTCCCCAGATACTTGCACTGTATGGGACGGGATTCACGTACAAACAAATTGCGACTCAGTTAAGAGTAACATATCCACAAGTCAAGAACACTGTTCAATCTGGTCGTGCATCTCCTAAATTAAGGACTGGACGCCCTCCTAAACTTTCTCTTAACCAAATGGATCAGATGGAAGAATTCATCTGCAGTTCTCGCGAGGCACGACAATGTTCTTATCTAGAACTGTCAGTTCATTTCTCCCCATGGGCTGCCGGAGAAAGTGCAATCCGTAGTGCACTCAAGGGAAGAGGGTACTCTCGATGCCTTCCGAGAAGGTCTCCGCCGTTATCAGAGAATCACATGATGGCACGGAAAGTATGAGCAGAACAACGCCTTCAATTGCAAGAACAAGAGTGATCGCAAGTACTTTGGAGCGACGAAACTTGGATTAATGACGGACCTATTATGCCAAGCGATGTGACTAGAAAGGTAAGCAATTCCTATATAAATCCAAAAGTTTTTTGATTAGTCACAGTCTAAGAAGAAAGGAGAGGCTTATGATAATGCGTGTGTCGTTGATCGATACCGTAAGAATAATTCTTGGATGTTTTGGGGTAGTTTCGCCGGAATCGAGAGAGGCCCCTGTGTTTTCTGGGAAGCCGACTGGGGCAAGAAGACCTCAGAAGGTTATCGCCAACACATTCTTCCCCTTGTTGTGAATTGGCACAGAAATCGACGGCAAGAGACAGGTGGTGCATATTTATTTATGCACGACAATGCGCCAGTACACAAAGCACCTCCCGCAAGAGATTATCTCATGGCACAAGGAATTCAACCTTTTTCATGGCCAGCATACTCCCCAGATCTAAAACCAATTGAGAATGTGTGGGGTATGATGAAACTATACATTCAAAATGTATATCCAGAGTTTGAGCGGGGGAGGCAACGGAGTAGAGCAGAGAATCGCCGAATTATACTAGAGGCTTGGTACAAGTGTACAACAGAGGATAAGCTTCGGTCACTCATTCTAAGCATGTCAAAGAGATGTGAAGAGTTAGTTAGAGTTCAAGGGGGTCCAACTTTATATTAGGAGCACTTTGTATATTAGAATCTTGAGATTGATCTATCGAAATCCTTGATGTTATCCATGATGTGGATTTCTTAATACACCATTCAACATTTAGCCAAGAGTGACATACTGCCTTCACTTTCGTCGCCAAGATATCTCTCACCTTGAATTCATATTAAGGTTTTGAGCTTATCCTAATATGGCCTCGCTTAGAAAAGATCAATAAAGGAAACCGCCATATTGGTATAATAATCGGCAACTAAAAGCCCTGCAAAGACAGACTGCCTTCACTTACCCCTGAGCCCCTGTACATAAAAAAAAATTAAATTTTTCTATTATCCTATTTCGGCGCCTGAAGGCCCACGTAGGTATTTTTCGGAAGATACGTATTCTTTGTTATAGAACGACTCATTTTGACGTTTGGAACACTCATACTCAGATTTCATTTGCAGATACCACTACGAGAATAACGCCTTACGACATGTACCCTCTTCCGTGAATACCCACCACAGGGAAAAGCGAGAAAAACCTGTGGCTATCTGAGCATGCTTTCGTCATTCTACGAATACAGTATCACCGCGAGAGAAGTGGTGTGAGGGTCTTGCTGGATTCGAACCAGCTTTCTCCTGTCTCAAGTGGGGCATGTGTCCAAGCTACCCAGACTCTACTTGGGAGAACGGCCTGGACGGTGTACCACTGCACCATCCGACCCCCCCTGTACATATACGTTAGAGAAGTATCACTATACTCTTGAGAATACTTCTGCGTGTAGCATCTGCCGGTAGATTTTTAGCTGAAAGATTACATTTACATGTATTCGGAAAATTTATGCAAGAATACCTTAAGATAATGAATCAAATATTGAAAGTTTTGGAGTAGTTACTCGACATTATTACCTACCATAGGTTTAATCTAATATATAGCCGCAAAACACTTTGCTCCAGCGGAAATTGTTCCGCCCTTAATTTTCAATATCCTTAATGTGTTCTCTAGTTCTTCGTCGGGGTGGCAGGACAGTTGATTATTTATATTTTGACTTGCGTCTCTGTAGTTAACCGCTCGTACCAATACGGGTACATAAATGGTTAGCACAGCTTTCGAATGGAGCAAAAGTCAACACACTAAGTCTATCACCCTAGATTCTGCCACCCTTCCCTACGTGAGACCACATCATTAAATTTACGATAATTATCTAACAGATGGATCTAATGAAGAATCAAAACAATGGTCCTGTAGAGAGGAACCTACACTACTTGCTACAGGAGGATTGGCATCAAAATGAGCAATTCTGGTTCTTTCTGCAGCTTTACGTGCAGATTCCGGCTCTTTCGCCAGGTGAACCTATTCGAGTCTCGCAAATGTCTGATTTGAATCAGTTATTACTCCTCTATGGCCCTTTCGCTTCAGCTGCTCAAGCTGTATATCTTTGGAATCATTTTTGTCCTTCTCAAGTTGAAGTTGGAACGAGATCTTATCAATTTCCTTGTAAGCTTTTTAGAACAGTAAGCGCCGTGTACGCGAAGAGCTCCCGCCATTCTGAGCGCTTCTAAAAAGATCACGAAATTGGCGTGGGATACATGGCGTGGTTCTAAGTTCAGTCTCTGATAGTCGGCGCTTTCTGTTTGGGGTTATTGGGGGTTGAATTTGTACAGAACTTGACGTCTTAAGGACAAATCGGGATTGAGCTGCTTTAACGGGATTCCAGGGCCGAATTCCTGCAGCCATCCATCCATTTTTTATACGAGCACAATCTAGACTTTCGTAGTTAGCTTTAGAATATAGTTTGATAAATGTTTGCATCTTTATATCGCTAGCATCGTCAAATCTGCTGAGCTCAGCGATTTTTGCTCTGAACTTGGCTTTAATCGATGAGAAACACGTCGAATCAAGTGGCTGAAGTATATGACTTAAATGGGGTATCAAGTAGAATATTAAAATCTTATAGGTGCAACATTTCCACATGAACCCGTGTGTGGCATGAGATTTATGTCCATCTAATAAGAGTAGTCGATATCCTTCAGTTGGCGTTGATGGGATGAAAACCTGCTCTAGCCACTTGAGTGCTATATCATTCGACGTCCAAGCATTTAGAGAAGAGCAATAAGCCCAATCTGGAGTAGATGTGGCCGGAAACCAGCCAGAACTGACATTTTTCCCCTTGAATATGACAAGAGGTTTCATCCTCTGTCCAGCGGCTGATATTCCCTCTAGAACTGTCACCCACTCCCTATTTCTAGGCTGCTTGACCACAGTAGTTCTTGAAAATGAAGATCCAACAACTCTGCCATTAGATCCAATGCCTAAAGCGAAACCATGCTCATCAGCATTCCACATATCATCCGACTTGATTGAATGTTTGTCAATCACGGTTTTTAGTCGGTGAATCCATTCTAAAATTCCCTCTTCAGTCACAGAATTTGCTTCCTATCTTTCTAGCTTCATCCCGATTTTTGATTTTATACTAGAATGTCGTTTTATGAACCTGGTCATCCAATTATTTCCAGGTAAAGCATCTGTAGAATTTCCACATCGAATTACGGAGGTCATTGCTTTAACGCTAGCGAATGAGGGGGCATGTCCTGCCTGATCCAGATCCATTATCCACTGCACCAACAAATTCTCCTGCTCGTTACTCAAATTTTGTTGGATTTCCGTACTTAATACAAGGAAAACTCCACCGTTATGCCCTTCTCTAAGAGTTGTTCTGGGCACAGCTTCTGCCCTTGCAGCCTCACTAAAATTACCATATTTTCCGGTTTTTAGGCCGTCCAATGCAATTTAAATTCGGATCTCTGAAGATTTCATGATAGTAAGTATGGGTGGGGAGTTAGTGTAGATTAAAATTATGGTTTCACGTGGGTGAAGGGTTGCGGAATCTAGGGTGGTAGACTTAGAATCTTCTCGAATTCCATTACATGAGCTAGTTACCTCAAAACCGGTCGGCTGATCTTGCCATTCTTTTCTTGTCAAAGGAATTAGATCGCTTATCGACACTACAGCAGCTTCTAGTTCTCTAGACGAGGTTCCGCCTTCCGTAGGTTCGGCATTTCCCGAGTTTTCACATAGGCAACTCCCACCATGATAGTAAATATTGCATAACTTCTCTTCTTTGCAACAACGGCAAGATCGGGTGGCACATCACGTTCGGCAGTTACAAAACTAGACCTCTGAAAGTGAATCTGGTTAGACTATACGTCTACGCTTTTTTGGTAGTGGGATCCCACTAAGACGAGCAATTTGGACTGGGGAGACGTTAGTATATTCCACGTTAAAGGCTGTTTGAATTTGCGATGACTTGACTTCTGAAGTTGGATGTGGTCCTCGAGTGTCTGGAACCATGAACTCGGCTCTAGTTGCTTGTCTTTGCGTCCCCAAAGCTTCACTATTTCTTGCACGTGAGGCCACCACTCTCTGAGATCTAGTTAGTCTATGAGACCGTATTTGAGGCTATTGTAGCTGTATAATAGCTTCTTCTGTTATACAATTATGTTGTGGGATTAGATGCCAACCATCAAACGACTCTTTCTGGACAATAAGGACGTCACTTCCGCTTCCATTAATATGTCTTTTAATTTGAAGACTGCACGGTAGTTCCATCGTCTCATCATAGACTCCAATACATGCAGGTTTCATTTAATTGGTCTGAGTCGTCTATCGCTTAATTGCAGACTGACTCTTTTCTTTTTGCGGTCAGAGAAGATGTAGCGATGGTGTCGTCAATACCTGAATAAGTTTCTGAAAGAATCTGTAATCAGCGGCAGCTGTGAAGCTGACGGAAGCTTGATTTCTTGCCCGAGCTGATTCCGCCTGGTGTTTTTGAGCATGATGGTCGTAGAAGGGCCCCATTCTCTCCAGAAAAGTCAGGGTATCAGGACGAGCGGTCTTCAACCATCCTTTCAGTCTAGCATGTGTTGATTCAGCAGGCGAGGTCGTGCTCATTCCATTGTGGCGTACTCTATTTTTCCAGGTCACAACGCACAGTTTCTTGTGTCTGGTAGACCACTGACCGTCGAGATAACTTACGGAATCCCTCCATACACCATTCTCAGGACGCTCTGCTTGTCTCTCGAGCATTATGTGTGCGTTCAGATATTCTTCCACGGTTGGTTCCTCAAGGATGGTGCGGGAAAATGCAAAGGCTTATTGCCCGACACAAATGTGTGTAGCTTTATGGGACGCCTCATCTTCGACATAACCAAAAGCTCTGATTACCCAAGCCTTGACATCTACTTTCAATTGCCATGAGCATAGAATAAGTCCGAGCACTCCCCCTTGGCATGACCACCTTTTGGGACACGTTATATAGTGTGAAGTAATTAATTTAGATCGGATTTATTCTACGAATATTACTTCATGTTTGAAATATGACCAAAAAATCTACAAATGAATATGTAATTTCATGGTTTTGTTCTTCTCAAGCCTCCATTCTAACATTACGTTGATCTATCATTTCTCGAGCTTCTACTTCTCTTACCTGATCCTTTGCTCTTTTGATAGCCTCAATACCCCCAAACTGAGTATTAGGGATAATCAATACCTTTCTCTTCTTTCTTGAAGCTGATAATTGATCAATTTCAAGAGTCTGGGCTTTGTTTAAGAGCTTTTTCTCTGTAAGTTCTGCCTGGAATCGACCTATAGATTTTGTGGCCACGTACATGGCTGTGCTTGACTGTCTCGGGAACTCAGATCGTACTCCGAGACTCTGAATACAATTATAAAGATCAAAGGGCTTCTCAGGAGTCGTTCTCTCATCAAGCTGGTGTTTCTTGGTTTATTTTTGCGATGTTTTTGGTCACCCTTGGGTTGATGGTAGAGAGGACGGATTCTTCAGTCCTTTCTATCAATTAAACGAGAATAAGCCTGTAGCTCGCTAGCCGTCTAGTTTCCGGGTCTTAGTAAGGCAATCAAGACGTGCTTCATGATAGAATTTGATAAATTTTTGCTTCTTAATCGGTGCCGAGTCGTTAAGTAATAAGAGCTCATCTAGAATATGGCGATAACGTGCCTTTAATCACGAGAAACATGAAAAATCGAGTGGCTGGAGTACATGAGACGTGTGAGGGGGTACGCACATCAAATGTATATTATTTTGAAAGCATTCCCATTGTAAATCTACATTTGAGTAACTCCCATGACCGTCAAGCAGTAAGATTCGCCACGATAACTCATTCTGTAGTTTTGTTTCCGCTTTGAAAATAGATTTCAACCATCCAAGGGCAAGCTGATTGGAAATCCATCCATTGATTGATGTCGCATATATCCAGTCAGGTACATTTTCCTCAAACCAGCTACTCTGTATTGCGCTTCTCCTGAAGATTACCAGGAGCCGAGTTACGCGGGAGGCAGCACTAACGGTCTCAATGATTGAGACTCACTCTTGACCCTGTGAGGCCTTCTTGCAGGAAAAGTTCTTGTTTCTCTCACCAATTACACACTGATTAGCGCATATACCTTGCGCAAGACCACGTTCATCTATGTTCCACACGTTTTCCTGGACTACTTGAAATTCGCGACGAATACTCTCGAAAAATGTGTAAAATTAGCCAATTGCTTCTTGAGTCGGTGCCTCAAATGCCGACCGATCAAGAGGGTTCCCAATCATACCTTCAACTTGAGAGTGTCGCGTAGGAAACTTGGTCATCCATCGCTTACCAAGCGGCTTTATATCGCCTCCAATCTCCAGTATTTTTGCAGCCATTTCCCGCACTGGAGTAAGAGACGGAGCTTCTTTAACACGTTCTAGTTGGGTGATCCATCTGATTAAATAGTCTTCTTGCTCATTGGATAAGTGTTGTAAGCCCTTTGCTCCTGCACGACGGGTGTTTGATTTCTCATTGGCTCTGTTGTTGAGAGTGGAGAGAGGAACGTTCAATACCATAGCAGCAGCTCTCTGAGAAAGAATTCCGCCATCTTTCAAGGCTGATGTGGGATTTTGAATATTTATTTCTTTAGCAGACATATTTTAAGAGAAAAATAGTTAATATAGATGTGTAATATAATGATATTAGAATGGTATCTAGAGATTCAAAGTTCGCCAAGAAGTGTTAGGGCCCACTTATTGCTCCTTGAGATAGAAGACAGATGTATGGTCACGGGCCAGGTGAATCACGGTGTTTGTCTTAATTAAAATATTTTGCACGACCGGTGGGTTTCTAATTATTGTAGTTAACACGTCGCCTGTTGATAGCCGAAGAAGCCAATGTTCTAAGAATACTGCGAGACTTAAATAGGACGCAGTCGGTAGAAAGTTCTCTCGTATTGCAGTCTTTCTCTTTTCCCTCGTCTACTTGACTTATGCTTGTCCCTCGTGCCTAATCCCCAAACTCGTCTCAGCCTTTATCCTTCGAAGTCGGCGTTCAATACCTCTCCGGTGTTAGTGCTGTAACAAGGAGTGTCTCAAAGAGGGATGCTCGTACTTAGTTGGGGCATCCGGAAATACCGAATCGAGATAATTAGTACATGCCCGATCTCGGTCGTAAAATATAATATTGGGCTTCTGAATGTCATATTCCACATATAGATCCCTGAGCTCTTCTATTACCCATCCCATGAAGCAATGTGCAACCGGAGTTGTCTTGCCGATTCATGTTATCACAAATAATTTAAAGAGTGGTAGCCCATAGACATAAGTATAGACATAAGTATAGTAGGTTGTATCTAGTACTAGTGCTTGATGGGTTTCCTTAGAAATATAAACTATCTCTTTGCAGGCAAAAAAAAGCGAAGAGATCTTATTGATCAGAGGATCGCATTCGTAAATTTAATGAAATCTTTCTCAATCACTAAGATGGCGAGCTTTAACAATGTCTTATGCATTATTTCTTACTGTTGAAGTCTAATGCCTTCATTGTAGATGTCTTTTAATATGAACGCATTTCGACCATTGGAGTTTTTGGCGGATTGCCGATATGCGAGTGTTCGTGCTCTTTTTGGATCTATACATAATATTATCGCGTTTTTTAAAACAACTTAGCTTCATCGCCAGGGACTCGGCGACGATAATTTGCAAGTCCTGAAGTATGAGCAGCGTCGTGGTTGTGATCTGGTTTCTTACCCTGTCTGAAGAACCCTTTTCCTTGATCAGAACAAGCAATTTTTTTTTGTTACTTATTACGTCGTGCCGGCGCACAGCATACAGCCCTGAGGATCCTGTACCGGTTAGCTCAGCCTACCCTGAGCTACAGATAAACAAAAATGGTTAAGGGAAGGATATTCTTTCCTGGACTCGAACTCCCGATATTATCTCAACTTGCCCGTTGCTATCAAGAGGTCACATGGGTATACTAACACCCATCACGTGCCAGGGTCTGGTATCTGCTACCCGACGCGTCAGACTTCCAAAAGAATCCAACCAAGTCAATGTTCCTTCCCCACCCAAACTCCCATGAGATTCCCTCGGGCCCATTCCATCTTGCGACCATCTGTCACGGGTCACTGATCCTGTGTTTCTCAATAACCAACTGCTCTCCCTGATACCCAATCCAGATGTGACTCTCCGAACGGAAGCCCTGAAACAAAAAACCGATCATCTGGGATGGTGCCATTCCACGAATGTACTTTGCCCGCTGAAGAAGCGCCAGCAGTCTAGAGCATAGAGCGGTTTAGAAAAATCTGATTTCTGCCGCTAATTAGAGCGTCGACGGCACTTTCTCAAAAGTTGTTCTGGCACACGCACAACGCATCGCGGTTGAAATTCCTCATAAGTCCTTCTCCAATACCTTTTCCTTCTTCTCCCGCATCTCAATACCTGTCCATCTTTTTCTTTTAGAGATTTCTCCAGACTTTTTCCCAAAAGTGAACCGTATGTTGCGTCTCTCCTCCCAAATTTGTGCTCCATGACTTAAATCCTCCGTCGGATGTGCATAACATCGGGAGCGTATATGTGGGTGTTTATCTAGGTAGACGATAATACTGTTTTTTCGAGTGATTTTCGGAGAAAGAGGGCTCCATTTGAAAAGACATCTGGGCGTGAGAGACTTAGGATTGGTTGGGTCCGGATCTTGTCGAAGAGAATTGTTAACGGGCTGACGAGCCCTTGACCGAGAGTGTCATGCGGGCCTCAAACTTCGAATGAGTCGCGATTTTTCTTGGCTATTCCAGATATGCAAACATACTGGACGTTTACAGCTGGCACCACGTAAAGGCGAAGAGATCAACTTTACCAGCCCCAGACTGAGCAATATTGCTTGCTAAAATGGTGAAAGCCTATTTGCACTCCGTGATCTTACTAGCACAATCAGGTTTGACAGACAGGCAAGTCTCTCTTCTCCCACCCCAGTCGATCGATTTTTTGTTTGAAAGTTTCCCGGTCGAAGAGTCACATCTAGATTGGGTATCAGGGAGGGCAGTTGGTAATTGAGAAACCACAAGATCAGTGACCCGTGACAGATGGTTACAAGATGAAATTGGCTCGGGGGGATCTCATGGGGTATGGGTGGGGAAGGAACATTGACTTTGCTCGAATCATCTGGGAGACTGATGCGTCGGGTTGCCAGAGATAGACTGAGCCAACCAGTACATGATCCTTAGGGTTGTATACTATGCGCCGGCACGATGTAATAAATAAAAGAGAAAAGTCTCCCTACTCTATCCAACGGCCCTCTTATCACCCTTGGCGCATATTAATCTTTTCTTATTATTTCGTGCTTATTTTCAATACCCCCACCAAGAGTAGCCATAAAGCCTTTCTTTTAACTAAAATCGTGCAGGGCTTTCTCAGTCGCATGATATGTGTGACGGATCGCCCCTTTTGGGTAGTCAAGTGAATTGTAGATAATCATTTCCTATTTGTAGTAGCGCTGATCGCGCTACATTCATGTACATATCTTGTCTGACGCGCTCTTGTACTTCTTTTCTAGATAGCTTTTATATTCTAAGGAATACAATTCAGTTGTACACAATTTGCCATTTGGACCGTTCGGTCACAATATGAGTCATAGATACAATCCGGAGGGTTCGGAATTGGATCAAACCGTTTTTCACTGTCGCCTTGGTAATCTTTCGCACTGGAAAATGTTAAATATGAACGGACAATGCCAGGGAAAGCTATAGGCTATAGCGAAGACCTGTAGCTGAGAATTATCAGGGAAAAATCTAGTAGTGTGTAGGTGGCGAAATCACAGTAATTAAGACTTTAAATCGAAGAGAGATGTCACAGTTCGAGTATTGATGCGTGGGCAATCATGTAAGCAAAGGTAGTTTATAATATTCTCTGTCTAAGTACAACCTATGGGCTACTTATATACTTTATACATAATTTCTAGAATGTTCGCCACTGCTTGGTAAATCTTCATCATAGGTCATACTAGAGGAGGTTGTATGCCTCGTCGTTGATGTCTAGAATATTCTAGATATTTCCAAACTATCACGTGTATTTAGTGATTCCAGGATGTGTCATTAGGGGTACACGTAAGAAGGTTAACAAGGGTGTAAACCTCTCATTCGCATTATCCATGTCACAAAATAATAGTCACGTGGTAGTAAATCTGTATCGATCAACTGACTGCGATAACCATCGTAGGCTGCAGGACCATTAAGGCTTACAAGCCGTTACAATTATCAAAATAGCTGCTATATGCTTAGCGGGATCACTCGATCAGTATCTTTCCTGTACTGATTCACGTCGTCTATCCATGGGAACTTGAGATCTCCCATCTAATCATAACATGATTTGAGCTCTTGGTTTGTTCTCATGAATACGCTGAGTAAATGTTTCAGTCGCACGTTTACCCGAGTAGCAACAGTTGTAGTGATTGATTAGTCATCTAGGGGTGCCACTCGTTCAGCATTCTCAGGTACATGGGGCGATGACTCGTAAGAATGAAAGCAGGATGTTTGTATCTAGGCGTATTTATTCATGCCATCTGGAGTTTATGACTATTATAACACTAGGGCTCCTCTCTGACCCAGGTCACACCTTCTACCGTGCTCCTTTCCCCTTTTACCTCGAACCTAAAATCATTGATACTTTGACCTATGACGGGTAGCCATTTAGCTCAGTAATTACCCGTAGAATTCAACTACTCTTCTGCGAATCCTTCTGCTCACACAAAAAAAAATTAGAAAAAGAGCAGCCACGGAAACCGGTACGTGGGAAAAATTCTCAAAAAATCTGCAACTCCAGCCAGGCGAGGTCTGGACACCAGAGCCACACGAGGTGCGTATCCCCATCCGTATCTCTCTATTATCGCTTCGTCCAGATACCCTCCTTATACCGACACCACCAGCGCTCAGGTAGCGGTGATCTTTCCTCGGGAGACAGTATAATGCCAGAATATCTGTAAAGAGTGAGAATTCATCTTGGTAAAAAGGGCCAACTTAGTCTAATCCATTACCACGACAACGGGAGCTGGGTACGCCCCGGAAACTCACTGGGTGACTTTTCCTCCGTGACCAAGTAATGGGTGTTTCTGTTGGTTCGGAAGATAAACTTCAGGTTCGTAGGGGACACTACGTACATCTAGAAACGTCGCCCTCATTCCCCTAGATCCCAGTAATGACACTGCAAGGACAAACTTTAAGGAAAGGAGGTGTACATTTATTAATTCAATTCTCCAAAATAGGACTAGAGGATCTTTAACAGAGACTATTTTGTGTGGTATTTTCACCCAATCTTGATCTTACATCAAACGCTCATTATTGAAGCCTCACCCGATTTTAATAACTTGATTCAAAATTTCTAGAAACTTCCAAATTTATGTCAAAATTTATTGGTTATTCTCGAGTACGGACTATGGCCGCATTGCATCATGGGATATCTGGTGTGAGCTTTTCCAAATCTTGAAGCCAGAGAAAATCATACCGTGCTCTTTTTACCATGTCCGGTAGTTCATTCTGTGGCCGTCGTGCTCCCCCATCTAATCCTGGAACATATTAAGCAAGATAATCCTCCATCATACCCCATACCTGCTTAAATGGATTAAGATCGGAAGAGTATGGTGGCCCTTCGATAAGTGAGATCAACCTCTCGCGGCACTCTTTGAGTGGCCTAGTAGCCACATGTGAGGGTGCGTTGTGCATAATTTAAATCCATGGTATCTATTACTACAATTGTGATGTTGAGGTATGTAATTATATGTATTTCCATTTGTATGCATATCTGAATTTTATAGGGATATAAACCTGTGGTCAGAGGAACCTGTAGCTGAGTCCTGACATTTGAAATTTCTCAAATTAAAGTTCCCTGCGCTTATAGTAGTGGGGGGTTTAAGTTCTCAAATAGAGTTAGCGTGTTCGGCCCATGTAATTGTTCAACTCTTGTCACCAAATTGCATTACGTTGACCCACTACTACTCATCACAATATACATTGATAAGTCGGACTTGGTAGCATTATTCTTCATCTTCTTACTAACCAAGAAACCTTGAGATTCTGACTTTCTTATTTCCAGGTGGTGAAAAGCAGTATTTGAAAGGCCGGCTCTCAAGCGACTCCACAACTTTCCCGCTACCATAGTCGTAATAAAATCTCATAGCGAGGCAAATCTAAGCTAGTTCAAATATGGGTTACTTCCCATAATTTTTTCACTTAAGCCGGTTTGGCGACCTGAGGGCTCATACAGGTGATTTTGGAAGTTATATGTACATGCACTTTTTTTTTAAAAAATCATAGTGTATTCATCCTAATAGCTATGACCATGCGTACATGCACCTGTATGGATGTATCTTACGTAGAACGTCTCAGTTGGACTTTTGGAACACTCACAATCACATTTCATTTGTAGATACCACTCAGAGTTAATTCTTACGACAGTTAACCTCTTCCGTGGATACCCGCCATAGACAAAAACTTGCAGAATCCGTAGTTATCTGAGTATACTTTTGTCATCCCACTAACACAATATCACCGCGAGAGAATGTGATGCATGGATTGGTCGGGATTTGAATCAGTTTTCTCCTTTCTCAAGCGGGGTATGCTTTCCATCTACCTAGGCGCTGCTTGGGAGAACGTCCCGGCTCATATACCACTCCACCATTCAACTTGTATTACATGTATTCTCAACAGTATCATTAAAGCCATGCCATCACAGAGGGGTACAAGTTATTGTCGGTAGAAATAGCGGTTATAAATCTCTACCTTCTATCCAATAACAAGCAGTAACGCTTGTCTCCGCGACAAAAACATAGAACATCCAACGAAGATTATTCTTCACCTTCTCCGTCATACAGGGTATATTTGCTTCCTCTCCAATCTTTATTTTGGTGTTAGTGAAAAGGCCATGCAAGTTAAAATGAATAGAACCAACCTTAGAGTTAATCCTAGCTCTCTTGTTTCAGCCGTTGGTAACTTCGGTCTTACTGGTGATGATGATAAACCTAGGAAATGTGAGGTCACCTGAGGTGAAACGAATCGGAAGGAGCTGCAAATAAATGGAGACTAACTAAAAGCCTGGATCCTCAGGCCAAAATATTATACAGTTCATTTAGTTCGGAAGCTAGTGGAAATAACGAGGTTCCGACAGGGGCTATACCCTGAAGCGAGTCTTTAGTTTAAATACAGGCTATCAGGGTATTTAGTTTTACATGTATGTAGTATTGCAACCCCAATATTGTTAATAATTAAACAAAATTAGCGCTTTTTAGAAACAATATTTAGGTCTGCTACTACATGTCAAATGCTCCTGATAGCCTGTACTGTGTCTCAGTCTTGAAGATTGTTAGTAGCCGACGCTAATTTTATACATCGCAATAATATTTCGTATGTTGATAACATACAGAATTAACGTCAGTAAGTAACAATCTTTAGGGCTGAGACATTGTACAGTAAAGCCTGTCAAAACCCATAGTGGATCCTGGGTTTAATTATTGTTAAGATTTGGAAAATTATTGGTACACGACCTACCCCTAAAGTTCGTCCTTGCAGTACAGTATATCAGGAGTAAAAATTCCAAGTTGCAGCTCTAAAGATTGTTACCACTGGGCATTTATTCTGTAGATGATCTGCTTATTAGAGTGGCAATGACACACAAAATTAACGCTAATTAGTAAAAATATTTAGGGCGTCAACTTGGACCTTTTACTCCTGAAACCCTGTACTGCAAGGACGAACTTTAGGGAAAGGTCGTGTACCAATAATTTGTAGTACTTACCCCTGCAAGCCATTTTGCGTGCACGGGTACACTATGGTATGGCATATCTAAGGCCTCTGTAGTCCCCTTCCATTATTATTTTTGTCCCTAGTATTATAAAAATTTTTGTGGAATTAGTGACAAGAATACTCACAACAGGGGACTACAGGGACCTTTGATTTCCCATACCAGAGTGTGGGTATTGCAAATGTAAACGGTAAAATTTCAATGAATATTTACAGCAATTATACCAAGATCCACCATGAGGTTTGACGGGCTCTGCTGTACTAGTACGGTCGAACCCTAGTTTTAACGATGTATTCCGTTCCAAAAAAATAAGCAATATTCCGAGTATATGGGTGTATCAAGGGTTCGACTATATGTAAAATTAGTTTATGCCATAAAAACATCGAGATAACGAGAGAATATCGATATAGCGCAGATGGTAATAGCAAGGGTTCGACAACAGTACATGCATGAGCACTTGCATAGACATTCACATGTGTAGGTTAAACCTACCTTGGCCATAGAGTAGATCTTTCTAAGGAGAGGAATCAAAAAAGTGAAACTTCATATCGACTATATACTTTTTTTTGTTCTAGATTCTCAAGGCTTCTGCAAGTAACGAAATCAAGTACGCTTGTGACGATAAGAGTCTAGGTGGACATGCTTGAGGATCCCAGTTATATAAATTCTGAACATTTAAAAAGTAATCCGGTTGATATGGATATTCTAAATTATAGACAATATCAATTGATAGAATAATACACAGACAGATGGAGCGTCTTTCTTTGCACTTTGCAAGATGATACGGGCCGCAATGGTGATCAGAGCTTTCAGCTGGTAGTTTTGGTACTTGTACATCCCAAAATTTCAATCTTGAGTAAGCTAAGGCATAGTAAGATAATTTTCGGGCAAGATAGGGTCCCGCAAAAGATACAAGCTCCCGGAACTGGCTTCGTTTTTATTACTGAATGTGTTTGGGCCCACGATGATCTACCTCAAATTCTGAGGTTGGAGATAATATCGCCGTGTATGATGACAAGTCGTCGCATCTTTCAGGTAGATATTCCTGAAGCATTGAGGCAGATAAAATTCCGATAAAAATTTTCGAATAGTTGAGGCCCTTATTTACGGCGCTTCCTTACGACCATTCACACTCTGAAGTCCTAAAAAGTATATAGCCGAAGATTAATTTACATACTGAGCTGAAAGCTGCAAGGAAGAGACAATTTGTATATAGTCTTCCCTCTCTAACTCGATAGTGGGTCCCGGTATAAGTGTTGAAAATATTCATTCGAATTCAACCATTTACATTTGCAATACTTACCCCTGCACCCAAAATGACCTGTAAGGGTAAGTGTTGCAAATATAAAAGTCCAAGTTACAATGAATATTTTCAACACTTATACCGGGACCCACTATCGAGTTAGAAAGGGACGACTGTATACCAACTCGATGTCATCTTTGAGCCCCGTAAGTTGCCACTTGATTCGGGCCAGTCCACACTGATGAAAATAGCTTCAGAGACTCATCTGTTCCTGTTGTAATCATTTGATTGATGGGTACTATGATGTGAATTTTAGACCCGATTTAAGATCTGCAGAGTTAACATACCTGTGAACCTAATCTCCTGTGTAACTAAACTTGCCTAAGCTTTCGAAGCTGTCATCTCAAAAATTCGAACATTTCCTGGTCATCATCGAATCATTATCCTGAATTTAGTGTAGCTGGAAGCCCTTGATTTTGGAATATCACTATGACCTGCAGTGTGGAGAGCCAAGTTATCAAATTTGTGAGGTTCGATTTCAGGCGTGCGACTTACAGATCAGAAATTAAACTTTTGATATCGAATGGGCAACAGATTAGATCAAAGTGGACGATGAGTATCAAGGGCAAAGAAACAATTATTTGTGCCATTAAATTTGTCGAAAACAGGCTGCTTCGGATATACTAATCAATCTTCGCTGAGAATGGTCGAGAAATTTTTGTTAAGCCGTTGAACATTGCCTGAGCTCTATTATAGATGTTAGCTCGTCAGGAGTTTGACTGAATTGCTGCCTAAATTATAGGCCTTAAGTTGGATTTCTGCAGCCTCTCTGCAGTTATAATGAAAAACTTTGTTTTTCTCCGGAGCAGCTTACTAAAACATCAATCCTTTCGGCAGCCACATCTTTTAGACCTGGGCCTTGCTAATCGTAAGATCAACTCATATGGTCTCTGTTTGATTTTTTGTCTGATAGATTAATATTCTTTACCAAATAGCCGAGGTTTGCATGAGATGTTAGATCAATCTATCTATAATCTGAAATAAGCTTACATCTGCTAACAAATAACAAAGATTTGAAAAGGCTTCAAACGCGAATCAGCCTGTCAATGTTCAGGTTGAAAACGGACTGAAATTTTAGATACTTCATCATTACCGTCACATTGCACTCTACAACTTAACTACGCAAAAGATAAAGACTTCAAAGACTATGTTTGTTCATGTGACCGAGGCGTAATGGAAGAAAATTCTGTTGATAATAATTTGTGATGATATTAAAAATTCCATGCAAGTAGTCAAAGTAGTTATAATTCTAAAAAACAAAAAAGCTCAAGATTTGTGAACATAATTTGATTTTTCATTTGTCTTCTGACTGATATTCTTTGCGATTTTCTGACTGAGTTCCTAGGCTTGGTTCGGCCAATGACCCTAGACTGTTGGTCAGCGGGTTGTCAGCCATCGAGTGAGTATATATAGTTTAGGTATACTAAAAGGCTGTCGTATTTCATCTTGGGATACTTCGTTGAAGTGATATTTAGTCAGATTATTTGCTTGGATCAATTAAGTTGAGTGAGGAAGCTCTGATAACTCAATTCTCATAGAAGATGGGTAGTATCTTTCATCGAAGATCTTTGAGCTCTGGTCTTTGCCGATCATCAAGCTTTACCTTCCCGGTGTAAAGGCTTTTCATAATTTTAGGAATTCCGCGTGCCTAAGGGATTTATCAAGGTTTGGCATGCCGTGAAACCAGGTATACGAAATCTTCCGCATTACTCTTCCTCTATACGATGGCTCTTAGCGACCTCTTAATCTTCACTTATCGTCGATTTTTTTGCGCCAGCTGCTCATCCGGAGGACAACGTCGTCATCTTTAGTGTCTGTGGAAAAACAGTTATCTGCGCAGTTGCTTGTGCTTCTCCCTTGTATCATGAGTCCATAGTTTGTCAACAAGAAAGTATCACCAGACACACAGATAGTTCTGCGAGTCTAACAAAGCGTTTTCGAGTTAGGTGTGTCATGGGTTTCATATCGATTTAGATGATCCCCGCTTTTTGGGCGAGGAATCCCGCTTCGCATCGTAGCGACGCCTTATTTCTTCTCGTTAATCCTCCAGTTAGGCTGGAATCCATCATTTCCCAGCTAGAGAGCCAAGAAGAGATAATTTTCTATTAATTACCACTCCACGCGTATGAGAGAGCTGAACTACTTGGTAAGGCTTCCCCGCCAGGATTTTACTGCTGGGATACGCGGGAGTGTGAAAAGATAAGTATAATAAAGCTCCCGGTAGTTGATCTATGGTCTTTCTGAGCCCAGTTTTGAGTCTAGAGGGGCGATAAAACGACTTCAGATAATTAGTGTATAGTTGCTCAAATAATTTGGAATCAGTTTGCATGAGTCAAGCGCGCTGACCAGATGTCACGTTTAAAGCAAATGACAGGGAGGTACGCAAAATCACGTCAATCTACCGTTGTAGAATGCGTGTTGTTTGCATCATCTTTAGCACGATTGATAGTATGGCATTCGGGTATGCAAGAATGGGAAAATATCCATTGAGTAGAATAGTGCCAAGACGTGAAGGATCTTTCTCTGCAGAGCGGTTCCTCTGATACATTCGGGTGGATATGAATCTTCTCGAGAAGTGGATAAGGGTTCAGGGGAGTATTGATGCCCAAATGTTAATTAGGGGAAATTTGCTTTCAATGAAGTTATGATGTTTGATGTGATAAGATGACAGGAGGCAACGAAATTTGAGCGAGTCACGCTCAATCTCATGGAAAGAATTTTGTTCGTTGAGTACAAACCAAAAGGTAGGATTTCTCTGCGAAAAGAGTAATTTTGTGTTCGTGGAAGAGAATTCTAGATGACATGGCGGGTTATCTAATCAGGTCAGTTTGCAAAGTGGTGCGCGTTTGCGTCGACATGTGAATCAATAGTCAAAGAATTAGCGTGGTCAGGAACGGAAAGCTAAAAAAAAGTCGAGCATAATCGAATGTTCTGTTCGCTAAAGAATAACTTTATATCCACCGATTGCTTCCCCTTTCGCTTAACGGGACCGGTACAGCCCAACATTCATCGTCATTAATATTTTAAATAATAATAATAATAATAATAATAATAATAATAATAATAATAATAATAATAATAATAATAATAATAATAATAATAATAATAATAATAATAATAATAATAATAATAATAATAATAATAATAATAATAATAATAATAATAATAATAATAATAATAATAATAATAATAATAATAATAATAATAATAATAATAATAATAATAATAATAATAATAATAATAATAATAATAATAATAATAATAATAATAATAATAATAATAATAATAATAATAATAATAATAATAATAATAATAATAATAATAATAATAATAATAATAATAATAATAATAATAATAATAATAATAATAATAATAATAATAATAATAATAATAATAATAATAATAATAATAATAATAATAATAATAATAATAATAATAATAATAATAATAATAATAATAATAATAATAATAATAATAATAATAATAATAATAATAATAATAATAATAATAATAATAATAATAATAATAATAATAATAATAATAACACTAACATCAATGTCTAATCCCTGGGTAAGTCTATACAAGACCTCAAAGGACAATGCCCTTGTCGTTGTCTGGTCAAAAAATTAACATCGGCTTCTGCATTCACTATAGAGCTACCCCGACCACAACCCGGCATACTTAAACAAAATCCTAACTACATCTTTCGGAGCCAATTTTTTTTCTCAATTAAGCAGACGATCCCCCTCGATCGTTTAAACAAATCTCTTCGACATGAACATTGTAACTCACAATCACTCCTATTAATTTTGAAATTCAGTGCTCCACATCTACTCCGAAAATATTTCATCGGTGTTGCTGAAGTAGGAAATACTTTATCAATACAGATCATACGCCTGTTATTCCCCCAGCGTTGCACTTTGAGCTCAAGATCTGTCAAAATCGTCGCATTCACTATCCTAGAAGCGCAATTTAGTTACTTCCGAATAATTGTATCTAACGAGGATAATTCTGTGAAGGCATCTCATGATGACGGAGAGGTATAGCAGACATTCTGCTCGCTCACGGTCACCACCAATTTACAATTCTTCTCGTATTAACCTTCCTATCAATCTTAGCGGTAATCCAACCACAGAAGTACATCTCCATACTATACCTACATCGCGTCGAGAAAGCTCTAGCAACCCGACCAGAAATCCAACGACCAGTACCGTCAGTAGTGCGGGTACTGTGACTACAACTTACAAGATTAAAGCTGAGACGTCTCGGAGCTCTGATGTGCGGGGAAACAGCCGGGCGCGAAGATCAACTTTGGATAGTAATTCTCGACCTATCGTGAACGTCATACCAACTACAATCACAGTAACTCCGAGGCATGTTCACGCGAGCTCAGCGGTCAGATCAGAGAGTTTACACAGATCAAGTGAAGAAGAATATGTTGTGGTCCCATTATCTTCTCGACAGGGCAGTCAGCACCACAGGGAACGTCATCCAGTTAACGTAGACAATGGGGATATAATCAGCGTTGAGAGCGAGCGCGAGGGATCAAGAATTCGTATAGGGGCACTCAGAGATGCGGTTTACGCCGGAGTTAGAACACGTCCTACTTTTGCAAAAGGGGCTGTGAGGCACCCCGAGAAAAATGCTGATGACTATGAAGAAGACGGATATGGATATACAAAACCAGGTGATTTGGTAGAATACGACTTACACCACAACCCTCAGCCCCATCGTTTTCGTCGGAATAGCTTTGACACCGAAAAAAAACAAAGACCAAATAGTATCAGCTCATTTACTGAATTAGTTTCTCCCAAATATTACGACCCGAGGGAGCGGAGACCACCACCTTCAACACGAGGTTTCGATCGAATCCGAGCCGAAAATTGGGATCAAACACAGACACGATCTACTGTTCCATCTCCAGGCTTCAATTCGCCTGTTGATCCCGTTCCTAGATTTGCTTCCGCTGATTCCGTCGATCTCACTTCTAAACAGCGAGCTTCTCCATATCTCGATCGGCCCGCACCTAGAGAAGAAATTTACGAGATGCGAATCAATCAAAGAAGAGAAAGACCACATCAAAATTGGCACGATACAAATGTTGAACAGCGAGGTTTTGGTACACGGTCCGAAAGACCCGAACGCTATGATCGAATCGAGCGAGTCGACCGGCCTGAACTTGTAGATAGAATCGAGCGGGTCGATCGCTCTGAACGTCTCGATAGGACTGAGCGAGATGACCGAGCTGAGCAAGATCGCAGGGAACACAGAGAGCATCGGGAGCATAGCAGAGGATTAGATGCTATTGCCACCGGATTGGGTATAGCTGGAGTTGCCTTGGGATACGCTGCAGTCAAGAGTTCTGGGAGAGAAGAATTAAGGTACCGTGAAGAAAGAGAAGAAAGAAAGCGAAAAGAAGAAAGAGAAGAAGCTCGACGACTGGTTGATCGAGACCAACATGATCCGATCGATACATATAATAGGGTATCAACAGAGCCAAAGTTGCGTGATGAAAATGGTTTACCGCGAGGCTTGAAATCTCCCAAATACTCATCACGAGATCGACTGGATGATTTAAAAGATCGATTTGAAGAATCTAGAGACTTTAACCGCCGTGAAAAGAGAGAGCAAAGAAGTCTAAGAAGCGATCAAACTAGCGAAAAAGATCGAAGAGATGAGCGAAATAGTCATACCAGCCGTAGTACTTCGGGGAGTTCGAGCTCAGAGGGTTCCATTCGACATAGTCGACGAAAACCCTCCCAAAAAACCTTAAGTCCAAACTCCGCTGTATCGTTTAATCCAAACAACACTACTGATCTCAAAGTTCTTAAGCAAGCCCTCGGATCTAAGGAGTCTGCATCAAAGGCTGTATCCAGTAGGGCGTCCCAAAGACAGCCCAAGGAACCAGGGCCCAGAGATAATACTGAAATTCGAGTCACAGTTGATCGTAAAACCCCTCCACCTACTGAGACGAAACATGCCCGGGTTGTCTCCCCCCCAAGAGAGAAACCCGAGGAAAAACCTGTAAAAGGTATCTTGCGACAACCGCGAGATAAGTTTCCTGAAGATCCAGCTCCCATTCGAGAAGGTGTGGCTCCTCTGAAGGACGCCAAAATTGACGGAATTCCGCCAGATGCCAGATGGACAAAGATCAATAGACGTCTGGTCAATCCTGAGGCTTTGGAGGCTGGTAAAGAAAGATTCGAAGCTCGAGAAAACTTTGTGATAGTACTGCGAGTGTTAACTAAAGAAGAGGTTCAAGCATATGCTGATCTCACTCAAAAGATTCGAGGTATTTTGTCTCACGTCTTTGACCACTCAATTTGCTAATAGGCTGTAGCATCGTATGAAGAATTTGACGGATCAGAGACGTCTCAAACTCGGTCCACCCGCCGAGCGCGCCATGAAAATCGCGAACGAAAAAAGGATGGCTCATACGATTCAAGGAGTCATCAAGATCGTGAGCTTGACTCCAACTCGGACTCGGACTTGGACGAGATCACAGTCGAAGAACAAGGTAATAGTGATAATATCAGGAAGAAACCTGTAACTCATGAAGCAATGCCTAGAAGGAAGTCTACGTTCCAAGAGGCACTCATGAGTGGAGGGTTGAATGACATCACAAGGGACTCATCCCGCACAGGCTCAGTTGAATCGATGAACCCGATAGATGCTCGTGTCCAGTCACAATACTCTGGCTATTCGAGGGGCTCACCAACAGCAACACACATGCCATCCACTTCAACAAGTATGCGAAAAGAAAATAGATGACGGATTAATGAGAATTACGATGTTTATATGCAAAACGGGAGAATTATGAATTGATTGCGGAATCAGCTATTGTGGAATTTTCTACCAAGATTCCCACGAAGCTATTCCAGAAATGTAAGAAAACGGCGTCTCATTTAACTAGGACGCTTAACATTATTTATTTTACTCGCTCTCCAACACTAAGATTGGCGTGGTAGCATACAATTAGGGCATGATGTCACCGGGGATTGGAGTTTAGGTGCTTTTGACGCCTAATTTTGGATCTCTATTTCTACTCATCAGGAATGTATTAACATGACGTATCTCACTTCGATTTTGTTTGTCTTTAAGTCGACGTTAATTACTGAAGGAAGCTGGTCTGTTAAGTAAGATAAGCTTGGGAAACAACACTGAATTTCACACCTAATCTCAAAGCTTATGTATCTTCACAACTTGTTGACGGGGAGACTTAATAATTAGCTTTCCCATCGTCAAGTTCTCGTTAGGCGATAGCTCATATTGACACATGTTGTTTTGGCTTTGGAATGAAAGGTCGGGATTCCGATCTAGGTGTCGTACATTGAGTGGACTTGGAATTTAGTTTCGAAGTCAATATGCAAAAACTGACTGTCTTACGTCTACTTTGTGATATTTAAACTTGCGCCAAGTGAGGCTAGAAATACTATCCCTGGCGCGTCAGACAGCAAATGAATTTAAGAACAGTCATGGATTCTGAAGGATAACTTCGCCACCCCGAAGCATGAAGTTCCTGCGACAACCAGAATACATGCAACCTTAAGCCTCTGTCGATATATACCCCATATCGACGGATTCTAGCCTGTAGCCTTGACTCGTCGGAGTACCCGTGTGAGTAAACTGGCTAGAAAAAAAGATATCGCGGTCATGGCCATTCAAGGTATCGTACAGGTTAGGATGATGCAGTACAGGATGAAAGATTTCTATTTCTAATAAACATCTATCACAGGAAATAAGCTGGTTCGCCCTGTCGCGCTGTTACGTGGGGTCATCAGCATGATTCACATAAATAAGTCCAAGTCGCGTCACACAGTATCCCGGGAACTGCGAGCTGGCTTTAGGCGTGGGATTGACTGGATCAGCTGTAGTGGCTTCTATAGTCTGTCTGGACACCTAGTAATTCACAATTTTTGGAGATCCTACATCATCTCATCCGCACCCCGGGGTATCTGCGACGAAGGGCATAGAAGTACGAAGTCTCGGAGATATAAAGGTTTATAAGCTCTAGGTCGTAGTCAAACTGCCATTTTAGCCCTACCTAGCTCGAGTCATAAGCCTTCTCTCAATTTTTTCCAGTACACGTGGCTTGAAAGCCTTCATCAAGCGGTGAGTTCCATCGAAATGGAGCTGGGACTGTACGACAAAAAATGAGCTAGATCATCATCAGTTGTGGATGTCAGTTTGAAACTTAGCTTCATCGGCAACAGATATAGGGCATTAAAGGGCAAGAGGGCTCGAGTCAGAGGATTGTGTATCCTAGTGGTATGTCAGCTATGGTTTCAGATAAATTTTCTCGAAATGAAAGTTTCATAACATCTATTACGGTAGTGTGAAGGAGTGGTGTATTAGATTATTAAATAGTTGGGGTTTGGTGTTGAGAAGTAGATCTCGATTTCTGTGTCGCTTGGAAAAAGCGCCAGCTAGTTGTATTTGATATAAGTCGCATCGGACCGACGGTAGTGCGGTGTTCTGTACGTTTCCGTCCGCATTGCGTACATGAGATGATGTGAAACCTCGCATAAGACCGGTCCCCGATGTGGCGTTGGGCGACAATCCTGCTAGGCTCTTGTGTTCAATGTCTCATGTTACACTAAATCCTCACATTTGAATGGATGGAAATTTATCAATTATAAAACCTTTAACTTCAGAGATTAATCTCTAGGCGCCTGACCTCAAGTTTTATCTCAGGTGGGTACGAGAAAAATAGTTTCCGCGACTTGAGCAAAGTGGTCGCTGGAGATATATCACACTCGCTTTCGCCGTGCCTAATATTTCGAGAACCCCAGCCGACAATGAGAGATCCAGTTTCTTTTTTACCCACATCGGGAGATGTCGGGGATCTAGATTGGTGATATCGTAGAGTAAGAAAATTTGAGGTTTGATTTTAAATCCCTTGGATACGTCGTTCTGACATGATTAGTGGGTGACAAAATGCAGGAATCTGCAAGATTGAGACATTGTATACACGCTCATGCCTATTTAGAATGTGATGTCGTTTTCTCGGCTTCTCTCGTTTAAAAGTCTTTATAGTAGGGTCCATTATTACTTTTCGAACGCTCGCCGCACTACTTTCATCTTTCATCTTTCATCTTTCATCTTTCATCTTTCATCTTTCATCTTTCATCTTTCATCTTTCATCTTTCATCTTTCATCTTTCATCTTTCATCTTTCATCTTTCATCTTTCATCTTTCATCTTTCATCTTTCATCTTTCATCTTTCATCTTTCATCTTTCATCTTTCATCTTTCATCTTTCATCTTTCATCTTTCATCTTTCATCTTTCATCTCGTCATTAGATGACCTCTCTTCCATTCTGAAACCATCCAAAAATACTATTCTGCTGACCTCGATAGACTGTCATTGGACAAATCAAAGGTAATCAGACCTGAAGGTGAAGAACTATCCCAATGAACTTATCAAAAACTCATCCAGGTCTTTAAAATTACTCCGTTTAATTGTGAGTATTTGTCCCTCGCTCCCTTACGACAAGGATTAATTTAGTTTGAAAAATGTTAGCTCTGCTCAAATGGGTGGAGAGAACGCTATTAAATAATTGAAGAGTGACGTGTCGTTAACGCTACCGACGGAACTACGATAAAAGTTGTGTGGAATCGGTGTGTAAGACATGCATGAAGTTGCAAAAATACTTCCTCACTCTCCAACCCCTATAAATCCCTTGACCGAGAGATATTTTCAGCTGGTCTTGATCTGCGGGACGTCTACATTTGAGCATAATTTGGCCCATGCCGAACGTCTGCACCGGTGCCTGTCCTTAGCGTGACAACAGTAGAGCTGCCATCACTTTTACCTGTATTGGGAGACTCATGCTATAATTACAGCATTATGAGACACGAAATACTTAGCTACATGGAGATTACGAGATAACTTGTTCACTGAAGTCTACTTGTATGGATGGAAATATCGGCGTACATAACAGCCTTGAGGTAGAAGTCGTGATAGATGACGTTCACCTTTTATCTTGTCTGTAACCAGCAGAATCTGGAGTCTGGAGGGAAATAATAAGTATCGACGAATTTTTATCGAGTGGGGTCGCGGCAACAGTTTGTACAGTGAAGTCCGGAGTGATTCAGATATTCATCGCTGTGATCGCAGATTAACCACAGACGATGTCTGATTAATGAGGGTCGTAAATCGTCTTTATTTAACGTCTGAAGAGTCGCATACAAAACGTGGACCCTATATTCCCTGTTGGAACCAAGGACGGTAAATGAGGGTCATAAATAATTGCATGCATTGTAATGTATCGCTTATGTTCGTCAGTAGATATCCATCATGGAATTCAGAAGCACATTCCCATCCATTCTTCAAGTTTCCACTCGTTACCTTTATGCGGTGTTCGCTCCACTTCTCTCAGAACATTCATCCCCGCCCATCGTTATCGTCGATGAACATGGATATCCATGTATATATAATTCCCTGCATACGAGGATGCGCCGTTATCCGTTGGAATATCCTGGTGATCAACAGAAATCGCGGCAGCGAACCAATTTGATGTACAGTAGAACCCCTCTTAGCTAATAGTGGATCCCGGTATAAATGTTGAAAAGATTCATTGTAGCTTGAGCTTTTATATTTGCAACACCTACCCTTATAGGTCATTTTGCGCTCAGGGGTAAGTATTGGAAATATAAACGGTAAAATTTCTATGAATCTCTTCAGTAATTATACTGGGACCCACTATTAGCTAAGAGGGGTTCTACTGTACTCCGGCTCAGGGATTTAGAGTTTATCCTTGTAAACGCTGATCTTATGGCCTACCCCTATCTATTTTTGGAATAAACTACGGTGACAAAAGATTTCAGGCCGGCCAAGTGAGTCTGTGCTCCAAGCCTCTTCATCAGATGAACTATCAGATTTTTTCATTGTTCGTGTAATTTTCACTCGTATTTGTTCATCACTACACCACCCCGCTTCAGTTAACGCAATCAATTTTTTGTCCTGTGCGCACAGTCACAAGATAATCATTTTATGAAATTTACTCAAGCAATTTGCGAGTTTAACTTATTCCTGTTTATTGATCATCTTCACAGGATGCATCCTCAAACTATAAATGCTCTATCAACACCTCCAGGATCCCGTAATCTCACGCCAGATCAGAAGCTACAAGTCAGTATCGTGCAAACATGAGGGAAAAAATAATCCGAAAATCTTCAGATTTTCGTACTTTACCAAGCTGGTAACAACTCAAATACGTCGCAGAGTCTCTTGGAATTCCGTCAGCACAAGTCAAACATACCATTTGTCGCGGTCATGTCTCCCCTAAAAAGAGCAAAGGCGCTTCTCCAAAACTCAATTCTGCGCAAGTAGATGAGTTTGAAGATTTTGTATGTTCTTCTCGTCGGACGAGACAAATGTCACACGAACTCGCTTCGAACTTTACCGACTGTAATGTTGGTGAAAAAGCCGTCTTGAACGTTCTTACAAAGAGGGAATATTCACGCTGCCTTCCCAGAAAAAAGCCACCAATATCGGAGGAAAATAGGCACATCCGTAAGGCATGGGCGGAGGTTCATCTTCAATTAATCCAAGAAGGCTGGTCGCTCATCCTCTGGAGCGATGAAACTTGGATCAATGACGGGAACATTTTATCCCAATACATCACTCGGAAGGGCAGCCCATTAAATTTAATGGTTTATACATAAAGAATGACAATATTTAAGATAGGTGAAGAATTTGACAATGTGTGACTGAAAAGCAAAGGCCAAATAATTTGTGGATGTTTTGGGGCTGCTTTTCTGAATCGCAAAAAGGGGACTATCTATTCCGGGAAAGACAATGGGGAAAGATAAGAACCGAAAGCTACATCGAGCACAAGCTACCCCGAGTTGTGCACTGGGTTAGGAGAAATCTTGGCCCTGATAGTCGCCTTATCAGATTCACGCAAGATTACACACCACCACACAAAGTCACCCCCTCATCAGCACACCTCGGATCTAACGAAATTGAAATGATATTTGGCCGGCTTTCTCTCCAGATCTAAATTCGATAGAGGATGTAAGGAGTATGATGAAATTATATTTACTGGCCCGATAGCCTAAGCTTGGTCAAGGGAGAAAGCGTAGTCGGTTGCAGGTCCGTGAGAATGTTGAGAAGGCTTGGGAGTCTACAACGCCGGATCAGCTTCGAATTCTGATTGCGAGCATGCCAGCGAGATTTCAAGCAGTCATAGACGCTGATGGTGGTCCAATAGTTTATTAGTTTTTGAATTTGTGATTCTATAACAAAAGCTTGTATTCGTATTCGTAAAATAAAAGATCTATTAAAAATTGAATTTCCTTCAAACCATCAGAAATTTCCTATTCAGTGCTAGTACAGAAATATTAGAAGAAATTGTAAGGGTATCAAAGCTAGATAGCCGAGACTTTCTCTCACCAAAACCCCAAGTATTGAAAGGCTACCCGTGAGATTCATTGCCCAATGCGTCCGAGAAACAATCGATTTGACGCTAAGGTGTGCCACAAATTACCTCGTCTGTATAAAGATTATCAAAATATCCCTACCAATAAGACGTGGATATAAAGTTTATGGTTGGGCCGATGTAGTATTGCAGACTTAAATATTGTTACTAAACGGCGTTAATATGGTCTAATTAGTAACAATATTTAGGGCTGTAATACTACATGCAAGCAAAACTTATTGCCCCAGACAAGGGGGTTCAAGGATAAGTGAGGTAGCCTGTCATTCACAGGGGTTTTTTTGCCCATATTTACCCAAACATAGCAATCTACTGTGATGATTACGATTAAGCGAGGCCGAATATGGTAAAGCTTCAAATTCTGTTCAAAAATCAGGTGAGAGAAATTGAGGTCGACAAAAGTGAAGTCGCCTGTCTCTCCCCACTTTGTTTCGCACTAAGCCTAAAAATTCGAGTTCATACGTCATATTAAAACTTGCAATTCAGGTTTGCTGTTGAAACAGATTTTTAGGCCTAATATGAAATAGGACCCCGTTTGCATTCAATACTTCCTCACATCTTCCAGCCATACTCCCAATCAGTTGTGTGAGCTTTTCCTCTGTTGTATAATGGCACCATACCTCTAACACAATGGGTCGAATCTCCGCCCTGTTCCGCTGTCTCGTCCGCTCAAACTCCGGGTATCGTTCTTGTATGTAGTATTTCATCATACTCCAAACATTCTCGATCGGATTGAAGTCAGGAGAGTTAGCAGGCCAGGGCATAAATTTAACTCCATTAGCATCGAGAAACTCCCCAGCCGGACGTTCTTTATGAACAGAGGCGTTGTCGTACATAAAAATATGATCGTGGCCCGTCTCTACTCTCTTTTCTCTTGTCCAATTACCTATCCTTGGGAGGATATGTTCACTATATCCTTCAGAGATCATACTTCCCCACTCCCGCTCCCCAAAGACATAAGGACATCGTTCTGTTCCCGCGAAGCTTCCGCAGAACATCCAAGAGTTGATCTTCTTGTAACGATCGATAACACAAGTGTCATCAAAGTCTTGGCCCCTCTTTTGACGGTATTAGAGTCCGAGATATTTTTGAAAATGATTAAGATTAGATTAACCTTTCTGGTAACATGTACAGACGTTATTCGGCAATCGTTTATCAATGTCTCGTCACTCCGAAGAACTCGTGACCACTCTTGACGCCAATGCAGATGCTGTTCGCTCCACCATATTCGGACCGCACGATGATTTTCAGAAAGCGGAGGAGAGCTACGTGGAATTCGCCGCTCGTAACCTCGTTTTCTGAGCTCATTCCGAATAGCGTATTCTCCGGCACTCCAACGACAAAAGTGGAGAGCCAGTTCAAGAAACGACATTTGCCTAGTTTCCCGCGAAGAACAAGCAAATGCTTCCATCTCATCGACTTGGGCTGAGCTTAAGAGCTGTGGACGTCCTGTCCTAGGTTGGGGAGAGGCATGACCAGATCTGACCGTATTCCGAACTTGGAGGATTGTGACTTCAAGTTGATCTGATATTTCTCTATCAGAGAGTCCGGCTCTGTGGAGTGAGTATCTAAATGTAGTTAATTTATGGGGAAAATTTTCTTGTAACTAAATTCCTGTAATTACCTGCAATCTTTGGTCTCGAGTAAGATAGAGCGCACGTCTGCTAACAGGTGGAGTAATTCGAGTATTCATTCTGCTAAGGCTTTTGTTAGCAATGAGATACATTTATCTGTTTGATTGGAAATTACGTATATGTGTCGAACGCATGAAACTTGTTGTATTTTCGATCGCGCTATAGATTTGGTAAAGTTTCCGCAATGAAGAAAAATATTGGTCCAGATGTTTAGTGAAAATTGAGGTCAACGAATATGAACAGGTCCGAATGCGGTAGAAACGGGTGAAAAGGACAATATGGAAGGAATGAAACTTGGCACAGAAAATTATGTAATAGTTCTGGGATGCCCTGTTTTAAGGACTTCACCGTGTCTTCACCGCCTACTGTTTAAGGCTGACAAACACCCTGCACGCCAACTCCTGTCGATTAAGCGAAAACTTCACTTACCCTTGACCCCCTGTACCATGTACATGTATTGCCCCACATTTTTATGGCCAGAAACCACTATACAGTCGTCCCTCTGATAACTTAAATGATCAGAGGGATGACTGTACAAGCAGCGGAACCACCGAAACTTCTAACTTATCTAATTTCTGTTATTACGATTTTCAGTGATTGGGAGACGATTTCGCGAAAATTGTAAATTTTACGTAGATTTAATTCGTACCAGAAAAATGTCGGAATATCATGGTTCGTTTTAATAGGGATTCCACTATAACACTGGAAAAATAGAGTATGACTTAGCATCAGGAGCAGCCCAGTTTCCTTGGAGAGCACAGCCCCCAACAGCTGGCATGAAAACCATCACATTGTTCACCTTGTGCAACCATCAGGATTACTCAAGGTAATGCTAACGCAATTTATAATTCAAGTTTAGGAACGTGGCACTTGCACAAGAATTATGAATAGTTTGATCAAAAAGTTCGAACGAAAATTATCAAATCAGGTCAATTTAAAGCTGAATTATTTTACGAAGTTATAAACTTCTCCAGAAGTATCTATGGGCGGGTCTATAAAATATATTCATAAAAAGTAACGCTCATCCCATTTCGATGCAGAATAGAATCTTCACAGCCAAATTCTTTCCATCTTTCAATGGCACAATTCTAGTGTTTAACTTCCTCTAAAAAAAAGTCAACGATGTTCCAAAATAAAGTGATGAGAATTACCTTTGTGCACTTCAGACTTGGCTTTGTGAGCGCTCTCATTGGTTTTATCGATAACGGCATCCTTAGCGGCAGTTGCCCGGGAAGTCAAACTTGCGTTCCCATCTACTGCCACATTCTTGTTGGCCTCTTTGGATGCTCCAGAGGTAGCTTGTTGGACAGCCTCGGAGACGTAGTTGGCGCCGGCCTAGTATGAGAGTAAGCCAATAGTCACGTCTCATAGTTATCATGAAAATTTACCTTAAGAGAATCCATTTTGAAGAATTTTGAAATCGGTGAAGTCTTGTATGAAGTATGGTTGGTGCTTGATTGATGATTGAGATTGAATCAAGTGATGATTACCAGATGTCGAGGAAAGATGTCGAGGAAAAATGAAGGGAGCAGAGAGATGCATTTATACCTTTTTTCAAGCCAAAAAACTCAGTGACATAACCTTCTTCTATCAAGGTCATTTACGCCTGCCTAATTCATTAACTCCTACGTCGTCATGATCGCTAACGGTCTCAACTTATTCGACATTCTCCAGAATAATTTAGCCAACAAATTCTCAATGCGATGACCTCACTGTGACTGGCACATGCAACTAACATCTGCCCTCGAAGATCCTATCATGTGAGGCGCTAGATTACCTGAAAAGCTATCTGAATTGGAGGACATGACTTAATGAATAATTCTCTCTTTTCCCTATACGAGGACCAGCTCTGGTCTTCACAATTGAGATTATGATGTATTCATGTAACAATTCTGCCTGATAATTGTTAGTTGCGGAAGCGGAGGAAAAATCGGTTGAGTCAAAGCAGGAGAGAATTACTTGATGGGTTCTGTACTAGTACATGTGCCAATTCTGGTAGACCATCTCTGCGTATTGTTCCACGGCAACAAATTACGTCATCAGGACGCCACACATTTCATCCAGTCGTGATATACGCAGTCCCCCCTTTTGGATATGGGAAGTCCCCCCCATGAAATCCCATCTCACCGCTTCTGAATGCCAAATCTGTCGAGCGGTGAAAATTAATTCTGTCACTAGTTACAAAAACTTTTAGTTTCGATGTTGCTATAGTAATAAATCTTTGTGATCATCATAATATTATGTCTATGTACACTAATTACAGTTCTTTCTTACACCAGAACTTTGTATTATCTCACAACCTTCACACGCACCATCGGTGACATAATCTCGTATTATTCATTCATTCAAAGTCTACGCAGTACCTCAGTCTCACACGACCAAGATTCCATACCTTATTTAAACCATCTTTGAAGTACTATCATGTGCGACAACACCTTTCTACTCTAAGCACGTCCATTGCGTGTCAGTATAACCAATTTCTATAGAATTCCCTCTATCGAACTATATAAATGGATCCCTCACCTATTACAGCTCTTTCTGCTCCTTCTGCTGGTTCCTACGCTTCATTCGAAGCCTTACACGAGGCTGTAGAAGGCCATGCCAAAGCTGCCGGATATGCTATCACGATTGTTAGTTCTTCGAAGAGGAAAGGCAGAACAATGAAGATTCTGATCTGCAAGAAGGGTGGTTGTTACCGCAGTGAGGTCGATGAACCATGTCGAAAGCGACAGCGACTCACTCGGAAGACAAATTGTTCCTTCAGGTGCAAAGCTAGGGAGAGGACTGATGGCACATGGGATATTTGTTTTCTACAAGCAGAAGATGGGAGTATCGATACAGAGAGTATCAGTCACAATCATGAGCCCGCTGACCCATCGTCTTTCCCAGAGCATCGTTGTCTCAACGAAGATGATATGGCACTGGTTCGTAATAACTTCAGCATGTGAATTCCGGCATCTAGGACTGTAGCAACCTTGAAGAACCGGGAGCATGCACCTGAGGTCAACCATCGTGATATCTACAACATTAACGCCCAGATATATCGCTCGAGCCAACACGGCCTTTCAACTCCTCAAGCATTCATCAACTATTTGACCCAGCAACGTTCGAATGGGAGTGTGTTCTTTGAGTATAGACGGGACGCTTTAGGCCATCTCAACTACTTTGTTGCGGATACACGATCCATCGAGTTGCTGAACGGAAGTCCAGATATCCTCACGGATTGCACTTATAAGACAAACAAGTTTGGCATGCCTCTTTTGGACATTCTTGGTGTTGATAATCTTAACAGTTCGTTTACCATAGGATATTGCTTTCTGGACCGGGAAAACGAGCAAAATTATGACAAGGCAGTGACTCACCTCAAATCTCTCTACCTGCATAACCGACATCCATCCGTGATTGGTACTGATTGCGAACTGGCATTGATGAACGCAATTGATCGTCATTTTCTGCATTCTGAGACCAGCAGAATTATCTGCTTCTGGCATATATGTAAGAATTTGATGGTCAATTGCAAAGCCAGATTCGAAACGGAAGAACGGTGGAAAGAATTTGAAAGGTTCTTTTCAGATGTCGTGCACTCAATGACACCCGAAGAACATCTAGATAGAAGCGAAGAATTCAAAACAGAGTTCAATTACAACGAGGGCGAATTGCACAAACTTCCGCCAGCTAATTCACCTGGTGATCTTGCTCGGCGCACGACCAAAACCCTTGAGCAAGATGCTGTGAGGTATGCCCTTCAGCAATGGTTAGAGCCCCGGCACATGAACATCGCGCACGCCTGGACCAATCAGTTCTTCAATCGAAACACGACGACAACCTCCAGGCTCGAAGGTGCACACACTGTGCTCAAGAAATGGATTGGAACTCCAACCAAGAAGCTGTCGTCTGTTTGGGCCTCGATCCAGCTGGCACCGTCTGATTAGATCAACGAGATCAGAATCAAACGCTCAAGAGCACGCGACAGCTTGCCTGCAGGAATTTCTGGAGAACTCTACTATGGAGTTCTGGGCAGAATTTCACACTTTGCACTTCATGAAACCTGCATGCAGGTCAAATATGCACGGAATGTGGAACTGCGAACGCGGAATGGACAGAGTTCCATTTTTACTGGGACATTCAATAAGTCGATGGGTATGCCCTGCTGGCACATCATCCAGGAGCGAATGTCCCAAAATCGAGGTATTTTAACTTTAGGACCCTGACCTCTGGCCAAGTTAAGCTAATTCACTCGTTCGGGCCTAACGATCAACGATTTCCATCAACATTGGCACTTTGATCGTCCGCAGCCTAATTTCCGGCAGCTTATTCCTGATCCTCCGATTCTTGACCTTGTGATCCGGCAACAGCGTCGAACTGAAGAATCTGGACGCCGTGCCCATGCTAGAGCACACAACAGGCAGCAGGCCGCTCTAGCTGGCCGTATCCTTTCCCAACACGAGACCTTGTAACCGGTATTACGACACTGCACTGCTTGTGTTGAGTTAAAACACGACAAGATAAGATGTCAAGGTTGTCGGGCAACAGGCCATACTCGAAGTCATTGCCCTAACATCTAAGTGGGGTCATAATCTTTAGGCTGAAAGACGTATTTTATGTTCGTCATAATTTTATGGGTCCTGTTTTCTTTTTCAGGGATCAGAGTCAATTTAACTTTTTATAATTACAAAAAATCTATTCTTGTCCCAAATTTAGTAGCAGATCAAAATAACCAGGCAGAAAAGTTTTTACATGGGGGGGGACTTCCCATATCCAAAAGGGGGGACTGCGTATATCACGACTCATTTCATCCATTGCAGTGTGATGTGTCACGGTCCTAGTCCCATTCCAAAATCGTGTTCAATCGATCCCTGGTTTTCTAATTAGTTAAGTAGGATTCTATCTGAGTCCGGAGTGCAGGAACAGCGGTGTGTGTAATTCCATACGTTCGGAGTTGAGCATGATTCGGAGTTGTGCTAAGCGTTGGGAAATCGGGTTTTCTTACAGGGTCAGGGTTGTAAGGAGTTTAGTGCGTGTCTCAGTTAGCGCGCCCCCACTAGTAGGGGGAGGCCCGACAAGGCACATGTAGATATATACTTAGAGGATAGCGATCTTGAGAGATCGTGTTACGTCTTGTTTTCTATCTACGCTATATTCTTACATAGCCATTTATTCCTCGTTACTAAGATATTCCATCTTCCCTTCCCACCATCCTGTCCCAATCCGTTACATAATGCTCTATCGACTACAGTGTCTCAGCTCTAAAGATTGTTAGTTGCTGATGTTGGTTTTGTGTGTCTTCACTTTGCAGTCACTTGTCTTAACATAAAAAACTAACATCAGCCACTAACAATCTTTAGGGCTGAGACACTGTACACGATAGTATCGGTAATCGTAGGTCCCTGTAGTTCCCTTCTTTAACTTTTTCCCTGTTTCTATGAAAATTAATACAGGGCCTCTGGGGCATCTTTTACTCGGTGATCGACATAGAAAAGTAGGGATATATCCCAGTCTTTTACAGGGTATAGTTAACCCCTTTTAGCTAATAGTGGGTCCCGGTATAATTACTGAACAGATTCATAGAAATTTTACCGCGACCCACTATTAGCTAAGAGGGGTTCTACTGTATATACAGTAAAACTTCTGTAACACGATAGTGGGTCCCGGCATAAGTGTTGAAAATATTCATTGATATTCATCCATTTATATTTGCAATACTTGCCCCTGCACGCAAAATAACCTGTAAGGGTAAGTGTTGCAAATATAAAAGTGCAAGTTACAATGAATATTTTCAACACTTATGCCGGGACCCACTATCGTGTTAGAGAAGTTTTACTGTACATATTAGTTACAGGATGCTCCAAACAAATTATATGACATAGCCATCAAACTAAAGTAATGATGTCATTTCATCCCACTCTTGTCTACTTGCTCTGCTCGACCCCTCTATTTATGCTCCATCTTATTGAGAACTAGTCTTTCTAAACTTAATCTTCTCCTTCATCCGTTATCGTCTGCAAAAGATCTCCAAAAATTTCCTATGATATAATAGCACAGACAAACAAGACGAATTTTTACAAATATATCACAGTTTTACAGGCAAGTCTTGCGGAAGTTGCACTTTTTGTTTGTTGGTTCATGTCCTCACAGAATGAACTCACAAAGTATTTCCAGAAATGCTCGCAAAAACTCAAGTAAACTAACTCGAGATCAGAGGCTTCGGGTGAGTTTGGAATATTGGAAATATTCTATTTACGAGTATAAGCTAATTGAAATCAGGTTTTAACTCTTCATTGTAAAAGGGTCGGCTAGATTGTAAAACACAAGGAAGTCGGCTAGAAAGATCTATATTTCGTTCAGGTCTAAATCAATGTATAGTTACATCCCTTATATATATATATACGCGTATCATGCCTCTCCGAGATCGTGGAATTCGAGAAGGTTCTACCCAACTCCTTCGGTGGTAGTAGGGAATTTGGGAAAATTCCGTGATCCTCCCTACGCATCATAGAAGCTTCCATGGGCTTCTGGACGATACCAAGAGTTCCCTGGCACCACACGCGGGTCCCTGCTTCTTAAGCGAAGTTATGCGAGATTACGCGATGGTAGATCGGATCCGGCTGAGCGCCGGATTAAGTCCCGGGGCTCTAGCCCCATGACATTCATAAAGCTTGAAAATCCAAGTAGGAGATCTTTGATATATTTGGAATTACTATTCATCAAATAAAATATACGACTCGCATGGGATGTGTTGAGCCAGGAGAAAGCACTGTTCGAAAATCCATGATAAATCCCGAACAAGAAGACGAGTTATACATATTTGTCTGCAACTCGAAAAACACTCGGCAGATGATATATCTGGATCTAACAGTTAATTTTCCGCAATGGAATGTTGGCGAAGATGCAATTCGGATTGCTCTCTAGAGAAGAGGCTACAGCAGGCGCATTGCCAGAAATAAGCCTCCTCTCTCTGACGAACATAGAAGACTAAGACTTGAGTGGGCTAAATGGCATCAGTCTTTAAATCTAACTGACTGGTGTCGGATAATCTGGAGTGGCGAGACGTGGATACACGATGGTACATTCAACAGAGTATATGTCACTAGGAAGGTCAGTTCTCGTTTCATTAGTTAAAGAGAGGTGTAAAACGCTAAAGATTTTTACAGGAGCACGAAGAGTACCAAGTACATGCATTATCGATCGCTATACGAAAAATAATTCTTGGATGTTTTAGGGATGCTTTGCCGGCATCCAAGCAGGTCCTTTTATGTTCTGGCAAGGAAGCTGGAAGAAAATAACCAGGGAAGTTTATCATAAACGTATTCTTCCAGAGGTTGTTGGATTTCTGAGGTCAAGCTTTGCAAGAACGAGTGTTGTGCAGTTTATGCAAAACAACGCTCCGGCTCACACTGCAGCTGTCGTGAAGGAGTACCTTGATGAACTTGGGATGGGATTGTATCTATGGTCTGGCCACCTTACTCCCCTGATTTGAATCCAAACAAAAATGTATAGGGATTGATGAAGTCATATACAGGATCGATTTGGAGACTCCGATCTGGGACGGCAGCGTGGGAGGGCTGAAATTCAATCTCTTGTGGAAGAAACCTGGCAGGAATGCATAAAGCCTGAAACTCTGGCAAATATTAGCAGTGGTATGCAAGATAGGTGCTTGGCGGTCATTCGAGCGCAAAGTGGATCTGTAGACCATTAGTTATGATATCTACTGTCATTTTTACAGGAACTTTGAATACATATGGAAAATGATATCCTCAAAATTAATTTGAATTTAGATTGATTTTTGGTGAGAGTTACATGGGTGTAAATGTTTTACGGAAAAGTCTCATGAGCTAATTCGTCCAATCAGCATTTCGCCTTGCAAAGCATCCTAGTACTCTCAACGTACATCATAGCCGGATTCATCAGAACTGCAGGAATTCTGCATGAGATTATCATAGAGGACTTCTATATAAAGATCTACAGTTTAACCCCTACAAAACGACACGGGTGGAAATGAATATCATGCGAGGCTGTATGATATTACTAGGGACAAAAATTAATAGCCAATAGGGTCTACAGGGGCCTTCGATTAAAGGGTCGCGGGGGTAATACTTTGCCCGCATAAAGTAGCAGAGCTCACTTTATGCGGACAAAGTATTACCCCCGCGACCCTGTACTCATACAGTCGAACTCCTGTTATAAAGATCTATGTTAGACCGATATTCTCGTTATGGCGATATTTTTCTGGCTCGAATTAATTTTACATATTTGATTTTAGTTAACTCGATCAGGTACCCAATGGGCCCATGCAGGTGTCTAAATTTTATATTTACGCAGGAGGAAACCTCGCGGCAAACACCCCCTAATCTGCAGTCTTATGTCTAACGTGTATTCAGTTTATCTTCAAGAAGTGCCTTACACTGTATAAATATTGTATAATCCGTCCCACCCCTTCCCTGCTCTGTGCATCATTTCCCGCATCGTCGCCTCTACTTGACTGACAAGTCGAAACTGTTCTAGGTATCTTTCGTCTAGGATCCACTTCGTGATTCTTGCCACATCTTCCGGGCTTTGAATCATGGCCTGATAGGCTATCTTTTGCATTTTGCAGGAAATCCCCTTGTCCCCTCGCCCACTGCGGACAAGTCATGACCATATACCTGACGTTCTGGGACGGATACCCACACTGGCACTTGGGCTATCAACTCCAGGTACTTATCTTCTGTGCAGACAAGAGTTTAGCCCAATGTGCTCGCTTCTTATCTGTATTGCTATGCTACTCTGTGCCTTGCTAAGGTATTGGTGAATTTCGGGTGGCGTCCCCTTTAAATCCACCCTGTTTCGTCCTGTATATTGGTTAACTGTTATGTTTGATGACTTCCAGGTCTCAGGGTTCGCGGGTGTTAGATATCCAGATTTTTCTGACATGTCCATGAATGTTCCCATTCCCGGAATGCTGCTATCTTCACAGCCACCTCTTGCCGGCCTAAATCCTCTTCTCTACAGCAAGCTCGATTCCATCCAGACATATCTTTGCTCCTATTCCTAGCATGAATCTCCTTCCTCCCTCGAACGGGCAGCTTAATTCGATTACATGCCATGGTGGTTGTCCTTCGAACAGGGAGCTTGTCTGATAGTCCGGCGTGTTAGACCCTCCTTTGCTTCAGATAGAGCTCTGTTGGGAGCACTGAGGGTCTCCTGCTCGAGTACTCTGCTGCTTGTCAAATGATATGCTTCTATAACTCTTTTTAAGCATTTTCTCTGGACGCTTCTTTAAGGTTCAACTATCCTTTCGGGGATTTTATACCCTGGCCCGGCCTCGACCCAAATCTGGGACCCATACGTGAGGGCCGGTCTCACTAACGTGCTGTACAACGGCTTTGACCCCTATTTTGATGGAGAGGGGAAAAAGGAATCTGATGGACTAGATCCACTAAATCTGGCCATACTCTTCAATACCAAAGTTGGTAGACTTTGTCTTCTGAAGTTCTTACAATTCAGTCTGTGCATTTCAAAATATAAATCCCCACAAAATGAAACTTACACACAGCACAATTACATTCTATGAGTCACTTCACTTTACAAAATTACAATGCTTTCTTTTGGCCAAATATGGGCCCAGAGTGATGTAAAAGGTAAGATACCGGAAAGAGTGATCAAACCTCTTAGGAAATTACAGAATAAGTGCCTGAAGACTATCACTGGAGCATATAGGTCTACCAGCCAAAGGGTGCCCGAGTACGAGACCTCGATTCTACCAATCGAGATCTACCTCAAGTACAGGAGAGTACAACACGCCGGACTCCAGCACCAACAACTGATATGAGAACTGATTAAAGCAGCGTGCGTCGAAACTAACCAACCAGCCCGAGGCGGCAAACATAGGCCCGCTCTTCCGAGGGATAAAGACCTGGAGATATGGGAAAGGGTAACCAGGGGAGAAAAATCAAAGGAAGGCTGTAAAATAGCGCTGAAAGCAGCCGCTTACCAGGAATGGGAAAAATCCTAGTCAAATCAACCCTGTAACCCGAAAATCAGACATCGAGAGTCGGCAGACCCGGAAACTTGGAAAGCAGCCAATTTTTACACGAAAAAGAATACTGACCTAAAGCGAATAAACTTTCAAAACACGCTAAGCGAGCTTCATCGACACATGACAAGGGCCCAAAGCAGCATAGCCACACAGATGAGAAGCGAACATACTGGGTTCAATTCTTATCTTCACCGAAGAAAAGTCCCTCGAGTAGACGCCCCAAGTTGCTCATGTGGATACCTCTCTCTAAATGTGAAGCATATGATCATGGCCTGCCAGCAATGATCGAAAGGAAGAGCTGAAATGTGGAGGAAAGCAGAAGAAGGCTCCTTTGAGGCGATGATGAATATTCCAAAAGATGTCGCAAAAATAACTAGCTGCATTTTAAAAGAAGGATGGCTCAAGCAATTTCGCCTCGTGGGGGATGTTGAAGCTACAATTTAAGCAAGGAAAAGTAGGCCGGAAAGGAGAGGAGTAGGATGAAGAGAGGGGGAAAGGGGCCCACATGCGACTTTACAGCATTCACCGCGCTTCCTAAAGGTAAGTCTTCGACTAATTCAATAACAAAGAAATAAGACAGGCAGAAATAGGGGGTTTTTACTGAAAGGTTTCCTCCTTTGTACATACAATAGTTATAGATTCCTGCATGGGCCATTCTAGGCACTCTATCAGGTCAATGAAATCAAATTCAAAATGCTGTCTTTTGAATTTTTATCTACATTATTTCTCCATTTATTTAAAATTGTTCTATATCATAATTTATTTTTATATTTAACAAAAAGCACCCCAACCATTCCATCAAGAAATATTAAAAAAAACTATTGTATTGTAATGCGAAATCTTTGCTTGGGAGCGGAACCACCGGCTGAAACTAACGTTGAATAGTCTTCATTAAGGTATGAGCCAAGACTAGCGGGAATTTTACACGTAAGGTGCTAAATCGTGAAACGTAAGGCGCCTTCCAGATAATAATCATTTCTACAGTGACCAGCAACGGTTGCAACCTGAGAGGGCTAGCAACCGATCAACGGCGCCGTTTGTCTTCGTATCCAGATATGTAAATAGGAAAATCACCAGAGTGCTCATACGCCACGGATTTGCTCAACGTCAGACTCACATCCACGGTTGATAAACACCACCGTTAAAAAATTTGTCTGTCAAATTTAAGAATCCAAAATTTATTCCTGAAAAATTTAACAATCTCCCTGAAAGAAACGAGATTGATGCTGTCGGAAAAGGGGAAAACCATGCAGTAACTACTGTCACGATTAAAAGGGATCATGTGATAACATGAAGAATTTCGAATCCAGAGAACACAGAAAAACGCCTGCAGCACCAGAAGTTGACGTAGTGAAAAATAACCTAGTTCTAAAAAGAGAAGATTGGCAGCAGTAGGCAAGATGTTAGAAGAATTGAGACTTTGATGAATTGCGTATAGAGAAGAATTGATTAGCTTTTTCCTGACGGATCTCCTCTGTTCTTAAGTACAAGTTCTCTGTCTGTTGTTGAAGCCTCTCCCTTCGACCAAGTAATCTCCCCATGCTGTCTTACAAATCGAATATATCTAATTTTACACATAGAATAAAAAAAATGATAAGCGCCAATGTTAGAACCCATAACTCATAGCCCGCAGACACAAACAATACCAGTACAAACTAACAACCCGTAGATGGTAACATGAACATGTAAATATTTACAGAAGATTGTAACGAGACAGTAATAGAAAAATAGTTCGTACGAACTAGCGTTGGTGCTCGTCTGGTCGCAAGTCAAGGTCCTTGCATCACTATCCGGGCCGTTCTTCCAAGTAGAGTCTGGGTAGCTTGGAAACATGCCCCACTTGAGACAGGAGAAAGCTGGTTCGAATCCAGCAAGACCCTCACACCACTTCTCTCGCGGTGATACTGTATTCGTAGAATGACGAAAGCATCCTCAGATAGCCACAGGTTTTTCTCGCTTTTCCCTGTGGTGGGTATTCACGGAAGAGGGTACATGTCGTAAGGCGTTATTCTCGTAGTGGTATCTGCAAATGAAATCTGAGTATGAGTGTTCCAAACGTCAAACAGAGTTATTCTGCGTCACATACATATCTTCCGTAATCATTCGCGTCATAGCCTCAGGCTGCATACGCAAAAATGATTTAAAAAAAAAAAAAAAAGAGGCCCTTGCATCATTAGCGCCTAGGGGTACATGCATATTTATGCTGGCTTTGTACAAGGTCGCGGGGGTAATACTTTGCCCGTATAAAGTGGCAGAGCTCACTTTATGCGGGCAAAGTATTACCCCCGCGACCCTTTACAAATATGTATGTCTTAACTTAGGTCGACACGCTTATAGATCGACACAAGATATGTTGAAGTAGCCGGTGATAAGATTCATGAACACGAGTCTAACAGTGCGTTAATCTTTATTCTACTTCAAAATATTATGGTAACTTCCAGTGTAATAGTACGACCTGTTCATCATCGACGCGCAAGCCTTAGTCGACATAACCAGCCTCCTTGGCGCGGCGAGGAAACAACAGAGGACGAAGTTATCGAGATCGGAGAGCTTAATTTTTTTAGTTAGCGTTTCACACTGGAGAACAGAAATTTTGACCGTTAGATATCAATTGCAGAAATTTTAACCAACGACTATGCATGCAGTATTTTTGCAGTGATTGTGTTTCAATGTTTTTGATCCTCTATTTAATTAATTATCGATGATGTTGAATCGTTAAGTTTTTTTTTTTTTTAAACTCATATTGTATTCAGCCTCAAAGCTAAGACAAAAGATTTAAATACATTTTTTTATTAACCTTTTTCCCTGTATCCCTAACTCCGCCCTCCTTTGGCACTAGTCTTGGCTCATAACTTAATGAAGACTATCCAACATTTGTTTCATTCGGTGGTTGCACTCCTAAGCAAACATTTAGCAATACAATAATTTGTTTTTTTTTTTAAAAAAATATTTCTTGATGGAATGGTTGGGCTGTTTTTTGTTAAATAGAAAAATAAAATAAATTATGACATAAATCAATTTTAAATAAATAAATAGAGAGATGATGTAGATAAAAATTCAAAAGAAAGCATTATAATTTTGTAACGTGAAGTGATTCATAGAATGTAACTGTGCTATGTGTAAGTTTCGATTTGTGGGGATTTATATTTTGAAATGCACTGACTGGATTGTAAGAATTTCAGAAGACAGAGTCTACCAACTTAGGTATTGAAGAGAATGGCCAGATTTAGTGGTTCAAGTCCATCAAATTCCCTTTTCCTCTCTCCATCAAAATAGGTGCAATCAAGTATCAGATATGGCATAGTTTGTTTCTCCTTGTTACAGAAGTTACAAATGTAACTATTTACTTTCCTAATCTTGTAGAGATAGGCCAGGCTGTTCCCAATCCCAGTTCTTGCCTGAAAGTATTATGACTGAATCGTTGAGTTGATACTTCACGGTTAATCAAATTTGTTTATGTAGATACAGTGTTACCACCCTAAAGATTGTTAGTTTGCATAAGTGACAGGCATTAAAGTGGGTTTTCTTGAAAATCTTTCGCCTACTAGGAAACGATCATACCCCTTCACCGAGACATCCTGGAAACATTTTACCGTATTAGGGTCAATATACCTTACAAACGCTCTATAGAGAGGAAATATTTATTGGCGCCCAAATTTTGTTAAACCTAATATTACTTAGAAATATTCTCATTATTTCTTATCTATAACTAGACAGTGCTACCATAAATTTAAAAATAGGACAAAGTTAATCGTTAAAATTACATCAATACGAAGTAGGACCTCCTCTTGCTTCTATAACAACCTGACATCTTGCAGGCATGCTGGCGACAAGTCGACCGAATTCGTCAGATGAGATTGAGTCCCAGACTTCTCTTATGGCTCTTCTTAATGTCTGCTGAGATATTTGCCTTCTATTATCAAACTTCGGATATCGAACTTTAATGTAATCCTTCATCGATTTCCATGCAGATTCGATTGGGTTTAAGTCGGGAGAGAAGGGAGGCCACACGATGGGCTCTACCCCAACTTGGAGTGGAGCTTCCATGGTATTGAGTGCAGAATGGCAAGGAGCACAATCTTGCATCAGTAAAAATTATGGATTAGCTTCTTGTCCCGTTATTATCCTTGGTAAAATCTACTGGCAGCAGGTCTCTGAGTTTGATTTCCCCAAACTATTTTCCAAAACTAAAAAACTACTTTTTCGATTTCCATGGAAAGATCCCCTCAAAATCCAGTCATTTCTTCGAACAAACTTGGAAGATAGTCATATCCCATCAATCTCCTCACCAGCCTAGACTTCATTCGTGGAAGACCCAAATTATCAATGAGTGAACTGACCTTACTGGTGACCTACAAACGTGGGTGCTGAACGCCATAAATCCAAGATTCGTCGATCGATAGGACTCGATTCTACTTCTGAATGCTCCAAATTCATTAAGACCGAGTGAAAAGTAACCGTCGCCTTTTATTTCCTTCACTAAGCGGAGGCGTACTTTGGGAGACACATCGCTCATATCCCATTCTTCCCAGAGCAATCCGAATAGCTTTCTCACCGACATTCCAGTGAGAAACCTGCACCATGGCAAGTTCTAAGTAGGTCATAAACCGACTGATTCGTGAACGGCAAACAAAATTTTCAAGCTCATCAGCTTGAGCCCCACTTCGGACTGGAGGTCGACCGGGACTCCTGGCTTCTGAAAGGTTACCACCTTCGCATGCGTATTGAACTTGTCTCTGACTTAGCCCCAATTTATGAGCGATATCAAGATATGAAAGCTCGTGCCTTTGAAGTGTCTGGATTGCGACCCTTTTATCCCGATTAAGATTCTGGCGAGGTCTCTTCGAAGGCTGATGGGCGTGAGAGTTTATGTCGATTTTTTAGTGACAGGTTCTGATTTGGAGTTAAAAGTGGGAAATTTAATGGTCAGGTGTTCGTGGCTGCAAAGATTGGACGGTAAAAGCTAAATTGATTTCGACAATTTGATAGTGATCTGAAGCAATGGTCTGCAGGTGCATCAGTTGGTACAAGTGTGTGATTTAGGCTAAATCTTCCAGCCCTTTTTGGAATGAAGAGCGGCAAAATGCAAAGATAAGGCCTTTAATTTCATGATTTAAGGTTTAACAATCTTTAGGGTTGAGACACTGTATACGGCTAAAATCATATCCAAGACACGCCTAACTCGGTCTCGACGTGTGAAACGCTACAAAAATAGTAGCTAATTATATACAATTAATATCAACCCAACTCAACGCCAAAACATCCTTTCTCAAACATATGAAGCACCAAATTATACCAATTTAAAATCCAGCAAATGCAACTTCTCATTCCGTTTCCCTTCATGTCATGCCATTAGCAATGACTAATTCATCCGGTCCCCGGTGAGAGCCGTGGACGGGTTAGCAGGTTGAGTCTCGAAACAGCCAGTTTCCTGCGCAAATGTAATGAAACTTTCAAGGCACTTGGGCCCGAGAAGCTTTTTAATAAAGTCATTGTGAGACATTGACCTCCTGAGTCTACGCGTAATATCCGCATGAAGACGACAGTGGATAAAATGGGTCGGATTTGTCTCCTCCCCACAGGCACACTCCAATTGTGTGCAAGATTGATCAAATCGTCGGTGATATGCCGCGAAATTGCCGTGACCTGTACGGACTGCGATTAGTTCACGAAGCAAGCGTCTTAGGAGAGCTAGCTCTGTTGGCTTCTGTCGTCGCATAAGTAGGTCCATATCCCGATATCGAGGTGGACATGGCCGAAGCACGTTGTTGTTGTTGTATAGTTTATTAGGCCGATGGATAACGTGCAGCCACGCACCTTAAAGTTCTCTATTGGGACGCAAGACCTCGGAAAGCGTACGCTATCCTCAGTCGCTAGTACTAAGATAATACAATCTTGACACTGAATACTCATACTAAAGAGGCATTCGCAGGCACCACTACAGGGTTACACTTTTTGAGACTTACGCCCCGCTTCTCCCTTCAACAGTGAATACCTGCCCAAGGGAAAAAACAAAAACTTCAGACTCCTCAATATGCTTCAATATCCTGTCCTTCGCAACCGCGCCAGATGTGATCTCACAACGTCCTCGTATTTTGTCGTGGTAGTTGTTCGGGCCACAGGACTTTCAACTTAGACATGACCCAGATAGCGGACCACAACACTATCTATTGTTGATTGGGGCCTTAGCGCGCACAAAGCTCTCGAAGTCGAGATATCCCCTCAAATTCCCCTTTCAAAAACTCTATCCTCCCTCCACATCCTGCTTACTTGTCCTTCCGTCTCTCATAAATTCCCACTAGAACCGTATCTTTCCTCGATCGTCACGAGCAATCTCCCTTCCCAAATTTGTGCACAACGACTTCCATCCTTCGTCGGGTACCCATATCATCGAGGGTGTATATTTGGAGATCTTATCATGGTAAGAGCCGCATCAATTTCATCGGGAGTGGTCCAAAGTAGGAAGATAATCGATAGATTTTAATGTTGACAGAGATGTATTTGAGGTTGAAGTCAAGTTGTGGCAGAGAGAACACTTCACGTGATGAGAGGACTCCGACTGAGAATGCTTGAGGACCTCTGAGCCTGATCGTATGCGACTCTTCTTGGCTATCTCAAACATGCAGCGAACATATTGAGCAGTCGAAGCGCGTGAACAAAGGAAAAGAATTACCAAATATCAGTTTACACGTGACTCGATGAGTCTAAGCTATGTCACTACTCTTGCCCTCGAAACACTCGAACGCCTGTGAGATATCGCAATAAAAGTATTAGAAATAGAAGAAAGGCAACTTGTAAGAGTTGCTTTCGCTTAATTCACTGAGGACGTCGAAGGGAAAAGAAGAGTCTGTGATCGTGAAATGGGAAGTTGTTAATTGCTTCCCACCAGAAACAAAGTGTACAGTATAAGCTAATTATACAAACAGAGATAAGCAGATGATGTTGTAAATAGAATAGTAACATGACTGCACTGCTATTCTTACCCAATCTTACAATCTTGGAGACAGGATTGGCATAGCTGATGCAGAGAGTTATGCTATCTTCAAAGCGTTATTATTTATCAATCAAACCCAAAATAATGCAAGTTGTTATATATTTTCTGATAATCAAGCTGCTATCTTAAGAATCTCTAAATCTAACAATTTTTCTTCCTTTGAGGTAAGATCCCTAAGTAGTAAAATGGATGTCAAGATCCATTAGTGTCCAGGTCATCAAGGGATTGAGGGCAATGAACTTGCTGACAATCTGGCAAGAAAAAGCCTGGATCAACCTGCTATGAAAAAGCATCAATATACCTCTTATTCCTTCCTAGTGGAAGGTATAAGAAAAAACATTTTACAAGCCCGGGACTCTGACTGGACTAAGCAAGTACTTAGGGAAGAAGAGGGCAGGAAAGCCATTGGTCTTGGAAAGTTTTATAGAACTTCTGCAAGGATTTCTACACCAAGCTTCAATTAAATTAAATTAAATCATTCAATTATCCTACTTCGGCGCCTTAAGGTCCACGTAGGTATTTTCGGAAGATACATATTCTTTGTTATAGAACGACTCATTTTGACGTTTGGAATACTCATACTCAGATTTCATTTGCAGATACCAATACGAGAATAACGCCTTACGACATGTACCCTCTTCCGCGAATACCCACCACAGGGAAAAGCGAGAAAAACCTATGGTTGTTTGAGTACGCTTTCATCATTCTACGATTACGGTATCACCGCGAGAGAAGTGGTGCATGGGTCTTGCTGGATTCGAACCAGCTTTCTCCTGTCTCAAGTGGGGCATGTGTCCAAGCCACCCGGACTCTACATGGGAGAACGGCCCGGACAGTGTACCACTGCACCATTCGACCCACCAAACTTCAATACTAAGGCAATTAATCTTTCAAAATTTAGTAGACAGACCCAGACCTCCTTTTTTCAGGCAAGAACAGGGATTGGTAACACCCTGGCCCACCTCTACAATATAGGAAAAGTGGATAGTTATACAGTCGTCCCTCTCTAACTCGATAGTAGGTCCCGGTATAAGTGTTGAAAATATTCATTGTAACTTGGACTTTTATATTTGCAACACTTACCCTTACAGGTCATTTTGGGTGCAGGGGTAAGTATTGCAAATGTAAATGGTAGAATTTCAATGAATATTTTCAACACTTATACCGGGACCCCCTATCGAGTTAGAGAGGGACGACTGTAGTAATGTTTGACAGTCTAACGCTAAGTTGTGAGCTTATACAGGGGGACAAGGGTAAGTTAACGAAGGTTAGAGAATAAGTTATGTGCACTATATTTATATGTTTATACTATCGGAATAAACAGAATTTACTACCTAGCCTTCGTTAACTTACCCTTGTCCCCCTGTAGACTGGTACCAAGGGGACTTAAGGGAGTTAGGAAGATTAATTTTTTTTTAACAAATGTATTTAAATCTCTTGTCATAGCTAGATGGCTGAATACAATACGATTTAAAAAAAAAGTCTTACCCAAAACAGCATAGTGTCTAATGCACTATTAAGGAGTATAATTAACCGAGATAATTGTTACTTATCCTTACTAAGCTACTTTCCCACTAGCTAGATGTTTCTAGCAGCTTCTCTGAATGGACTTTATGACTGATAATCTTACATTTAATACTTAACTTTACTCTAGTTGGAAATATGTTGTAATGTAAAGAAGGTTGTAGAAGAAACCATCATAAAAGGGACGTCAGCACATCTGTGTATAATTAATAGCTATAGTATTACCTCTTTCCATAGTAGCTTTAACTTAATACAGTAGAACCCCTCTTAGCTAATAGTGGGTCCCGGTATAATTACTGAAGAGATTCATAGAAGTTTTACCGTTTATATTTGCAATACTTACCCCTGCCCGCAAAATAACCTGTAAGGGTAAGTGTTGTAAAGCCAAAAGTCCAAGTTACAATGAATCTTTTCAACATGTATACCGGGACCCACTATTAGCTAAGAGGGGCTCTACTGTATCCATATCTTGAACTATTTGGGTACACTCAAGACTTCCATCGTCACTAAGTCAACTATAATTGTAATCAATGTTATAACTATCCTACACCTAGCGGTATGTCCTTGAGACTTGTTTGTATGATATATTACAATTGAAGAGTTTTCACGTTTTTCATGGTTCAAGCGTCACCTTGTTCCAATAGACCAGACTCATACTTATCACCTGTATCTATGGATCTCAACCGGATACTGTAAACTAGGAACACTCATTTCAACAAAATCAGAATCCATGAAGACTACGTTGAGCATTCGATCAATACGATAACTTTAATTGTAACCCTATCTTCCTTTTTTGGCACCCAGTTTTTTGGTATTTTTTAGTCCGGTGGTTTTGGCTTGTTGGGATACTTCCAATAAATAATCCAAATATCCTTATCTTCCCATTGATACTTTGGATCTCCTGTCCACTTTCATCGACACTTCCATTTATTCCTGAATCTTTCACCGTCCACAACCTCGTCCACAAGAAGGTATCCATCTTGCTCATCTTTAGCGTTGAAATTTGGTATGATCTTGGCCGGCTTTCGTTTCAGTGACTCTTGAAGCCGTGTTGGATTTGGTATGTAGAAATGCCATAGATTCAGATGAAAAGCATTGAACATGCCTTCCGAGGAGAAGTTTTCCGGTAAACCCACTTCTACTGCTTTGCTTCCGTCAATAATCCTCGTCACTTTCCGCGATCCGGCATACTTATCATCCAGATTCTCCGTTGGTCTCTCCGTTTTCCAGTTTCTTCTATCAACGTAAACTAAATCTCCAAATTTAAATGGAGGTGCATTACATCTATGTTCATTGGCGTGTCTCGTCTGGCTTTCCTGCACTCAAATAGCATTAATTTTAAGATGCTCAGTTATTTCGTACATATGTTTTGCAATATCATCAGCGTTACGAATTTCAGGGAGTTCTTGATTCATAAAATCTTCGGCTGGATCATGCGGCTTAAATCCTGCCCCTGGATGAAAGCCCGTATCAGCAAAAAAGGGCGCCATTCCTGCTGTTACATTTACAGTATAATTTGCCTGGAATTGTGCGAGAGGAAGAAATTCTACCCGGTCATCTTGATTGTAGTTGACGTATTTACGATGATACTCTTCAAGAGATTGGTTGAATCTCTCCGTTTGTGCATCTGTTTCTGAATGTGACACCCCGAAAATTTTAGTGGTCACGTGGGCATCGGTCTGGAACTGCTGTGTTAAGAAGTAATAATAGAGGTTATAAATGACTAGAATAAGGTAAAGATGAGATGGAGGGAGGATAGATCTAGAATTAAGGTAGATATCAGAGGGTAAGACGTAAATATATTCAGTTAGAGTATCATCAGAAGTTATGTTATTTGTATGTGTGTGCCAAGACACGCTAGATGACTCAGCAATCTTGACATGCTGGTTGACTGACAGAGCTGATCTTTGGGTTAAATAGAATCTCAGTTCATACTAATTTCCGACACGACTTGTGTAACTTCACCTAGAATATGGAAAATATATGAATTCAAATCTAATCTCTAAAGAAAGTCCATTACAAAGTCTAAACGCGAATATATAGAAAAGACGCGTGTCACGTGTCGTTGTCCTCGGTGATTATATTATCCGTTGGCGTTTGATACCGACACTGGGAGAACTTTTAGGAAAGTTTAGTACCATCAGACTCCAACCCTTATACTGATCCGCAACTCCTTGCCCCGATACCTTTAAACCTTTGTTTGACTACTCTCCACCCATGCATTTGCCAAAATATCGATTTTATTTTCATCGATTAATTTCTTCAAAGCATCACAGGGCTTGTCTTTTGTTACGGTTCGACCGTGTAGTGGCTTAGGCGAGTACCTAAGCGAGATTAATGTCGGTGACATATATATTTTTAGCGAATGACGTAAGGGGAGATGACGTTTGTTAGGGAATGGCATAACTTCTCAAATGACAGGAAATGATGTCTGAGTCGGAATGAGATGAGATATAGTTAAAGCAATGCATGATAACAAGGGAAAGGGCAATGTTAGAAAGGAGTATAAGTAACCGTTAGTATCAGAGTTATTTCTTTTCTTCCTCAGATAGTTCAATACATCGAATTCCGCTACAACCAACTTGGTTCCTTCACATATTTGGTCATTGCGTCTGCTGGATTTTTAGACCCAGCGATCCATCTTATTTCCGTAACTTCGTTATTTTCATATGACTGCCTAAGAGCCATGATATCGATCATTAAACGTTTCTCGGTGGTTGTTCCGAGTTTCGACATACATTCGTAAAGAGAAAAAGAATCGGTGCAAAGAATAAGCGGAATTTGTTTCGGGAATTTAGACGATTCCATTGATTGGAGAATCTTTTCAATAGTGCTTTTAATAACAGCGGCTATGTCGAAGCCCATTACCATTGCATATAGCTCTGATGCTAGTACACTTCTGGTGACTCTTTTACACTTCGTTGATGACCAATGGATAATATTTGCTTTATTACTATCGTCGGATAGACAAATGACATATCCAATCTGCAAAGTCATATCCTCCTTGTTGTTAGCGAAGGAGCCATCTGTAAATGTTACAATTTTAAGAGTCTTAAGGTCGAGCTCTACAAATTTGAGACCTCTCAGAGCATTATCTTTTTGCCATTTTAAGCGCTTGTTTAGCGTGGCAGCCTCATTAATACTCGGATTCGTTGTTTGTGCTGCACGGGATAGATCAAAGCTTGCCTCAGGTTGGCAAACTGTGGCAATATAGGCTCCGAGCGCCCGCTGAGATATATACTGGGATTTAATGTTTGCTTGTTGGTCTATAAGCTTAATTTTTTTGCACTGCTTTTCTTGTGTGAGTGTGATGCTATTATCTCTGGCTAGGGAGATATGTGATCCATTGAAATCGATAGGATGATCAGCCGCTAAGTGTTCTACTGGTTTTGCAATAAAATTGGCCTTTTGCCTTTGTAATTCTTCTTGTGTAGCAAAATTTTCATCGCAAAGATTGAGGGTGTCGTCTGTTTGCATCCCTATGATGCCAAATCCATTGCTATTGTCAAATTCTAATTTTGAGTACAAAAGACAAGAGTCATAAGTTGACTCCAACATATTAAGATTTTCTTCAAAATGTCTATGATAAGTATGAAACCAGTGGTTTCCTGCTTCAGGGATTCCATAGAGCGGTTTTAAGATGAGTAGAATGTGATCTCTGTCTAGTCCTAGTTCGGCTGGTGCTTTAACGTAAAATCTTCGGTTAAGATGAGTAGTTGATTGGACGTAAGCTTGGCTAATGTCTCGAAGGAGAATATGAAGATGAGGAAGTAGGACAGCCAAGCAGAGAATTAGTCGTTGAGATATACGTTGAATAGTCGGCGCCTGGGTTAAAATAGTTTTCTTTCCTTCATCATTATAGCCTTGGACAACCATTCGTGATTGCTTGTACGCTTTAACTGTGCCTTCATTTTAAATTATATCGACGAATCTACTGCCGAATAATCGGTGATTTTCGGCTTCAGTAACATGAACAATTTGGAAAACTCCTTTTTCGATCAGACCCTGAATTTCTAACTTTCTCGATTCTGTAAAGTCAATTTTGTCGATTTTACTATTGTACGTTGAGATTGATGTGCTAGTCGCTAATCCAGGGAAAGTTGGGAATTGACGATAACGTTCTGGTAAGCGTCTTTGTCGTGGCTCATTTCTTCTTACTTCAACATTCTGGGAAGTGTCGGGTTGAGTATTGTTGGTTGAATTTCCAAGTTCTGTGAGTGGTGTTTGGTTTTGACTCTTATCGTGATTATTTGGCTCTAGATTATTTGTGATTTTACTATTTTCTTGATCACTTATTATGTTGATTTGGCTCTGATTGCTATGATAAAATGGCTTACACTAGGTTGAGCGAAATTTTGTTGGGCCTGATGATATTTGAACAATGCAATCTTCATTATGAATTGTGAGTAGAGGGTAGGGCCCTGTCCATTTTCCAGGTTCTCTCCAAACCCAAACTTTTGAGCCAAGAGGAAAATTATGCAGAGGTGTTGTGTCCGGGCCATTTCTTTCATTGATTGCGGAATTTATTAATTTATTTGATCGGAATGCTGAAAAATTAGCTGATGCCTTTTGAATAGCTTTAGCTCGTGCAATAATAGATAAATTTGATTCATGAGCTTCTGTTATTTTCGGGTATATTCCAAATACCAATAGTGTCGGTGTTATACCATCCGGTCCAGCTGTGTCATTGTTACGGTTTTGGTAATGATATTATTAGGTTTACCGTTATCAATATTAATCATGGTTGTTGAAACAAGTTGGAATGTATTTCTTTGCTATGTTTCATGTCATTTTATTTAGTTCGGAGTTTGACTTGCTGTTTCGGGTAAAACAACAACGGCGTCAGGAAAATGAAACATGGCTTACTGTATACTAGTTTTCTACAGTCGTGTTTAGGATTTCAAGAGGAGGTGGTTTAGGATATAGACAAGATAGCTACCACAATCAGGAAATGAGATTCTTCTATAGTCATTTTTTCTTCCAACAATTATTGATGTCAATTCAATTCACGTAACTGAAATAGTCATTTATAGTCTTTACAGCCATTTGAAGGATTGCAGATTTATTCAGCTTTTGATCTTTGAGCTCTTCTTGAATAATATTGAAAGCTCGGCGTAATGGTGCGTGGTACCGTTCCACAATTCCAATGCTATGATGTGCCTCGACCGGAATGCATTTTGTACCAGTGCCGATCGATTGTGCATATTGTTGCATCTCTTTGCTGGTAAGGTTCTTTGCAGCATCATGGACAATCAAGTCAAGTGGGCCGACATAAACATCAATCCAGCAACGCCTTAACGCGTCCCAGATATCCTGCGTAGTTTGTCCCTTTAGAGATTGCGCTGCTTGAAAGCGCGTGGCCTCATCAACAACGTGTAAGACTGGTTTACTATCGATAAATAAGACGTCGACATAGATTGTTTGGTTAAAACAACAGTCATTGTCCCGTAATGAAAATTTAAATCTTCTTGGAGATGGGCCATGCTTTTGACAAAGTTCACAATGCTTGACTATGTTTGAGAGTATTGAGCGGAATTCTGTGTACCCGGCGCGATCGAGCAAATTGCCTAACTTTGCCACGGAAGGGTGTCCAAAACGTTTATGGAGACGACGAATTTGCTGTTCTGTGAGGTGAATAGGTTCGGAATTAAAATTTATATACGACTCGGCAGTTTCTGAGGTGACTAAAAAACAAGTTTTCGCGGATAACTCCCATGTTATTCCCCAGAATAAAAATGGATGTCCAAACTTCATAAAGATAGGGAAATGTTGCTCAGTAAGGTTAGGATTAGGGTTAGATTGTCCAATAATAGTATTTCCAGCGTGATACTTCCTTTGATGTAAACTGTTGTCGAGATTGTTGAGGTAGACATTTAGACGATTCATATCTGCAATACTGAGGAGGAAAGGTGTATCTGCATCAACGACATGAAAATCTACCTTTCCAATTGGTGTTTTAATTGTAGCAAAGCCAATGGACCTAAATGTAGATCCTTTACCAAAAGCAACTGCTATTTTGAGCGATGAATTAATCGGGATTTGATCGATGTCTCTTACGTAGGCACGGTATTGTTGATGGCCAGCTGTTGAATATTTACCTGCACCAGTGTCTATCATAACTCCATGCCAAATAGAGTCGTCGTAGCGCTCTCTATTATCTTCTCTATTTTTAAAAATTAACGGAATTTTGGATGTAATTGCATGAAAGACCGACGCATCCTGTAATTTTGACAATAAAACCTTTTCTTGGATATGATCATCAGTGTTATATGATGATGTCATGTAAACACACGGAGTCTCCTCGTCATTACCATCTGTGGTGATGAAAAACCCGCCTACCGGTTCTTCATTGGTGATTGATCTAATGCTATCGAGAATGATTACCTCTTCGTCGATTTCGCTGTCCGAGTTCCCTTCATATTCTGCAAGGAATTGGTGATAGATTTTTGGGTTGTCATTATTATGGCGCTGATCAAAACGTTTTCGGGCCTGATTTTGTTCTTCTTTAGAGTGGTTCCAGGATCTGCAGCTACTTTCTTACAACAATAACATCTTTTTACTCCCTTGGTGAAATTATGAGGTTCTTCACCATGACGTCCGCCACTGTGACTCTGGATGCTACGATATCCATCGTTTTTATTATAGTGGAACTTTCGATTAACGAACATGATTTCATCAGGATTTGGTTCTTGCTTTGAGGTCATACCGATTGCGCCCCTGATGTTATTGATAGTGGCGCTGAGCGTTTGTTCTGGCATTAAACAAGCAGGCTGACATTCCGGTGTATTTGAGACAGCTTGCAGGATCTTATCTCGAAGTGATATTTCATCTTAGAAATTTGATCGTAGACATAGTTGAAGATTTCTCAACTGTTTTACTAATATTTCAAAAGCATCGGATAGTGATCGATTGGGATTTTTGGCAATTATAGCTTTCAGTGTAATGTTGTTCCATTCATTCTGAGCATTTCTTTGTTTTTGCGGTCCTTCAAATTGTTCTTGCATTAGATTAACAATCTCATTAAGAAAAGTTGCGTTACTGCAACGATGATGATAAAAATCCAATGCCTCCTTGTTAAACAACAAGAAAATTGACGACAAAATGTTACATTCCTTACTGATATCAGCAAGTGCGCATTTCTTTATAAAAAATTTATATTTGAAACCAAAAGATTCATCTTTACTACCGCTAAACTTTTCGCTTTCATTGTAAAGTTTAGACATGCCAGTCAGCTTAAAATTGAGTGAGCTTTCTGAGTCTATATTGTGACTAATATCTGTGGTTGGATGGATTTTGGTTGAGCTCTTGCTTCCTTTAGAATCATCTTTGTTGAAATAGCTTTGAACATTCTTTCGACTTTGACTAATTCTTGGTGATTGAAAATTATTAGTCTTGTAGCTTCCGATATGCGCCGAATAATTGGTGACATCAGGAGCCCATATATTTTCATCTTTTTCCAAAACCTCGGTAATTGCTTTGACGTGGGATACATTAGCTTTTCTGACAAAGACTCCTCTGTCAAATAGAAAGTTTTTCAGTTTTCGCAGTATGATGTCACGACATCTTTTCAGTTGGGCCGCGTTAAAGTTGACGAATTCTTCTCTGAATACTTCGAAGAGGTCGTCATTGAAGTATTCAGCTAATTCTACTTCTATCATAAAAGAAGAGATCCAGGTGTTGATATCGATGGGGACATGGGTCAATGGGTCATATTTTGTACAATCATCATCGATGTTGGGTTTGATCTCTTCCCTGGCGTCTGGAGAATGAGGGTCGGTCATATTGAGGGAAGGGAATTATTTTATTTTAATTTTTTAATTTTTTTTAATTAATAATATCATTTTTTTTTCCTAGATATAAATTATAGAGTTGATGCGTTTGGGAAAGACGCGTTTGGCTTGCTTTGGCTGTGGCAGTAAACAGTCTACAGAATGAGCTTTTAACGTTAGAACTAGACCGGGGAGGTGTTCGAGCTATAGTCTACAAAGTTCTTGATCTGAGTGTCGACAAACTGATCAGTGTGACTTCACTTAGAATGTGGAAAATATATATATTCAATTCTGTTGGAAATTGGTATTGGTTCTTCAAAGGACAATCCTTAGAGAATATAGGCCAATTAAATAAATAAAATTTTCAAATAAAAAGATTATATTATTATCTATGTGTAAACCTACTCCCCTTACTATATAGCTATATGTTAATTTTATTATTTAACATTTTAAGTAACTGAACAGAAATTTAGCCTGTATCCTATTTTCGTTTGAATACGAGGTGGCAAATACAAATCTCAGTAATCGTTTGCCACTCTGATCAGATCGGAATATCATCAATAAGATTCGTGTAGATACTATATGTAGTATCAATGGTAGTTACACGCATGTGATGATGTGCTAACCGGTCCGGCTGGTCCATCTCCTAAATTAGTAGCAATGATGCGAAATTCCAACACTCCTCCTGAGCAGCTGGACCGGTCGTGCCGAATCATTCTATCCGAAAGAGTTGTTGACATAATAAATTTGCTTTAGCGAACGGTAGTGGTTTTGTTAATAAATCAGCTAGCATTTTACTAGTCGGGATGTAGATGATGTTGATCTATTTGTTCTTAACACAATCTCTGACAAAATGATATGATACATCGATGTGTTTGGTCTTAGCCGAATTGGTACCCCCTGCAATCGATAAGACGCTCTGATTATCGCTGAACATTAACAGACCCTCACTGTCGATAAACTTATCATGAACATGAAGTTCTGTGAAAAGTCGACTGACCCAAACAGCTTGTTTGGCTGCCTCACATAATGCTACATATTCAGCTTCGGCTGTAGATGTAGAAACCGACTTTTGCCGTCTCGATTGCCAACATATTGGACCTCCGCCTAGCATAACAATAAAGCCGGAGACTGATCGACGAGTCACAACATCCCCTGCAAAATCCGAGTCAGAATATATAGCTAATCCTCCTCTTTCCAAAGATCCGGCAGAAAATGGTCCAAAACTATAAGTTATGCAGTAATCAATGGACCCTTTAAGATATCTCAAAACCCTGCAAACGCTGCTCCAATGTCGGCTGACTGGACAAGAATTGTAGCTACCTAATTGGGATACAGCAAAGGTGATGTCTGGCCTAGTTCCATTCGATGCGTATCCTAAACTACCTACAGCACTGGCATATGCTGACTCGTCTGCAGGAGGCTCATCTTTTTGTCCAGGCATAATTCCATCGTAACCGTTCAATGGAGAAGTGTATGTTTTTGCATCCTGCAACCCAAATGAACAAATTTTATCTCCTATGTATTCAGCTTGAGAGATTTTCAAGGTCCTCGTCGCCCTTTCTCGAGTAATTCTCCAACCAATAATTACACCAATTTCTCCTAGATCTTTAATCGGGAAAGTTTTTGAAAGTTGTTGCTTGACTCTTACGACTTGCTCGAGGAGTTTCCCGCAAATTATAAGATCGTCGACGTATACTCCAATGACTATTTGCATCACTGTATGTATATAAATACAATGATCGCTTTCTGATTTTCTAAACATTAGGTTGGAGAGTTTCTCGTCCAGTTTTTGATACCAGGCTCGTCCGGACTGTTTCAGACCGTATAAAGCCTTTCGGACTTTAACATACTTAGTACCTGTCAGTCCCTCGGGACATCTCATGAACACATCCTCTTCCAAATCGCCTTCAAGATATGCCGTCTTAACATCAATTTGATGTATTTCCCAATCAAAGAAAGCAGAAACAGTAAGAAGGATTCTTAGTGAGTCCATTCGTAGAGTCGGCGAGTATGTATCAAAATAATCAACCCCGTAAACCTGGCTAAAGCCCTGGGCGACTAACCTGGCCTTAAATCTTCCATCGGATTTAATGGCAAAAACCCACCGAGAACCAATAAGTTTTCTTCCATGAGGGATATGGGTCAACTGGATAAATACTTCTTTTGATCTTAAGGAATCGAGCTCTTCATCAATTGCAGCTTGCCATTTCATCTTTTCTGGGCCACTAGTAGCGTCTAAAAAATTCTTAAGTTTCTGAATCTTCTTTTCTGCATGTAAAGCCCTTGGCTTCGGATGCCAAGCAGATCGAGGTTCAATTTGCTTTCGTTGACGAGAACTTCGTCGCGGATTAGAAACTTGCGAGTCTACAGGCATATCTGGCACGGGCTGTGACTCTAATGGATTGGTACCATTTCCGATATTTGACGTTTCTCCAAATGTTTCTTCGTGGTTGCTGTCAGTTGCATTTTCATGTTCTCCAGTAGAAATGTAATCATTTATTTCTAGTGACGGAACTTCAACTCCTCCTACAGGTGCGTTATCAACTCCTCCTGCAGAAATATTTTCAGGCAGATTGACTGAAGATTGTAATCTGGAAACAGTCGGAATATCTGAAGAGCCATCTTCTGCCTCTGAATCAGTATTATTAGCAGCGTCGTCCTCAGGACTGAGTAGTTGGCTATCGTTTAAAATATCGTCTTCGATTAACTCTTCGCGCGATGATTCACCCCAATCCCAAAACGAATCCTCTTGGAATTTAACATTTGCAGATATTATCAATTTATTCGTGCCAGGCTTTGAGGGAACATAAACTTGATACTGAGTTATAGATTCACAATAACCGACAAAAATTCCTTTCAAAGACGTTTGCCTTAATTTATACCTTTGTGGGTCTGCTTTGTCAATAAGAGCATAACAGATACAGCCCCAGACTTTAAGGTGCGAAATTATAGCCGGATAACCATTCATGACTTCAAATGGTGTTAAACTACTCTGGAGAATTGGGAGTCTATTACGCAAATAGCAAGCCGTAAGGACAGCTGCATCCCAAAAACGAAGAGGAAGACCAGCATGAGAAAGCATACATCTGGCCATAGTGATCAAAGACCTGTTTAATCTTTCAGATACTCCATTTTGATGTTGCGTGTATGGTGCGCTGATTTGTTTGGTGATACCATGAAAATCAATGGTCTTATACTCTGATCCACCATCGAAGCGCATAGCTTTTATACATCGGCCTGATTGTAGCTCCTTTTTCTCCTTGAATGCACGAAAATATTGGGGTACGTCCGATTTGCTCTTCATCAGATAAAGCGTAGTTTCATGTGAGTAGTCGTCGGTGAAGGTTACATAGTACAGACTTCCGAATATCCCAGGAGCTCGACATTTTCCCCAAGTATCGGAATGTATCAATTCTAGAATAACCGAAGATCTAGAAAGAGGACCACGATTGATTTTTTCGACCTGTTTGCACAGGTTGCATACCTCACATGAATGCAAAACTTCAGCGTCGATTTGAAAATTTTGTTTATTCCCAGACTTGATAATCGAGGGTTGAAATCCAGATACATCGATATTTTTCAAGAGATGAGGACCGACATGAGCAAACCGCTCGTGCAGAAGTTCTGTGGGTGACTTTGGAGTATCATTAGAGAATAGAACATTAGATTTTGTTCCAGGTAATTGAGGATTTGAAGCAGTATTAAAACAGAACAGTCCTCCTTTAGGTTTTGCCGACGCAATAACTTTCCCAGCGCTTGAGAGTACGCTAAGCCCACCATTGGAAGTGCAAATTTCGAAACCTCTCATCACAAGCTGAATCCCAGAAACAAGGTTCTTTGTACAGGATGGAACGTACCAGACATTTTTGATTTCGATAATCTTGCTACTTTCCCCTCCCGAGTATTTATAAACTCTAAACTTGACGTGACCCACACCACAAACTGGAATAGGAAGGCCCGAAGCGGTATAGATTGATTTTTTAATGGGGGAAATAGAATGGAATAAAGAACGATCGTGAAAAATATGATTAGTGGCACCAGTGTCGAGTATTATATCATCATTTTTCATAGAAATATCAGATGTCAAAGCATGTTCCTCCATCATCCAAATGCCTTCCTGGGAATCGTCCGTATCGCTGCCAGATTTTGTTAGGTTCGATTTTAATTTCTTCCGCTGGACTTTCTCTTGCAACATCCTAACCCTTTTGGCTTTCTCTGGATTCTTTGCTGCCCACTTCGATCCATCAGGAGTATCTAACCAGAGAAAACAGTATTCACGCAAATGGCCGCGGCGGTTGCAGTAAGCACAAGTTTTATGTTTTTCTGATAGAGAAAACGATGAAGAATTGCTTGCTTGAATATTATCAACTAGGGCAACTAGTGGAGTTGGATGTAGTTCCCGATAGACCGCTTGAGAAGCCCGAAGTGATGAAACAGCCGACTGAAGTGTGATTGCTGGGTCTCTTAATGATACAACTGTTGACATATAAAAACCTCCACAAGATTTAATGAAGTGGGTCAAAACACGCTTCTTCATACTAGAATCAGAAGGTGTGGAGTCTCTATCGATCATACCAATTCGACCCCTGATTTCGGCTAGCTTCTGTACAAATTCGTCGATATCAACGTCATCCTCAACAACCAACCCCCAGAATTCTTGGAGTAAATCATCAACATCTTCGTCTGAATTCGGACGGTAGAATTGTTTCAAATTTTCCCAGCATTGCTTTGCAGTATAGGTAGGACCAACGAGATGGAATGCAATATCGGGAACAAGTTGAGATATAGCGACTCGAATATTCCTATCTTGCTTAACATCAAGTGCGGTACTGCTAGATTTTGAATCCTGAGTAGTGGTCTTCGAATCCACAGGAGTAATAGCAGCTTTTGTATTCAGGTCCTTGTTTTCCAAGATAAAATCGTCAATTTCGAATAACGATAGAACATCTAGAAGGTGAGTACTCCATCTATTATAAGTTAACTTATCGAGTTTTGGAGCCCCTTTCATCGACTTGAGAATTTCAGCTGCCGACATGATGAATTTAATTGATTCGAATATAAAAGTATGTCTGAAATCGAGATAGCAACGGACAAAGATTGTGAAAATGAGAAAAAAAACGTATTTTACTCGGAGCTCAGAGTATATAAGCTTGGTCTCATAATCTGTTGAAAATTGGTATTGGTTCTTCAAAGGACAATCCTTAGAGAATATAGGCCAATTAAATAAATAAAATTTTCAAATAAAAAGATTATATTATTATCTATGTGTAAACCTACTCCCCTTACTATATAGCTATATGTTAATTTTATTATTTAACATTTTAAGTAACTGAACAGAAATTTAGCCTGTATCCTATTTTCGTTTGAATACGAGGTGGCAAATACAAATCTCAGTAATCGTTTGCCACTCTGATCAGATCGGAATATCATCAATAAGATTCGTGTAGATACTATATGTAGTATCAATGGTAGTTACACGCATGTGATGATGTGCTAACCGGTCCGGCTGGTCCATCTCCTAAATTAGTAGCAATGATGCGAAATTCCAACAAATTCTAATCTCTAAAGAATGTCCATTACAAAGTCTAAACGCGAATATATAGAAAAGGCGCGTGTCACGTGTCGTTGTCCTCGGTGATTATATTATCCGTTGGCGTTTGATACCGACAACTTATTTCAAACCTGTAAGCTTAAACACGAGTCTAATCTGCCACAAACCATGATTCAATGGGTTTGTAATGAAGGCAGAATCTGACGCGTTTCTTGTAGGTCATTGAAGACCAAGGATAAGAAGTTGGTATTAACAGTGTCACGGCACACTACTGAACGCTTGAGATGTAGAGTAGTGAAAGATAATTTATAGAGAGGAAAAGCCCATTGAGGAATGATGGTTACTATTATACAGCTTAGCTTGCTCTCTGTTGCTTGGTAGGCTTCAATACAATTCATCCTGAAACTCCCCTAATCAGACGTGGTGTGACAGATCAACTATAGAAAGCAAAAGACATTTGTATTAGTGATGGTAATTTTATAATTCAAATATGTAGAAGAAATAAACTATGCAGTGAACGAGCTGCTTATACACAACAAGATTCCTTTCAAGATACTACTTCCGTTTCCTAACAATGGCTTAGAAACTTCTGACAGTAATGTTGTTTCATGGTCCCTTGACCTGCCTCATAATGTTGCCTAACACGATCTACGCAGCAACTCCTGGCAGTGTCCCTTGCATTGAGCACCTGTCAGTTCTGTATCGATCAACATTTCAGTTAGCGTCCTTAGCTGAAACAAGGTTAGTTTGCCGCCAACGATGGCTATCGTTGGCTACAGGACCATCCGGCTTACAAGCCGGCACACGTGGGATGGTTTCAGTGCACTGAGCTTTGTCTTTAGGATGAAATCAAAGATTGCCACCACTAGTTCTGCGCACTTTGAGTCTCACGAATTTTTGGCTTCGCCTCCACTCCAGCGCCAGCGCTTACCTGCTTAGGCTACAGGGATTACCAGCTTCCCAGCTGTTACAAGAGCATGATTTGATATTATCAGCAAGCATCATATACATATACATAGACTTGTGCTCTACTAGAGATTTTCCATTTAGTTTTGAATCTGATGATTTTTCGCCCACTTCAGCATTTGATCATTCGCCAATTGTCTTTCGTCACTTAAGTTGTCACACTGGATGGTATGTGATCGAAAATTTTAAAGAAATGCCTAATCTCTTACACAATCTTTTCCAAAACTTGGGTATGAAGTTTGATCCAAGATCGGATACTATGGATTGCGGTAGACCATGCTAGCAAAGTATTGGAAGAAATACCCTGAATAGCTTTTTCGAGCTGATATTTCCACAGGTATGAAGTGTATTCTCTTTGTGAGACGATCATAAATCACTACCATATGTTGATATTGAATTTTATTCCTTGTAAAAATTGGCAGCTGTACTATAAAATCGATGGAAAGATCTTGCCAGCGGTTTTCTGGTATTGAGACAGGTCTTAACCCCATCTTTTTCTCCCTTGAGGACTTTTTCCGTCGACAAATTGCAAAATTTCCTTAGCTATATGAGGCCAATAGTGGTATCTGATAATAGAAAATTACGTTGCCTTGAAACCCGAGTGGCCAGATATAGGATAATCATAGCATTGTGCATATAGTCTTCTTTTCAACACTTGGTTATTTGGGATATATAGCAATCAGTTAACAAAAAGCCCTCTTTTATTTGATGCAAGTTCATGGTATCCTTTAACTATTCATCTGCTGAAGAAAAATTATGACCAGATTTGATAAGATGCTTAAGAATGCGACATTGATATCCAGTATTGAGAATTTAAAACTATTCTTTTGAGATTTCATCATTTTTAAATGCTGTATACTATCTTAAAATTAAATTGGGGAAGAAATAGTGCCCATCTAGCTTGATGACGACGTAATTGCTTTTTCCGCATCAAAATTTGTCAAGTTTTATGATCAGATACGAGATTTATTGGCGTATTTGGAATTATACTCATGGGTTCTAGACGGAACTCCTCAAATGTCTTAACGATACCTATTAGCTCTTGGTCATAAATGTCATAGTTTGACTCGGCAGATGTATGTTTTTTAGAAAAAAATGCCGTGATACCATAGAATTTTCCTACATCTTGTTCTATAACACCACCACATGCCCAGTCTGAGCTTTCGCATTTTACTCTTGACGGCAATTCTGGGTCAAATATTCTTAAACTACATCATTTTGAAAAGCTGCTTTAAGATTCTGGAAAGCCTGCCCTAGTTGGGCAGTTATTTCTAATCTTTTTTTTTACCCTTAAAGTGCTGCAAACCCTTTGTTGATTCAGTAGGCGGTAGGGCAACTCAAGAATAGTTTTTGATGAAACAACGATAATAACTAGTAAGGCCTAAAAATCCCAGTAACTGTTGTAGGTAATTCCCATTCCGTTATGGCTTGGATTTTTACTGGTCCATTTTAACTCCCTCAGTGCTTATTATCATACGAAGAGACTTAACTTCCACGACACGTGATTCTCATTTTGACAAATCAGCAAAAAGTCCTGTTTTTCGCACTCTTTGTGGGCCTTTTTTTGACATATATAACGTGCTCTTTGAGCGTCTCGCTCCAAATTAAAACGACGTCTAAAGAAGCGGAGCGAAATTTATCTGGGTATTTGTGCAATGCATTATTTATATACCTTTGTAAGCTTGATCGTTCATTTCATAGATCAAAGGACATAATTTTTAATTAATATGAGCCCCATCTAGTTATGAAGGCAGTTAGCCATTCGTCTTCACGACATACTCGAATCCGATTTAAGGCAGCAATTACATCAAGCTTCGTAAATATTTTAACTTTTGCTAAAAATGCTAAAGGTTCTTGAATGAGGAGAATAGGGCAATGATCCTTGATGGTAATTTTATTGAGATCGCGATAATCGTCGCAAATACGTAGCTCCCCGCCAGGTTTCCATATGATCAACAACGGTGAAGTTACAGCTGAATCACTGGGCATGATATGTTCCGTAGCTAGCATTTCGTTAAAATATTTCTGCGTTACTTCCAGTTCCATTTGGCTGAATTGTCGAGGTTTATGGTTTGCTGGCTTAGTATTCTGGTGAGTACGGATTTAATGATCACCCTCTGAATGTTTTGGCAACCCGTCAGCCGCTTTTCTGGAAAATACATCTTGCCATGTATTATAAATAGCTGGTAGTTTATCTTGAAACTTAGGATCTACTCTGTTTTTTATGAAAATCTCAAAATAGTCTTTGGCAATTTTATCGATGTTCAAATCTTCGGTCATAGCTTCAAGTCTTAGGTCTCTAATAAAAATTCCACAACATCTTCATTTTTTTTGTGAAATTCATCATGGGATTGGAAAGCTTTGATATTACACATTTTTGTATCTATATTAGAGCCAACAATATAAAGTTTTTCATAGCTTATTGATGCTCGCTTCTCGTTATCTAACGGTCTGAGCGAGTTCATCGCAGTCATTGAGAGTGTTGTTGTTGAGTCTCTAATAATTCTTGCTGGCCAGAGAACTTCTGACTCTGAATGCTTCTTTGACGGATTTGATATTTCGAGAGCTTTTATAATAACTTTATTTCCATGGGATGACAATTGGTTGTGCAATATTTGCTATCGAAGGCTAACTTCTCTTGACATCATCGGATGCTATAGTCATGTTTTCGTAGCCAACAATGTCCTCGAATCATCTAGTGTCTACCGCAACTATTGACTAGATAACAACGTATCAGTTCATGATGCTCACCAATTTCAAGGGGAAATTCAGTTATGTACTCCTCTTTCCCATAACTTCCTTGATTCCCGTGTACTTTTTTTTGACTCTTAACTTTTTTATATTCAGATGCATCTTATACGCCAAGTTTCGCGGAATAATATTACAAAATGCTCCGCAGTCAATAAAAGCGTTTATTTCTGCGAAGTCTTTTTCTTTGGTTTTTGCTTTACAAGAGATTATTGTTTAATCTTGTCCAATAAATTTCCACCAAGTTAGCATTGAAATAAGATCGTTTTAATTTTCTTTTACTGACAAATGAAACTTGCAATGACACCCCCGGCGGCGACTATCGCTAGAGTTTCTTAGGTTTCCGCATCAGAATATTCAGGAATGCTGATAGAGGCATTCTTCTTACCATAAATTTCAATCTTTTCAATGTTCTTAATTGTCCCATTTGGTTTCTTTTGGCAGTGTACTGACAGATGTCCTTTTTGGTGACGGTAGTGGCATCTCCCTTCACGGCAGCACTGTTCACGCATCTGTCCTTTTCGGACTACTTTCAGTTCATAATTCATTATTCATATTACTACCAGCAACAGCAGCAGGATATTTTCTCTTCGATGTGGAAGAAACTGCTTCAGGTGAAAATTTATTTTTATCTATTTTTTCTGAAATAAACTTATCAGGAGCTCTGTTTTCGCTTAGTTGGGCCGTGTTTAAAGCCTGCCAGTAGTTGGTGAGAAGTATGATTTCGCCTAAAATAGTCATCAAGTTCTTCGAGGCATCCATCATAGTTATCAATGTCATATCGTAAGCTCATTAAATCTCGCTTTGTTCACGAAGGTAATTTGGTCAGAAATTTTGAAATCGCAGCTCGGTCGGTCCATCCTAATACATCTTTAAAGAGCTCTGTTTGGGCTTTGAAATTTGCTAAATTCCGACATTGATCAGATCCTATTGGGCATCTCATTCCATTGAATTTTCTTTAATAATAGCTATGTAAATCGTTAATGCCATATGTTTGATACATGAATTTAAGCAAATAAAATAAAGAAGAGAATTCATGCCCAGAAATTGTAAGTTGACGAATTAGGCTGACTGAATTCCCATCAATTCTTTACTGGGCAAACACTACTAGGCCATGATCTGCAGATTTCTCGAAATCTTTTTTTTTTTTTTGGAAATATTCGATCAATTCAGCAGCACAAATCTGGAAACCTTCGTTGTCATTTGTAAATTTGTTAGGTGGTTGTAAACTTTCAATGTGCTGAAAAAATTCAATATTTTCACAACGCATATTCAATATTTCACGATAGTTATTGCCTATCCATTTTGCACTTGTTGGTTTTGATTTTTAGGGAATAAGTGGTGTAAGAGAGATTGAAAATTTGTCTCCAGTTGAAATAATAGGGTTCAGAGCATATCTTTCTATTGATAAATGAATTGTTCCAACAGGAGTATGTCGCTAATGAGGAGTTGGGGGTTTTGATTCTTAAGAGTTAATTTGATGGAGATCACGGATATCCTGTATTTCTAACATTTCTTTTAATGTTGTCCGGGGCTGTTCAGACTAGAGCGTCGAGGGTTATAAGGTAGTCGTAGGCGCAACCTTAGATGAAAAGTTTTTCCCTAAATTTACCTTTGCCGATATTATCGTCTCACTTCCCGTGCCCACTCAAAGTATATGCTCCCAGTGAGACTTATTTCTAATATTTACTGGGTTTTTCAAGACTAATTGATCTAGTATTTTCTGCTTTTATTTCAGGCTGTGTGCGTTTTCTTAACAACTCGAATAGTTCCGCAACCCTCTTTTTCCATCGTGTAACAGCGTTAAAATGATCATCTCGTTGTCGGATGGCAATTTTTATATCGATCTCTGGCAGCTTGATAGCCTCATCTTTGCTCGAATCTGCGTTGATAAGTACTTGGACCTCATCGTGACGATGTACCTACTTAGGCCATAGTCCCATAAAATTTTCATTTAATCATCTGAAATTTGACAAGTTTTTTGTACATCAAAATCATCTGATGATTTGACGTTAATAAAATCCTCGTATCTCGAAGGTTTATCGCGAAATTAGAGATATCATTAGCCGCAGTTAAATTCAACATGAAAGTTACATCGTGGCTGTTCACATTATGGTTTTCTAATTGAAATATGAATCACTCCTTGTTGAATTGTTTCCTAAATTTCAACCCCGAATTCATGTCAGGAAAAGCGACTATTACTTCAATTGTTTCATCACAGAAAGTTTTGTCGATTTCATTATCTGATATTTCAATTTTATCTTCTGCTAAAAATCTAAAGATGTTGGCGGTTCAACTCCGGGACCTTGAAGATGTGGACTAGAAGAGGATTTAGTGACAGTATTTCTCCTTGTTTTCTATTTCCCCGGTTATTGTAAAAAGGAATGAATGCTCCATTGAATTTTATTTACTAAAATTTTGATCATAAACGTTTACTAAAAGTTGTTTTAGATGAATATGCTAGTGTGATGCTAGTCTTTTTAAATCTTTATTTTTTTTAACAAAAACTATTCAGAGCGGGACAACTTTTATTTCTCGATTTAAAGGTTGATTGTCGGGAGTTTTAACCGTATTTTCAAATTGTGGACGTAATTTTTTCGAGATATATCCGACTTGAGAAGCAATCCTTGATAATATAGGACGATTGAAAAGCGATCAATTCGGAGTTTAGATAGGTACTACAAAGTATGAAGGCTAGCAAATCGTTGCATTGGTCGACCATATACAAAATTGTGGTACGAAGAAAGGAAGTGTAAAGATAGAGGTGAAATGCGCGAACAAAGGAAAACAATTACCAAACATCAGTCTACACGTGACTCGATGAGTCTGAGTCATCACAGTAATCGACATCTCGACGGAGTCGGCGCAACTTCCAGACCTAACTCCGACTGGCGACTGTTCACCGATGGTTCTGGCTGCTGGGTCAGGGTATGGGGGTTCTATGGCTTACAGGGTCGCGGGGGTAATACTTTGCCCGTATAAAGTGAGCTCTGCCACTTTATGCGGGCAAAGTATTACCCCCGCGACCCTATATAATCACAACTTCCCTTACGACCACGCTAATCGATAGTGTACTTGTGGGCAGGAAAAATCACCCACATGTGCACAGATCGTTCACTGCCATTGCCACGCTACTCTGCTGCGAAAACCTGGGCATGGCGTCACTGCTAATTCATTTATCAGTAAACTTCCCGAACTACATTGCCTAAAGAAATTCAGAGAGTTTGCACAGACGACAGATTACTTCGGCAACTTTCCTGCTAACCCGTTAACAACTGGACATGGAGACAAAGATAACTAGATTACCAGGCTTTGAGACCGCCGAATCCTAGCGTCACATGAAGAATTCTTGCTTGTTCCAAATTATTTTTTTCCTTCAGTTGATTTTAGTTTGAAGTATTCAATATTATGTTCCTACCTTAATTTATTGTATGTAAAGATTGCACACGAGCTGAGAACACTCAAGGTTGTGATTCCCACCAGGTATATCTGTCCTGCATTTGTAGACATTGAGCTTGGGCCAAGGACCAAAAAATAGAAACAGGCAAATATACAGACATTTCAATAGACGAGAAGGGTTACACACGTGTCTGTGGAACGAGATAAATTTCTCGCGACCGAGCGTATCTAACAGCGAAGGGGACACCGACCCAAAAGGACAGATGATGCGTGGTCGATCATGCAGTATGTACATATCGTATCTCCAAATCTCCTAGCGACGAAAACTAGTAATATCTGCGTGAGATAACCAAAGCGAGACAAATTTTATGGCATCGTATCAAGCTCGTTTATCACGCGAGGGTTGGTGGTAGTTCGACGATGAGTCCATCTGCTGAGATAGGATTAGTTAACGGCCAGTGAATCAGCGATCCAAAGAACTATGATCGGTCAGAGTCACGCAAAACTATCGTGGCAGAGGCTGACGCGTCGTCTGGAGGAATAGACAAGCTCTAAACGATGGAAAGTTGTAAGGGAGGCCGACGTTGCCGTGGGGTCCATCGACTGATGTGCTTATCAATTAGACAGATAGAGCGTTGACAATTCGAGGTTGTTTGATCAGCAGGAAGCATCCGTTCGGGCTCGATGCAGGAATTTCGAGAAAGGGTTAGAGTTAAATTTAAATCTTGTTTCGATAAGAGTCGATGAGATGACTATACCTTCTTCAAACCGCTCATCTATATCTAACTGTACTACATACTGGATGCAATCAGCGTAGAGCCACCAGTTAATGAGTAGATATTCCCTAGATCTATCATCTCTCGGCTCGACGATATTCTCTTTATTGGTCTACTTGATACACCTCTGTAATTAACCAGCCCATGTGAGAGTACTGCTCTTGCACGAAGTAAATAGTAAGTTGAGATATGAGAAAAAGCGTTTGTGTATGCCTGAGTATGACTAGCAATTATCAAAGAGAAGAGTCGTGATTTGAATATTGCTGGACTATGATCTGAGATCAGACTAATTTCCGGAACTGGTTGTCAAGAGCATGCTCGGTATTTCCTAACATGGCTTGAATCACCTTGAGCTACCTTGATCGGTGTCGAAGACGAAACAGTTGCAATAGTTGCGCGCGCTCTTTAGTCATTGTCGTATTCGGTCGGATGTCCTTGCTATGAGAAAATATGAGAGGGTTAATCCTCACAGCTTTTTTTTTCTACTCTATGTATACCCACGATGTTGATGGCTTGTCGATGGAAAAGTACGTTGAGACATCGGCCATAGTGTACTATGATCAGGATTCAATACCTGAAAGCGACACATCGTTGTTCGGTGCAGCAGTCGTGTTCACTTTTCTCTTCGCCTCCTTCTCCTTCATCCTCCGCTTCAGCTTTTTCTTACGATTCCGGCAGGTTCGTTTCTCGCGCTCTGCCTCTGCTTTGCGAATATTTTCACAGCGTTGCTGCTCCTCAGCCACTTCCTGAGCTCTCTTGCGCACACGCAACACGATGCGTCGCTTCTTCCCAGGTTTCGTGCGCTTTTTAATACGCGACAAGTCACGCGCATCCGACATCGCTGTTACCTTGGATCGCGTATCAGTGACTCGAATGATATACACTTTCCATGGCATTTCTAACCCCCAAGCACGCTGTTGGCTCCACTTGCGCACCTCAGTGCCCTCAACGGCCGCACTGAGGAAGCGCGCTCGGCGTTCGCCATCAGCGCGGGTTGTAAAGTAATAATCCGCACGACGCTGTGGCACTAAAAATCCCCCAGCGTTACTGCCATCTTCGATATGCGTCTCGCTCGGAAGGTGGATGGTCTGCGTCTGGCTTGGTCTAGAAGCGAAGAGGCGAAATTCGTAAGAGTGTTCATCTGGTTCAGCTGATACTGGGCGGTGTTCGATACCGCTGCCAGTCGCCGCTACCTCGACAGCGACCGTGTCATATTGGTATTCGGGGGGGAGTGAGCCGTAGCGAGCGGTGATGTGCTGTCGAAGTTTGCTTTCCAGGGCCGCACGCGAGGTAGGCGACACAAGCACATCGATGACATCAACGTCTTTTTGTCCGGCATCCAGATCTATCCGGCGCACTCTGATCAGAATCCAACATGTTAGCAAGATAGTACTCATTAAATTCTTGCAACCATCGGGTGGGAGGTACCTTTGTGCCTGACATTCGTCGAACATGATGACGATGGCGCGATAAAGATAGTTTGGAGCGGGCGATCACGGTGGGCACATTCAAGATTATCAAAGCCCGTGCGTCTCCTCCGCACGAGCCAGATTGGATATAGGTGGAGTGCGTGGGGCGCGAGAAGAGGAGACGCAACGTCACGGAAACAACAATTACACTTATGTACATATGCGTGTGGAGAGATGGAGTAAGATGGAAATTCTTTCGATCTTATTCTGCTTGTCTGACAAACTTGCATTGAGGATCGATGTTCTAATGGAGGCTCACAAATTTAAAGAGGTATCAGTTTTTCATACATTTTCTTTTATCTTCGTTCTTGAGTTACGTGGCAAATCTGTGCGCGAAATTTGTGGTGGTGCGTTCCTCTAGAACTGCATAGATGACCTTCCATCGAGTGTCTATCTGCCACTGTAATGCATCGCATACTGCTCCTTTACACTTGATACCACCTTACTCCACGCCAGCCTGATCTACGCCGTCCCTTGAGCCATCTCCCTGTTTGCGTGCCCATCTGTTCTTCCGTCCATCCGTTATATCCGAGCCACCCTATGAATGCAGAGTCATACAGAACTCATTCGTGTTCGTTGCTTCATCGCTGAATTCTTGTTCTTGCGCATACTCGCAATAGGTTTATAACCTTTTCTATTCTGATTACATCAGTTCATATATCGTTTCTCTGGTCATAGCATCATCATCATTATGTCTGTCAGGTTAACAGTCCATGTCTCAAGTCACCATTATGTGTATCCCAATGGTAATGCTGCTGGTGCAGCTCTACATGCCTTGATTCCTCTCCGAAATTCTCAGAAGGATCTAATGGCTGAATGATGGGAAATGGACTCGCGAAATCATATAAAGCGGTTGTTTCCACGTCCGTTGTCCAAGGTATTGACTTTGTCGGGTCAACGTATTTTTCATCATTGCGGAAAGATTGAAATGTACTCGCGTTATCAAAGGGATGCGAGAAATAACAGTCTGTCTCTATAAAGGACGCCAGTGTGTTTTGCTCGTTTGGTGCTGCAAGCCTGGGTGATTTGATCGATCGGGGATTATCATCAAAAATAAAATTCTGTTTATGATTGTGTACACGACTAGGGGTTAATATTTTGTAGTTCTGATAGGAAAATTTTGCCGAGGCCGGTGATTCTGAGCCTAATGATGTCGAGCCTAGTGATGACGCTGTTCTATATACATCTGTATGAACAGGGGACTGCTCATGAAAGTATCTGTCTAACGTTATAGGCTTTAAGGGATATTTTCTGTGAACAGATTGGCGATCTGAAGCAATCGATCCTTCCCATGAAGGATAGGATGAGCTGGACCATGTTAGTTGAAAAGAATGGGCTATGATGAGAGAGAATAATAAGAAAACATTGAATGAGGAATGTAAATGGGCCCTTTACTTACGGCAAACAAATAGAATCCACTGCTCCACTCGATTCGAAGGTGAACGGAGCTCCGGGGATCCTGAAATTCTGTCCTATACCCTGCTCGATTAATGTCCGTTTTGTCTTATTCTCCGCTTTTGCATTCAGTGAATTCATGGCAATTTGCAACTCGGGAGGATTACCACGAGAAGACGATGATCCCATCAACGGAATCTCCTTCCGTGCCTGAAAATTTCGAGGACTCCGGCCTCGCACCACGATTGGTGCTGTCGATGACTCGCACAAGTCTACTTTGGATCCATTTGCAAGTGTTCCCACGATCTTCAAATGCAGAGCGAAGTGCTGCTGTAACTCTCGTCTTCGCCCATTATTCGCTGTGGCAATTCGAAATTGTAGACGTCGGAAGGCAAAGGGAAAGATGACGGTTTCGCTACATGAGTCTGATCCTTCATGTTGTAGTGGGATTGGGATGGCTGCTGGCTCACGCTCAGGTCCTGAAGCAATTTCAGGGGAGTTTAGCGGGGGGGTTTTCCAGGGGATCACGATTAGCTTGACCAAATTTCCATCGACTGACTCCGTCGCGGAGATACCGATTTCCATGGATAAGAGAGGAATTTGCTCGCCTCTATCCGTCAAATAAGATAAGGCTCCTCTTGACATTGTTACACCTCCAGAGATTTGAAAGAGATTGCGGCGATAACAAGTGAGTTCTGGCTTCGATCGTTGCGTCTCCCCTGCTGTCATTGCAAGTTCGGACAAGAAGAACATTCCGTGTAGCTGTGCACTCAAACTTACTCGAGAAACCCGGCCCTGATTATCCAGAATGGTGTGCTTCTCGGGTATGCCCGTAAATGACATTAGTTGGTGATCCTGACTTATTTTAGGATGTTCGTCCTTTGTTTCGGGCGCATTATCACTGAAGGAAAAGATTTCGGTTTGCGAAAAGGGTCTCTTTAGTGAAGGACTGGCTTGGTTGGTGTACAAAGTGGGTGCTACCCCATCTTGCGTCAGTTTCGGTACGTGAGTAGGCGAGAAGATATTACGCAATCGGTAGCGTTCTCCAGATGGCTCAGCTGTATCTCCATATGGCATGGCTACCGAGTGATAATTTGACGGAAAAGAAAGCTGATTTGGGGGCAACGAGGGTTGTTGTAGGGTATAAGAAGGCCACATTGAGCTAATCAAGTGATTCGACACTGAATTATCCATGTTTAGGGCCAGACTCGAAGGCATCGGTGTCGGGTAATGCAGCTGACGAGTAATGAATGTAGAGAAAAGAGTGTTCAGCGCAATGATAATTATGGATTGGTCTCGATGTATGCATGAGGTTTTTGAGTGTTGAAGAAGGTCTTCTCATACGGGGAGGAAAGGAGGATGAGAGCATGAAATTATGCTCTTTGGAAATAGCGTAAGAATGGAAGTCCCTTGTCTAGAGTGGTGTAGGGGAGGGGGAACTTTGAAGATAATCTGATTTTTCCTCAAACTCTTCTACACTTTTCCGCTTTTCCCTTTTGAGGATGATCTAAATAGAGAAGAGTAGAGAGGAGCTGGGGGGAGAAGGGGTGGGGGCGGGGACGATAACGGCCGGGGGGGAAGGGGAGAAGACGATGAAGTTGGCTTTTATTCTGCTTGGGTTACTGAACCGAGTGAGTGTTTAAGGTTATCGTTGTTCGATGAAGGGGGTCAGCTAGTGTGATCCCCTACAAATCCAATGTCTGTGAGTAGATATAACCGACCAAATTATACATCAGGGAAAGGCTGGCACTGGGCCGTAGCTGGGCACAAGAAGCGAGAAGTTCTTGACAGTTACTACAGTCAGCTACGCAGAGTCCGATTCTATGTTTTGACTGAGAAAATGGATGAAACGAAAAGACGATGAGAATTAGAATCAAAAGTTTTTACAATAAAAACAGAAGATTTGAGTAACGAATTACGTGATCATGAATAGATTTCTGGATTGGTATGCGTGGCCATGCGCAGTGTACACAATGGTCAAGGTATGAGGGTCGAGTCTGTCAAATGCAATTGTCGTTGTCCGAAAAAAGCTCTTCGGTATGTTTCAAAAATCTCTTCTCTTGAGAGATTGAACGAATCTCATTCGCCTTCTTTCAGACTCACCCACCCACTCACTCATTCATTTTCGTTGATATTATATCATCCATATAAGAAAATATTGGAGCAGGGAATGAGGCTCGCAAAAACTACTGCTCTATCATCCGTCTTCGTCTTGGACCTCTACACATTCTCCTCACGACTATTCATAGGTTAAACAATGGGTGACGAGATGGATAAAAAAGAGCAATTGGTAGGGAATGCCTGTTAATGTAGGGGGCCACCTTTTAATCCCTGGACCTGTCAATACATGGTCAACGGGCGACAACCCAGCGATCAGAATTATCTGCAAAATATCCGGCTGGGGTCGGGGAGGGGGGCCCGATACCCGTTGACGATGTCCGGGAGGGGGGACATCTCCATACATGTAATTGAAAATATACGTTAGAAGAAAACGGCCATTCACGTGAAACACCATCATTCTTGAATCTTTTGATGCGGGAGAAGAAGAGTAAGGGAGAAACACACGTATCGATTACACATCTGGAGGTTTCTTCTCTGTAAAAGAATGATGGTCAGGGACATATATCGAGCAGAAAACTGCGGGAGGGAAACGACGGAAAAAGGAAGAGTACGTAGAACAAGAAACAAGATCGCCTCAGGCTAAAGAGGTCTGCAGACACGTCTGCGGCGGATTGCATCGGAATTTCTCACTATCGTTGCTTTAGACCGTTTTGGGCCGTCACCGACACTTTGCACTCGGAAGAAGAAATGATCTGTGTTTGCGTTTGGATAGTAATAATAAGAATGATATTGATCATGATCATGATGAATAATTGTTCGTCGTCCGACCCTCATAGCCAAGAGGAAGAGAAAATGGTGATGACGGTCCAAGTGACCAGAAGGGCTTCAATGTTTTGCTCATCACAATCTCCGTCTAAGATTGTCGATGGGGATATATTGAAGATATAAATTTTTTCAATATTTTTTCCGATTTACAATATTATTCTATTGATAATTAGCGAGAAGACTATTCCCAGAACGTCAATCGTCTCGGCAGATCTAGATTAATTCACACGAGCTCCATTCGGACTACCGCCGTCTCCAAATTCCAACATATCGACAAGATCCCATATTCAGCTATATTCTCTCGCCACCTACACAATACGTATTCCTCTCTTGCAGCGTCAGTGAATGCGTCTCTCAATTCCATTCTCCCGAAAATATGTCCCTTTCTACACCACCATTTCATCCCTAGATCCGCATTAATCATCATGAGTGAACGCGCAAGTTTTCTAGAGAAAATATATGCGCCCTCTATCCATATGAATGATACTGAAGAAGCCGGTGAGTAATCGGTCCGTCGGTTGGCACCAATTTATTTCATCTTAAATTTTGATGTATTGCGCATAATTTTCGCGAGCAAACTCTATCTCGTGAAATGCATCCATGAAAAGCGTCATGAGAGTGACAGGCTTAGCAAAGGGGATTGGTGATGCAATCGCTTTTCCAAGCGTCCGACCGTCCTTAGTCCGTCAGTCCTTCAATCAGCACGCATCTGCCGCTCATCACCAGCCATGCCAAAAGTCGCCACCTGCCACTCGCCATGCCAACCCAAGTCACGTTTAGGTATCAGGACCAACTTCCGGATGGTCAGGGGATCCATTCCTCGTCTTGCTATATCTCACACGCCCGCACTTAACAAATGTGTCGGCGCGAGGGTGAAAATAAATGAGAGCACGACTGCTGCCATAAAACCAGTCCTCTAATCCCGCAAAAAGAAAATCTGTATCACATGCTACTCACTTTCGCCCTCAATCTCGTCGCACCCACATCGTCTTACTCTTGGAGACACGTGATTTTATTCCTTAATAGAAGAAAAGTCTTAAGGGGTACTCATTGTCGCGTCGTCCCTCGGCACTGTTTACAAAGGAGGATGTCTGACGAGAGTCTGAGCGAAGCCGTAATCAGCGCCGAGATCAATCAGCCCACTAACACCGAGATCCGATCAGATTATTTGCCTTCCGGTTCTCCGTTGCTGCTTGCCGGAGTATTAGTGAGTCTGGATTGCCAGATATCTGCTCTTATCCTCGAATAACTCGAATTTTTCATAAAATTCTATCCCTCTTTGCTCCTCCTGCAGAAGCTGAACCATGGAGATTCCTATTGGAAGTGCAGTACATCTCACTACCAATCATAATTTGCACTCGGGAGTTGGTGGAGATCGCTATAGCAGACCCACTATAAAATGTAGAAGTCAAGATGAGTCATATACCGATGCATATGTACGGCAGTGAAGGCATATAGTGTGTGAGAAGGGTGTGTAGGTTTTGTACTCATCTCTACTGCTACACTGGACCACATAGTTACATATAAGTTACAAAATTTACTCACATTCTTTACCGTGGTGTTAATGCATGGTTCCTATTATTATATCACTGACCAGGACGTGAGCCTTTGGTTTTTTTATTCTTTTGCTTAATCAGTGTGTGTGCAACTAGACAATACGAGCTGCCGGTCTGTTCACCCGATCTCTCTCACTTCGCCGCATAAAATTCCGACACCAGTCTGTGGTGCGCCTTCATCGTAGTAGGGGTAGATCAGCAATGAAATAGAGGAAACCACTGTGAGCTGTAACAAGAGATTGCGTGAAGACACTCCTTAGGACTTTTCCTCAATCAGTAGCAGACTGCCCCCTGTTACACGTTGCATTTACGACCAGTAGCGGTCGTAGTATGGCCGGACCACTCATCCACCATAAACTCCATATATGATAGGCAAGGGGAGTAATTCTGTGCGAATTATAGTTCATAAATTATTCATAAATAGAAAATATCGTTAGAGCTTCTCACACTGACCCTATGTTGTGGTCTCGCTTGACAATCATGTGCAAATCAGTGGTTGGGTAGAAGATGGTTTATCGAGACGACGGATGTTTTTGGTTCGCAGCTAGCGTCGACACCCGTCAATAGTGAATGAAATGATGTGTTCGGAGTATTTTCTGTACGCTGCTATGGCGAACCGCTTTCCTGAGCTCGGCCAAAATTATCATCATCCCGTACCTGACTATGCCGTGCACACAATCAGAGTAGTCATGATGTTCGGATTTTCGAAATGGCGAGTGTAAAATTAGTCATCACGACTTATTCTTATAGTTCGGGACATAATGGTGTGAGGAACGTTGAATCATGAGCTTATCGTGCCTCGCTCTACGCATCTCAATGTCGCAGGCCGAGGCCACGAGAGACTCCTCATTCTTCACGTAAATTTCCGACCTACAAGCCAGAACACTCCAGCTCATCACGCCGTATCGGTTGTGAAGAGCCAACATTCCTTGCGTGGATAATGAGAGATGTTGGAAGATGTACCTAGCCGTCTAGGAAAAGCCTTACTATCCACAGATCTTGTTCGACGCATTAACTGTCTCTGTAAACCACGATCTCTCCTAACATCCTCGACTAATCTTCCTGTATCTTACCTCTTGGTAGAAAGACCCCTCTTTCACTGCACGGCCCTCAGTGCCACGTTCAAGAGTATTTTCGTGGGGATCTGATCCAAGAGATGTGACTGTCCATCTAAGCGATATATCGCTTAAGGATAATCCTTGATAACTATACTTAGTAAATCATGTGATTAAGATCGAAACTCCTCGGTGTGAACGGACCGTCCACAGATCCAAGCAAACGCCAATCCACGCCGCTAACATTTAATAGGTGATAGGTTATTGCACGTGAAACTGAGAAACCGACACTGGTGCTTATCGTGATTAAATCGAAAAATATTGAGACACTGGATTTTTGACCCAGCGATGTGAAGTAGACCCTGAGAATTTTTTTCATTTGCCTATCACCCGTGCATTTAAAACGTCATCCTTATCGTCCCGGGATTAAGATTGCTCGGCTCGCCGCTGGTGGAACCATCTCAATCGAAGTAATTTATTTATCTTCGGAAGCTCTCATTTGAACTACTCATTGGGGAGAGTAACGTATCGCGTTTTGTACGCCGGCAAAACGAATTGACCGATTTTTGGGGATCACTCAGCTGTCAGATGAAAGTCAGCTATGCGTGTTGAACTTGCAAAATCTGGAGAGATCGAAGACAAAACTTACCCCAACCTGATCCTTGAATTATCCCTGCGCGTTTGTGAAAGGTGATCTACTCGTATCACTAAAGGGAAAGGGCGGAGGGTGGATTAGCCTTGCTAGTAGCAATCGTGCTTTCAAAAGGCTGCGCGTCAGTAATCTCGTGGTCTCCTGGGCCTTCAACACTATGACAAGTAAATCAGATTAGGGACTGCCCTGCTTCCATAACGGCAGGATCCAATGTTCACTTTACATACCCAAATGAAATCAAATATCAAATCCATGTTCTCTATTTTTCGTTTATCCGGATAGGTCTTCTCACCAACGCCAGTTGCATGAAAGCAAATTGTGAGTCTCATAGACACCTTCAGGAATACTGCCGGATTAATCCTCGTGCAGGCTTCATGTGACGAGTTGGGCTAGTTTTATTACGAGGATGCAAGACCATACTCACCAAAGCTTTTTCTTTAAGTCCATCATCTTTACAACCTCTTATCTTGATGCGTCCTTGAGCTTTGTTAAGAGCACATAAAAAATTTTTGCAGCTGAACATATTATTGATGCGCTGTGGTTGGAGTATGAGGCGGTAATTACTCGATCTTTCAATAATTCGGGCTCCAGTACTCCGTCTGGTGAGGCTTGCTCATGGCCCGTTTGACCTCATCAGACGTGTGAGCTGTATCTATGTCTGCCTTCCTCAACCAGGAATCAATTTACGCCGTTCAATACAGTATTATTACTAATAGTGACATATTCCATACGTTCCTTCTGTTTACACCACGCAAATAGCACGGAACGTTACAGAGCCGTCGTCAGGAGGAAGAAAAAAACTTCTGTCAAGCTGGTACACGTCTGCTCGAGTTCTGCCACAAGTAACACATGGTTGACAACTTATTCTTGCGAATACTTGTATTTGAGATACAAAAATATGATAACGAAAAAATTCATATTACAGTACAATCTCGGTATAACAATGTGGGGCAAAACTTAACCAAGGGTTCTTATTGGCCAATTCAAATGAATCCTCCAATCGGGAGTCTTGGTTAAGTTCTGCCCCACATTGTTAGAGCGAAATTGTACTGTATACTCTGAGCTTTTGGATTTTGGTAAATTATGATTCATTCTGGATCTGTTTGGAAATCAATGATTAAGGGGCATGTTGCTACAAGTTGCATTGTAGTACCATAGTCCCAGTTCAAGTCAGGGACACCCTGCTACGGTAAACGATTCAGCATGACGAAGATGCTCTGAAAACCCTCGATAGAGAGAAAGACTACGTGATAATGAAGAGGCGTAACACTTTTCTTCAATCGGATCTCCACATTATTTGTTAGTACACTGTACGTGGGCCGAGATCTGTTGCCATAGTTTCCTAACGTTACGAGGCACGCATAGCTGATAAAGCTCGAACGCCTCAGATTATGAGGTGGATTGTTCATGATGACCATCTGTCGGTCCTTTGCAGCCATTCTATTGGTGGTCAAAGTAACTACTACTAATTATCCAATTTACGTATATAAAATCAAGAAATTTTTGTCCCTTAGATCCGTTCTAATCCTTGAGGTTTATGCCCGTTTAGTATCTTGCTCTCAATCAAAAGACAAGCTTGACTAGATCTTTAATAGTACTGGTGGAAGCTTAAAACATGATATAGAATGACATGCATACCAAGGGTTTGGTCTCTGCTTGATCCTACCTTCAAGTTAATAGTGAGAAGTTCAAGTTGGATGTGTTTTTGAGTGTACTTGGTCCCTCCTGCGATGATCCGTCTCTACTGATGGTAGTGGTCAATGCAGACAACGTTGGAAGATTACTCCACGCTTAAGACTATGGCGCGTTGCATATGCGATAAAGGTCAACATCGTAGTACTTATCACATCCTCCACTTCATCTAAGTACTATTATGTCGTTGTTCAAAATCAACAGTGTAAACGTTCTCTGTCTGTCAAAGGAGGAACGCTAGTGCCAGGGATCTTAAAGAATCAAACACTCGATCAATTCCATACGAGGCGAATCACCTGAGTATCAAAACAGAAAGCCAGTTACTTAATAAATCCACCACAAGTTTTTGCAACGTTTAAAGTCTAATCCTGCAGGGAACATCGATAATTTTACGCATAGAAACCCAGGCCTCTTGATTGATCTGATGTGCCTTGTTGAAAATCACATGACTCGTGCAATTATTCCCAGTGTGATGTCACTTCGAGGTATAACATGTGATTTGTACTATTCTCTCCATCACGAAGCGATGACGTATTGAGTTTCAATTGTTTTTCACATTAAGCAGAGCTCAGGGACGTCATAAACGGGCACTGATGTTGCTGTATTCATCTCATTCGGCATCTAGTAGAACGGAAACTTTCCTGTCAACTCGACTATAAATTTGTGTTGTAGGCTTGTGATGTTTTTTTCGCACGTGCTCAGAGTTTTTGAGCCGTAAACATTAATCGAAGATATACCGAGGCCACGGAAATGGGTACATAGTGCTGTTGATCTCAAATCCGGACTTGACTAGGAGAGCCCTAATCAACTCTCGCTTACCCATGGCACTTGACATCGTGCTAGGTCTGGGGCAGCACGGGCACAGGCACGGGCACAAACTGGTTGATAGAGGTACAGTTGACTTTGTGTAAACCCCTAAATTTTTTAGCTCACCCCAGATGGTCTTCACCATATAACCATACCTCAATCAAACCCAGTAACACATATTTTTTTTGAAAGGCCAAGGGGGCTTTACCTGTGACCTTATGGGTAGTTACTATGGCGACAATTTTTTTTTGTAAGATAAATTGTAAATTACTCGAAACTCGTTCTGCTGTTACAGTTGACGATATTTAAACCGGAAGTGGGTCCAGTATAATTAAAGTCAAGATTTAGAGAATTCTTAACGTTTATATAGACAATACTTAATCCTTCCAAATATTTTGCTCGTGGGGGTAAGCATCGCAAATAAAACTTCAATAAATCTTAACAATAATTACAGCGGACCCATTATCGTTCTGAACAGCGTCTACTGTGCATATTCGCAGCTAATTTCACCTTATCCGGCACGAACATTCTATGTCCCAAGTTTTCATAGCTTACAGGCTGAATATAATATGACTCGAAAAAAATCCCCAAGTTTCCCAGAAATCTGACGTTATCGCTTCACTTCTCTGTTCCCCAGTGCTATCAGCGGTTGAATACTGGTTACCAAAAGCCTAAGATTATGCTTTCATCTTCGTCCTTAAATGCCGATTCAATAAGATTCACTCCGACTCCGTCAAGTTATTTGCTCAAAACAACCTGACTAATGACAGCTTTCTTATTTCTCTACTCATCTTAGACTGAGCCAACCGGCACTCAGCCCTCGTAGTGCAGTGATGTGCGCCGGTACGACTGAAAGTAATTAAAAGAAAAATTCGCCTCAAGTTCTGGAAAATTCTCGCAATCAAATCCTTTGAATTTTTTTTGAATACATTCGCTGAACTTTCGGGTATAGATTAGGACTCTCATCCGCCTAACGGCGAAAATTACTCACGCACTTTGCTAAACTGGTTCGATAAATCGAAATACTGGAATATATCTGGTCGAGAGGGGTCGACTAGAGAAAGGATGCAAAATATGTTAAAAGTATACGGCCCAATCTACGTACGATCCAACCACTGATTTAATCATGGGCACAATGACGGACCAAATCAGGGGAAAATCCTCCCAGAATTTAAAAGTTAACGCTATAAACAAATTGTGTTCTGAAATGCCCAAAGATGGATGTCGCGTTAGATCTCTGGACTTCACAGCGTATGTCTGATCATATACTTGTAACTAATAAAACATTGCGACTTATATGGAAAAGATTTGCTTCACTACTCCAAGAAATGGCCCAGCCAGCTTGAAGGTCAGCGAAGGCTGGCTTAACTGAATCAAAACTCGTCTGAATTTAAAATAGGCCAAACTGCATGGGAAAGTAAAATCCATCAGTGTTAGCAACACTAGTCATGAATAAGCCTGAATATAACCCATCCTCCGCAGTTTTGAGCTCAGAAACATCAACAATATGCGCGAAACTGGTCTCTTTTGTGCCACGCCTTATTTACCAGGTATTTTTCACAGCACAAATGCTAACGGGGTTAAACTAGCAAGATAAAGTTGACAAATGCGTCGACAAGTAGTATTAATGACCCAGAGCGTCCAAAATCATTTGTCACAAAAAAACCACTCAACCCTTGATGCTTCAATAGAAAGACCGGAAAGGGGCTAGGACTTTACTACTAGAACAATGCAACAGCCTGGATGAAGAGCAATTTATTCACCTACTGTATTGCGAATTGGTGCAATTCATGTCAAGCAAAGGGTTAGAATATTTTTCTCCTGCTTGATAATTATTCTGGAAGCAGGTGCAAGATCCCTTTAGCTTGTGTCATTGTGAAATATAATTACTCAAGATGATCAGCCATCTCCAGCTAATGAATGCAGGTATCATTGTGCATATAAAAGCTCATTATCGAACTTTATATTATCGCAGGACAGACGACCCATATGATAGCCAAGTTTCCCTCAACTACGATTTCGCTTTTAACCAACTTGAGGCGATAAGGATTGCAGAGACTGTCTGGAGTATGATTAGCAAGACCAACCTTGTCAACTGTTTTCAAAAGACAAGTGCATTCCCCAGTGATAATCATCTAAATGAAATTCAGAATCACGATGATCCAATGATGATTTTTCTAAGAAGTATGAAAAACTTAGATACTGTTGGAAACTTAGCTCCGGCGGAGAAGCCTTCAGTAGCTGACGTTTTAAATATACGCCATGAGGACGAGAACGTTTGAAGTTTACTAGGCGACGTGGCAATCGTGAAAACTGTTGAACAAGCTTATCTACAAAGTATTGGAGTTGCCATGTTGGTTGATGACCCAGAGCCACCCAAATCTCCGTCTTCTTGTGAGGCAGATACTCGGATTTTTTTAAAAAAAGATCCTGGTAGGAGATGACTTCTTGGCTATACCACTGACGAAGCTGTGTTGGTTCCGACGTTAGAAGCAGCAGGTAGAAAATGAGGCAGCGGGCTTAAGGGGTTTCAGACTAATGGTGCCGTCCTACACAACATATGAGACGAATGCATTAGCATTCGACCGAAGGTCGGACCAGAATCATAGAGCTTTGTAGCGCAGCATGCTTCAATATATATTATACAGAAGAAGGCAATCAGAGATAAAAGATTCCTTCTCTCACAAAAGTTTCAGAGACTAGTTACCTAACACGACTAAACAATTCCTGAGCTTTGGAAAGAACTCGGTCTGTATTGCAACCTCTTCATTGAAACCTAATTTTAGCACAGGATCGCGAAGTCACAACGTAATATTTCAAATTTAGTCAATAAGATTATGTTCAAAAGTATATAAACAAAATTTTAGTAGGGCACAGAGCAGTATAGTAATGTAAATAAGAAGCAAGCACATCGAGCTTAATCCCGATCCGTACAGAAGAAAATTATCTGGTGTCGATAAACCAAAGGGCCAATATGGATATTAGTCGCAAAATATCAGACATATGATCATGATATGGCTAAAATGGACGAGAAGACGCCGGAAAATCCTGCGTAGGTGACAAAAGTAGACCTGCAAGGCCACGATTTAAACCCCAAAGGATGTGGCTAGAATTACACAGATGATTTCAGATGAAAGATGCTTAAAAAAGTTTCGACTTTCCAGTCAAGTTGAGACAGTGATACAGGGAAAGATGAAAAGAGCAGGAAAGGGGTCGGACATAATTAACACTGGATGTTCAGTGCATCGCATTTCTCGAAGGTAAATTGAAAGCAACAACTCAATGGAAATTGATTCTAGTCCTGCTTCTCAGGAATCATGCGATATTCCAGCTTTTCTCGGGATAGATCTTTCAACCTTACCTAGACTGGATTCATCAAGTTGGGGAGATGAGAGCCTTCCTAAGTTTAATCTTTTCATTCTCCAAAATCAACCTATCAATAATATGGCTAAGACGTTCAATATAAACAGTGGCTCTGCATCCTCCATGTAGTTTTCGTCAAATTTTACTCCCTAAGCAGAATCCAAGTCCAACTAAAAAAAAAAAAAATAAAAAAATAAAAATAAAAATAAAAATAAAAATAAAAATAAAAATAAAAATAAAAATAAAAATAAAAATAAAATAAAAATAAAAATAAAAATAAAAATAAAAATAAAAATAAAAATAAAAATAAAAATAAAAATAAAAATAAAAATAAAAATAAAAATAAAAATAAAAATAAAAATAAAAATAAAAATAAAAATAAAAATAAAAATAAAAATAAAAATAAAAATAAAAATAAAAAGAAAAATAAAAATAAAAATAAAACTAAAAATAAAAATAAAAATAAAAATAAAAATAAAAATAAAAATAAAAACAAAAATAAAAACAAAAAAAAAAACAAAAAAAAAAACAAAAACAAAAACAAAAACAAAAACAAAAATAAAAATAAAAATAAAAATAAAAATAAAAATAAAAATAAAAATAAAAATAAAAATAAAAATAAAAATAAAAATAAAAATAAAAATAAAAATAAAAATAAAAATAAAAATAAAAATAAAAATAAAAATAAAAATAAAAATAAAAATAAAAATAAAAATAAAAATAAAAATAAAAATAAAAATAAAAATAAAAATAAAAATAAAAATAAAAATAAAAATAAAAATAAAAATAAAAATAAAAATAAAAATAAAAATAAAAATAAAAATAAAAATAAAAATAAAAATAAAAATAAAAATAAAAATAAAAATAAAAATAAAAACCAAGATATTTCTTTACCTACAATCAAGAATGACAGAGTCGCTCCACTCCCTCACTCTGTGAAGCAGTGAAAATGTATCCGCCTTATTTATGATGGCGCAAATGAAGATGATTACACTACTTCCAACACCTCAGAACCGAACTCTGCTACAAGTCAGAATTTGTCACAAGCTACAGTCGTACTTGAGGACTCAAGCATTCCAATGCCATACATACCAAAAAAAACTAAGAATCCTTCAAAAAACGATTTCCATCCCATCAATTCCCAGTCTAACTCCTATCACACTATTCAGCAAGCCTAAGCTCACCTGTGCAGAGGAAGCCCCCCACTCTGCAGAGGATATTATCTTAAAACTACACAGGCTAATATCTGAGCGGGACAGCCGAAAAAAATTTAGACTTCCTTATTCTATCAAGAGCTTACAAAGAAATGGGCTATAATGCCATTCAAGGATTTATTCAGCTCAATGATTTATAAATTCCACCAAGAGCTCTCTCAAAGCCTACCCACACAACTGGATCCCCAAATATTCGGATTAAGCTATAAGAATTATCCCAAATTAAAATCAGGACATTGATCCTGCTACAGTTACCTATTCTGGCCTAGAAACCTGCTCCAGACAAAACATTTCTCCAGGCTTCTTTCCACATCCTCATCCTCATGTTCTTCTACACGAATTACTGACAATGGTATTTTTCCCAAGCCAAACTATGCTTAATCCATTCAAAAGTCTCTAGCATTAGACACCAGGTCAACACATTAAGCCACAACTACCCATCTTCATCAGTCTCAATCTAAGGCTAAGCATTTACTTTATTCCCAGCATGACAATCAGTCACCAAACAAATACACCAAGGTTATCATCCTGGTCCTAACCAAGTATAGTTCTGTTCCAGCATATCAGTCTACCCAAGGATTGGATAAGGTTAACAAAGCTACGAGCAAGATAGTTGTTTCTTGAGCTCAAGTTTATCCAAGAAGTAACGCTGTTCTAACTTGTTTTCATTCTACCCGCGAAGAACACCTGGATCACAAACACAAGCGGGAAAAAGTTTTCGCTAACTGGCCTATTAGTAAGGCACAGAAAGTTGAGACCTGGCTTAATGTTGTCATTTATGGGGTTCCTTTTTACCTGTCCATTGATAGGATTCCACAAGAGATTTCTTCCTTTAATCCCCAAATTTCTGTTCGAGGCAAGCCAAGATGGCTTACTCGGCTATCTAAGACTGAAATAGCTCTTTGGGTATGACAGTCAGCTCAGAAGCTAAGAAAATTCAAGTTCTCCATGCAGGAGTACTGATTGATGGTCTATAGCTAGGAGTAGCGAATCATAAAACTAACAATGAGAAGACTCTTTGAGTTCATGCCTCAGTATGGATATCATAATCTTCTCTGTAAGAGGAATCCAGTTTGTGCTATCTGTATGAAGGAATCCAAAACCTAAAAGCGTAGTTGCTCAACATGCAAAGCCTCTTGTAACTGCTCCCACCATGCTGCTCTATGTCATAATTGCAAATTTTCTTCTCATATATCTCTCCCTAGAAAGGATTGTGAATTTTTAAGGCACTGTCATGATTGAATAAATCAAATTATGTCAACGCAATTTTGCTTAAGGGAAGCTTATTGCACAACCACTATACGAAGTTTCTCTCTCAGATGTATCCAATGTTCTTTTTATTCAAGAACAAACATATTTCAGTTCTTCTATCGATGCTTTCACTACTCTCTCTCTCTCTCATCCAGCCCACCATTTGATCCTACTCAACTCAAGTGTAGGGCTTAACCAGGGGTAGCTACTTATATTAATAAAATAAGTTCATTGAATATATCAGTAAGGACTGATCTCTTTCCTGACACTGATTTGCAAGCTTTGAAGAATCTACTTGCTCTGAAAATTTTTTTACCATCTATATTTTTATGAAAAGTTTTCTCCAATGGCAGGAGCACAAACTTTAACTTTGCAGAGGCTCTTTCAACTGCATTTCAACATATCCGAATTCTCTCTGTTTTTAGGCGATCTGAACCTCCACCACATGTGAAGAAATTCCTTGATCACCAGCCCTTCATTAGCTTTTCCTGAGCTTTTTCATTTTTTAGAGAGTCACAAGGCAAGTCTCCTTGTGGATTTTGAATTGTTAGGAGAGTCTTGTGGGGTATTCCATAGACCAAATGCCAAAAATACATCTATCATAGACCTAGTCTTTTTCGCTGGCCTCCAGGGGCTTAGGTAGATTAACTGACATTATGAATAAAGCACCCGCTCAGATCCTACGGTGACTTTATTTTAAGCTAGCCTTCCACCATAAATGAGTCCTGGTGCCTGCTTACCCCCAAGATTCAATATTAAAAAGGCTTACTGAGAGATCTGCACTAACAACTTACAATTTCTTGAACCCTAATTTACATCTCAGTTAAAAATTTACATCTCTGCTAAAGAGCCAGACCAAGTAGCTTGTCTCATCTGAGAATTAATCATTCAGGCATCTCAGAATGCTATTCCTAAGTCTCAGCCATCTGGCCAGCCAAAGCTTGGTGGGCAGATAAACTTACCAACCCAAGGAAAGGCTTTCACCCAAAAGAAGAAGAGCTAAGCAGAATTGGTGTGCCGCTGATATTGAAGAGACTAGGACCTCTAGGAATCATGATTTCAGAACAATTAGCATTTCTAAAAAGGCTCATTGGAAGGGATTCCTATCCAGAAACAAGAATAAGAGTTAATTCAAAGTCTAAATTTAATCTAACCCTAGAGTATTTTACCCTTCACTCATCCCAATATCAAAATATAAAATTTTTTAGGCGATAATAGAATAGCATCAACTGTTGTAGATAAGTGTACTGCTCTAATCAACACATTATCCCCTTTACAAGTACCAAGCACAAATTTCGATTTTATTCCCAACCTCGCTGTTTCTGCTATCTTTGTATCGAGACCAGCCATTACCACACTAGCTATCTCCCAGTGGGACTGGCTTGAACTTTCTATTGATGAACTTCTTCAAGCAGTACCTGATAAGAAAATCGCCCCTGAGAAAGACAGTATTGATTGACCTATGATTAAGAAAGCACTAGAATGCATCCTAAATCTTTTTCTATTAGCATAAACATGTTTGTTTGACAATGGGGAACATCCATTAGTATTAAGGAATCTATTTATTTCATCATTCCAAAAGTAAGTAAACCTGATTATTCAAATCCCAAGGTAGACAGACCTATTTCCCTTATTCCATGCTTATCTAAACTTCTAGAAAGAGTTTTTTCTAGAAGAATGTCTTGTTTTGCCCACATTTCATCCAACATCTTACATCTTAGTCATATGAGGGGAATAAAACAAAGATCTGCTGTGAACGCAGTCATGCAACTTCAGAACTTTAATGAAGAGCACATGTCCAGAAACAGAGTTGTAGCTGGTGTGTTTTTGAACATAATGGGAGCTTTTGATAGACTAAAGCCAAATTAACTTGTACAAGTCTGGAGCAGGAAGAATCTCCCTTCTAACTTTATTTCATGGGTTTCTTCTTTCCTATCCAACAGAAAAATGTCTCTCTTATTCAATGGACAACTGAGCTCATTCTTCCCTATGACTTGAGCCCCTCAAGGTAGTCCTGATACTCCACTACTCATCTTGTTGTTTATTAGTGAGCTTTTCTCTGGCAATCCTTTAACACGAACTCTAAACATTTGCTATGATGATGATATTTGTATTTCGTTTGCCTCTGCTTCGGTGAACAAGAATATTACTAAAATTCAAAATCATCTTCAATCATTTTTTGTTGAGGCTGAATCATTATGAATTATTTTTGAAAAGTCTAGATCTGAATAAATTTATTTATCTAAAAAGAGATAGGCTTTTGTAAAGTCAGTCCAATTAGAAGATTTCTATCTGAAACTCAAAACTTCAGTAGAGTGGCTTGGGATCTGTATTCAACATAACTGATCTTTAAAAACTACATGGAAAAAAGACTACATCTGGCTCAAGGAGCTCTGCAGAGATTATTCCAGTTCTCTCCTAAATTAAAGGGTTTGAGTTTCAATGCACAAAGGCAACTTTACCTCCCATGTATCATCCAAATGTTAGCCAATGGCTTAATGCTAAGGTATGATAAATATTGTGCAGTAGAGCTGACTGCTATGTGTGACAAGATATAAAGGTGTGAGAATATACGTTCATCCTTGTCAATGCGACGCATGTTGATCATCAGATTTCGGCCTAGTTCCCGCTGTTTATCTTAAGTCAATATATCATGTTTCAGACCAACCCCGGCACGGGTAACAACAACAACAACAAATACAAACACCTCTGATATTACCCTACAAACAGCACGGCACGAAGCAGCAGAGTACAACACGGTACAAGTGCAAGAATTGAATTAGGTTGATAGTTGTAATTAGTGATATTTTATCATGTATATATGAGACCACACATCTGAGGGAAAGGAGATACAGATCTCCATCTTTACTTGATCATCATCAATGATCTTTCTACCATTATTATCGCATTCTATCGCATTCTATATTCATTTATATCTAACTCTTCTCATCCCTACGTGTCTGACACCATTATTATCCTCTCACTTTACATCTATCCTCCCTAATATCAGGTTACTAGGTAACCTCGTGACTTCAACATACGTTCTGACAAAAGGCAAGGACTTATAACCATCGCAGGTGCCTATAGGAGTAGCCCCAGCATGGCTCTGGAAATTGATGCCGCTCTCGTCTCAACAAGAGTAAGACGCTTCAAGCAAGCTAGCTTCTATGCTATTCGTCATTTAAAATTGCAAGGTCACCATCCTCGCTACATGTTTCTTTCTAACAAGTTGCAAGATGAAAAAGATTTTCCTTCTAATGCCACTGATTTTGGTATCTTTGCTTTCTTGGACAATAGGACCAGTAGCCAGCGCCATAGAATAGCACTTTTGCTCAAGAATGATTCTGAGTCATCTGTTTTGGTGCTTCTGAATGCCAAGTGGTTCCCACCATGGGTTAAAAACTTTCTAAATAGAAATACAGGCAAATACAATATTACAAAAGTAAAAGATCAGCATTTGAAGCAATTAGATACTATTTCTCCATGTTAGTGGCTGCACCTTCCTCTAAAATAGCAGGGGTATAAAAGAAAGCTACGGACGACACATTGTGACCACACTGAAATATGCATTGGGTCATTGGTTGCTATGGTGATGTCCCCATGGATATGTATATAAGCATATTATCTGCCTATATCCTCCATTCCTCTTTCAAATAGAAATTAGACATTATCAAGCCACCATATCTTTTTACACGCGTTTTGGTGCTAGCCTGTGAAATATTTTCTATTATTTCCTTCAAATTATTTCACTCTGATAGTACTCTATCAAACATTTACCAGTCTCTAAAGGAGACTAGAAGAGAAGACCTGATTGGGACTTCTATGAGATTCAAGATTCTCGAAAGTGAAGCCGACTCTACTAGCGAACTAGATTCTTTTTTCTCCGTAGAAAGTGAAACAATGTTGGTACAACCTATCTCTCAAACCAAATAGAGCCAAGATTTCCCAATGCCGGATGCACGATCAAGTGGACCGTCAACGCAAGACCATCAGCCAAGTCATCAGGAGGTAATAAACCTCAACAAAATCCCACCTGCCTTATACCAAACGTTATTACAGAAAATTACCAAGGATTTGCAAAACCAGCGTCCAAGGAATCAGCGGTTTTCCCGCAACAATTCTCGACGCAGCATCTAATCCCCACTCCCTTTCCAAATTTCTTGACTCAATACTATTGGCCTATGTGGGACGTTTCGATCACATCTATTAATTCACATGTGTTCCAAATGAGAGTGGAAATTGAAGAAAAGAAAAGTATGCTGGGATCCGATTGTAATGTTTGCCTTTCTACATTCAATTCTACTGCATCAGAAAAACATCCTCGCATCTTTTATTGAGTCGAATCTGGAGGGCCGAGGTTAGATTACAACTGGCCGGACTTTCTAGAGCAAATCAAGTCTCAGTGTGGCAATAAACAAGCCCGCCAGTTTGCAGGTAAATTACTGAGCCGTATGAGGATGGAGTCTTCGCAGTACTTTTCGGATTTTCTAACCGAGTTCGAAATAACGTTATCGCAGTGCGGGGGGACTCAACAGGACGAATCCAAGATATCCCTTCTCGAGATAGCAATAAATGCCCCCCCTCCACCAATTACTACTATATAAGTCCATGCCTACTGACAACTACCAAAAATCGCTATCCAAAGTGAGCGTCGCTGCTGCCCGTCGGGAAAACACTCCATACAGATCAAGCGGTTCCACTGGTAAGAAAACATTTTATCTTCCCCTTAATGGATCCGCGTCATATTTCACGTCCCAGAGTTCTAGAGATAGAGCAGACCCAAGTCTAGATGCAGATGGCGATACTAAAATGAGCGGAATAAATACAATTATGTTAGAATAATCAGGTCAAGTTCAGTTATGAAGAAAGCATCAGTCACGTGCGAGCGAAGGATGTCTTAAGCGAGCATTGCAATAAATTGGAGATTTGTATTGATGTCGCTACCGTTTGTTTTAGATAAGCTACTGTTATATAATCGATCCACTACGCATATTTTAATAGGTTATGACCCTGGTTTGCGATTTATTTTTCTAGTCTTATCATCTAAGACTGTAGCTTCCTTTCACCGCTGAAACGAAGAGCGGGAACAAATCTAAGTTCACTGAAACGAAGAGTGTGCCGCTGATTCAGCAAGACCTTCAAGAAATCCGATCCAGATGGATAGAGAAATCGCTGACAAAGCTTCCAGGATACCCATCCTCAACCGCGATAACTATGAACAATGGTTTCGACGGATGAAACTCCGTCTTGAAGGGAAAGACATTTTTTACACCACTGAAATTTCCAAAGAAGCTTTTGCTTGGAATGGGAAATTGGTAGAGAGTAAAATAGCCCTCGAGGGCTCTAAAGATGCGCCGCAAATACAAAAGATGAGTGGAGGTTGGGACACGGAAAAGGTCGCTCAATATAAAAAGGACCAGGCCAAACTTTTATCCATATTGACCGATCATTTATCCGAAGATGATCAAAATTCAATCGACGAGTTTGGAACTGCAGCCGAAGTCTGGGCCCACTTAAAAAAAAAGTACGCCAAGACTAGTGTTAATGCCGCCAATACGTATCTCGACAGAATTCAAAATTTCCAATTTGATGAACTTGAGGGCGTCGATGCCGCTTGGGAAAGACTCAGGATGTATCGACGAAAGCTGATCGCAGCCTATTCAAATATGCGGCATACGTATCCTGACGAGGGGCTGCTAATGCTGCTGATGAAGAAGCTCCCCAAATCTTTTCAAATGACTATTGATGGGCTTCATCTTCATGATGAGCTATCAGCTGAAGAGAAAATTCAGAGACTTGTTGAGAAAGAAGAACGGAGCAAAAGTGAAAGTGCCAATGTCGCCTCTCGTCATCACCGATCAAAGAAAACTCCCCAAAGACCTGATTCCGACGTGTCTATGAGGAACGCCTCTGACAGATCGATCTCCCCTTCTAAAATGTGTTACCTTTGCAAAGGGGATCACTTTCAACGACACTGTCCATTCGTCGTTCAGGTCCAAAAATTTGGAGAAGAGCTGCGGAAGAAGCATGAACGACGGGAGTTGAAAAGAAAAGCTCCTAAATCTAAAAATCTCAGCAAATATTCCCGGAGTAACGTTAAGTACAACAAGAAACTTCAGAAGAAGAGTCATGGCTACTCGGCAATGAATCCACCAGAAAGTGAGTCCGAAAGCTCCCTTTCTGAAGACTCCGGAGACACATCCGAAGAAGAATCTGACAGCGATGGTTCATCAAAGACAAATGAGAGAGTCTATCTGACAAAAGAAGTGATCTGTAAGACTACCCCTGCCGATTGGGTTTTCGACACTGGAGCCACCTCGCCAATGACTGACCAACTTCACTTATTTAGAGGACCTTTACGTAATACAAAAAGGGTCACTATATAAGTTGGTGGCGCAGAATTATCATCCCGTCAACGTGGGACGGCGTTGGCTCTATGCAAGGACGGGTCAAATGTCCTTCTTCAGGATACATTATATGTTCCAAGACTAGGCGTAAATCTGATTTCGGCGAAACAATTATGTAAACATGGGATGATGGGTTATTTTGATAACAAACAAATGCATGTGTTACATAAAGACAAGATAGTAATTACTGCGAAGCAGACTAATGGAATTTACATTGTGACCCATATTTCTCGTAGATATCATGGAAAGGCACTAATCGCGACGCAAGCTACTAATAACCATTCTACGGTGGAAGGTATATTAGAATCACATGATAACGATGCACATGAAAGTACATCAGAGCCTGATCCTGATGACTCCGAACCTGAAGAAGCCAAAACCAAAGCTGATCGACATCTATATCGACTAATGCATCGTCGGTTTGGACATTATGAGCCAAATCTTATCAGAAAACTTCATAGAATCTCTACCCTTGAAGAAAAGATTCCGACTCCACCTCCTGAGCGAAGAATATGTAAATCTTGTAAAGTTGGTAAAATGAGGAACTCTATCAATAAACGTCTCGCAGTGCACAAAACAGATGTGCTCGAGCTGGTCTCACTTGATATAGCTGGTCCATTTCCGCAATTAGTACGAGGAAATCGTGTGTTTTTGCAAATCATAGACAGCTTTACTCGAAAGAATTGGTCGATTCCCTTGCCATCTAAAGGCGCGGCAATCCCAGCCCTAAAAAGTTGGCGTGCTAAGGTAGAACTTGAAACTGGAAGGAAATTAAAAGCTGTTCGATCAGATAATGCACCAGAATTAAAGAATATCCTGTCGCAATGGGAAAAAGAAGAAGGAATCTGTGCAGAATTTACAACCATCGCATCTTCACATCAAAATGGGACTGCCGAAAGAAGCATACAAACCGCTGAGAATGCAATGAGAGTAATGTTAGATAATCAAGATCTTCCTCTTGAATTCTGGGATGAGGCTATCGAATTTGATGCATACATACGGAATAGGTTACCTTTTGGTCCCAAAATAAATGGAGAAATAACATGTCCAGAACAAGTTTATACTGGCAAGAAACCAGATGTAAGAAGCATCCGAGTTTGGGGGAGTAAGTGCTATGACTATGTGAACCCCAAAACATTACCGGCGCATACTAGACATGATAAATTAGTTTTACGAGGACGCGAAGGCGTTTTTATGGGTCCCGTTGAAGGAACAACAAAACAATACAAGGTTTACGCGCCAGACCTTGGGTACACTCGACGAACAAGTGCACTGTATATAGATGAATTAACCAAAGGTGGTACAGTCAACCTCCGATTTAGAGATAACCAAAATGGCACTCAAGGGACAAGCAACGCGTTCATGGAGAGAAAAAATCGAGGAAGACCTCGTAAGAATTGCGTTCCTCGTGAATCTACAGAATTTCAAAAACACCAAAACAAATTAATAGATGCGCCTAACAACATAATAGGAGTACAACCCGACTTACAATTATGCCGAATAAGAGAAAATGAAAATTTGCAAATGGCGGAATCCGTGCAAAATAACGAGGTCGATCCTGTAGTTGAGTCTAATGAAGATACAAAAATTCCCCAGAATGATCAGTTTATGCAAATAGAGTCAGATATTGAACTATTTGGTAAAATAGACTCGCCATCTGCTAGTGCAGACAATGATTCTGGAAAATCAGTCTCAAGTATCAATTCACATAAGATTGTTACGGAGAAAAATAAGAAGGGATCGAAAAGGAAGAAGAGATCGAGAAGTAAATCACGAACTAGTCAAAAAATGACAGATCCTGTAATCGGCCTGAATGATCTTGCCGTTCAAAATTTATCCCCCATCGAAGAAGAGAAGGATATTGTGGAAGCAGATAATATGATAATCCCACAAGAAATACCTGAAATTGATATGTTTCCTGAAATTTCACAGAATATCAAAACGTTTGATGATGAAAGAACAACTAATGTCCAAGATTGTGGAAGGTATTTCTTCCGGAAAAGGAAGGCCGCCGAAAACCATGATGAAAACAAGCGAGAAACCAAAAAGATAAGAGCAATGATTGCTTACCTCCTTGCGTCATCTTATACAGCCACCGCAGAAGCAGATGAGACTATAGCACATGCATACTCCGTTTCTGAGATTGTTATTATTAAAATTCCGCGGACATATAATGAAGCAATTAATGATCCAACATATGCAAGCGATTGGGCTGCAGCTATAAATGAGGAAATAACGGCTCTAGTTTCAAATAGTACGTGGGAAGAATGTGTGCTTCCTAGTGGAGCTAATTTGGTGTCAACAAAATGGGTGTTCACTATAAAGACCCATTCCAATGGAAGCCTGGAGAGGTTCAAAGCACGGCTTGTTGCTCGTGGATTCAGCCAAATATACGGAACTGATTACACTGATACATTTGCCCCTACTGTGCGAATGGACACTATGAGAATTTTTCTTGCCATAGTAGCAAAAAGAGACCTAGAATGCTGGCAATTCGACGTCAAAAATGCGTTCACAGAATCACATCTGAAAGAACAAATCTATCTAGCACCTCCAAAGGGTGTCAAAGTAGGAGATGGAAAAGTCCTTAAAGCACTTCGTAGCTTGTACGGGCTAAAGCAAGCTAGTCGTGATTGGAATCTGTTACTTAAACAATTTTTGTTGAAATCTAAATTGAAGCAGAGCCAAGCTGATCCGTGTCTTTATACTAATAAGGAAATGGAAATCTGGCTCCTAGTATATGTGGATGATATTGTCGCAGCTTCTCGTCAAGTCTCATCCCTTGAATGGTTCTACAAAGTATTGTCCGATCGTTTTAACGCCAAGAATCTGGGGGAGATTAATAAGATACTTGGAGTTCGAATAACTCGAGATAGAAACGATAAAGCAATATATCTTGATCAAGAACAGTACATTTCGGGGGTTCTCGATAGATTTGGTATCACCAAGGAGAAACATAAGGCCAAGAAGATCCCTGTGGCAGACTATAAGCATTTACGGCCAGGAATAGAAGGTGACGAACAAATTAATAATAACGAATACTCGCAGGTGATTGGAAGCCTGATGTATGCCATGATATTCACAAGGCCAGATATCGCATTTGTCTTGGGAAGGTTGTCATAGTTCATGAAAGAGCCTGTTAAACATCACGGCTATGCCCTAAAGAATCTTATGCGATATTTAAGATCAACTGTCAAGCAGAAACTGCGCTTTGGTCTGGGGGGAGCTCAGGATGAAAATTTCAGCATATATACGGATGCTGACTGGGCAAGTGATAAGGTTGACCGTAAAAGTATATCAGGGGGGCTAGGAATGTTTTACGGAGGACCATTCTCATGGGCATCCAAGAAACAATCTTCAGTCGCAACTTCTAGTGCAGAATCTGAATACATCTCACAATCAATGTATGCCAAACAAGGACAATGGGTAGCGCAAATACTCAAAGACATGATGTTCCCAGAGTACATAAACCAGAACAAGAGAACTGTTCAAATGTTTGGAGACAACCAGGGTGCAATAGCGCTTGTAAAAAATCCTCATCTTCATGAGCGTTCAAAGCATATTGATGTTTGTTATCACTTCATCAGAGATCTTGCTGAAAAGAAAAAACTGCAGATCAACTAAGTTGCGACATCAGAGATGGTCGCTGATGGTATGACAAAGCCACTGGCACGAGTAGCTTTCCAAAGATTTAAGAAGCAGTTGGGACTGATTGATGATGACTATTATGAAAAAGGAAAGTGAATTTGCCCTGAGGGGGAGTGTTAGAATAATCAGGTCAAGTTCAGTTGTGAAGAAAGCATCAGTCACGTGCGAGCGAAGGATGTCTTAAGCGAGCATTGCAATAAATTGGAGATTTGTATTGATGTCGCTACCGTTTGTTTTAGATAAGCTACTGTTATATAATCGATCCACTACGCATATTTTAATAAATTAGATTTCTCCAGAGCATAATCAGTGTATTGAACGGGATAAATAATAGCCTGGATAGGAGCAAACCCAGGCCAAAGTGGAGATCTTTGGACGAATTTAAACGGCTTTCCGAAGAGGGTAAATGTATTAGAGATCAGGAAAACGGCACGACACTCGACTTTGCCCCAAATTCCGTGCAGCGAAAAGACCGACCACTGTTGGGCACATTAAGAGCCACGATATCGTCTCTTTACAAAAACTTTGGCCAGAAACAAATAGTGTAGATGTTAGTGGTGAAGGAGTGTCGGGGGTAGACTAACCTCTGAACACCGTCGCGTTCAGGGGTGTGAGAGAAATAGATCATAAGAAGTAAAAAAGGCTTTTGGAAGGATGAACAGTAGTCCATTTTTGATAAATTGTCAAATAAATTCCAGTTTTTTCGTCTATTCTTTAGTTGATACATGATGCCTTTTTTTTAAAAAATAATTTTTGCGTATGCAGCCTGAGGTCATGACGCGAATGATTACGGAAGATATGTATGTGACGCAGAATAACTCTGTTTGACGTTTGGAACACTCATACTCAGATTTCATTTGCAGATACCACTACGAGAATAACGCCTTACGACATGTACCCTCTTCCGCGAATACCCACCACAGGGAAAAGCGAGAAAAACCCATGGTTGTTTGAGTACGCTTTCATCATTCTACGATTACGGTATCACCGCGAGAGAAGTGGTGCATGGGTCTTGCTGGATTCGAACCAGCTTTCTCCTGTCTCAAGTGGGGCATGTGTCCAAGCTACCCAGACTCTACTTGGAAGAACGGCCCGGATAGTGTACCACTGCACCATCCGACCCATGCAATTGAGGTGTTGAGATGGTCAAATCTTCCTATGTTCTTCTACGATGAACTATTTATATAGAGCATCTGCTATTACCTAAACTACCACGTGACAATAAAGTAACTCCAGATACCATTATACCGACACCTACCATAGGAAAAAACGAGAAAAACTCATGGTTATCTGAGTATGTTTTCGTCATCCAACGAATACGATATCACCGCGAAAAATGTGGTGGAAGGGTCTTGCTTGATTCAAATCAACTATCTCCGGTTCCCAGTGGGGTAGGTGTCCAAGCAACCTAGACTCTACTTAAGAGACTGGCCCGGACGTTGTACCATTACACCATACGACCCGGGGAAGAATTTTAGGGGAAGGTAGTGTACTCTAATACAGTGTCTCAGGCCTAAATTTGTTTGTTTGTTAGTGTATTTAGGTCCCGGACAGGGCCCGTCGTCCAATTGGTTCGGGACCGGTGGAGCCGGCGGGGATCGTACCCAAGGGTATGCCCAACTCGTTCGCACCTCTCTAGAATATGTACACGCGCATAAAAGCACCCTACGAAACGCCTAAGTCAACTAGAACTCCCTGGTTGCCTCCTCCAACAAGGTTTCCAACCTAAAAGGCCAAAAAAAGGAACCCGAACATAAAAAGAGGATAAAATAAAAAAACATCAAAAAAAAGAAAAAAAATAGATAGTTGCTGAGTCAACCTAGCATTTCACATTCTGTTTCCACGATGTCGCTGCCGTCCATGACTTTCTATAAAATGCTGTACCCGCTTCCAGCGGAGGACGAGCTTGCGAAAAGGTTGCCGAAACAGCCTGTAAGTTTTGCAAATTCTGTAAATTCTCTGACACACTTTCGGCCGAGAAGTTGGTTAATGAGATCGCCCATTGTCCTTCCTTTCCTAAACCTACGCGTTAGGCTGGCGTGTTCTCGACAACGTACGAAGTGAGTAGGGGATGTCTCTTGTCCACAGATGCATACTAAATTTGCATTTTCATGATGTAGTCTGCGGTGATATGCAGCGAAGTCACCGTGCCCGGTTCTTGCTGATATAAGCTTTTGCAGAAGCTGACGCGGCATTTTGAGCTTTGGAGGCTCTCGACGGCGCATCTATAGTTCTAGATCTTTGTACCTAGCCGGACATACCTTGGACCACCAGTCGTCAATTAGCTGCTGACGGCGCTGTTGCATAAGGCGACGAACATAGGCTAGCGTGATGAAGTTTGGTTCAACATGGCAAGGGGGGAGTGATTGAAGTGCAGCTCGTGCGGCCGCGTCTGCCTCTTCATTCCCAGGTATCTTAGAGTGCCCTGGCACCCATCTAACTTCTGAATTGGCTTTTTGGGAAACGTCGTGAAAAATCCGAGTTAGCCTAAGGCAAGAGGACGTCCTGCCAGTCTGGAGGGCCCGGACTGCAGCTTGGTTGTCCAGAAGAACATGAATTTTCTCACCACTTCGTCTAACGGAGAGCGCAGCTCGGAGTGCCATGTTTGCCCCAATAATTTCTGCATCGTACACTTCTCCCCTCTGTAGAATCCCTTGATCTTCCTTAAAAGTTATTCCCCCGCGTTGCAGGACGAATCCCCAGGAAGACCTTCCATGTCCCTCTGAAGAGCCGTCAGAGTAGGCGCAGATGACAGAAGACGGAATTGTTCGGATCCAATTCTCGTGGTTTATAATACCCTGTGCTTTTGTTGCTTGCGGATGAGAATATAAAGGTGCAAGTAAGGGTTCAGCACTTTCTGATGATGGTGGTAGCTGTCGAAAGGCCTTCTACAAGCGTGACATCTGGGATTCTGGATGTTTAGAAAGTATAGTCCTTCTTTTGTACTTAAGCGTGCCTACATTAGGGCATATGCTTGCTCTACTGCGAAGAGGATGATGAGTGTCTAGAGAGTTTATTCGCGTGGCGAGTCGCAGGCGATTACCTTCTAGGAGTATGTTCGCAGGTGGAATTCCTCCTTCTCAATGAAGAACTACGTTGGGAGTCGTTCTCCATACTGGAAGTGCAGCCCTTAAAGCTACATGAAATGCTTTATCGATAAGGTTGCAGAGATAAACCGTAGGGGTCACATCTCCGCGTTTTGTTGGGCGTTTCAAGCCGGGCCACCAAACTTCCGCAGCAAATGTCGCCACCGGGACAACGCAAGAATCAACCGCTGCTACCAGAGGTTCAGGGGCTGCGCCGCGTGATACTGGGCTGAGTTTTCGCATATGTTGAGCAGCTTTAAGTGCTTTCCCACACCATGTGGTTACATGATGCTTGAATGTGAGTTGTGAGTCGAGGTACACTCCAAGCCAGCGAATCTTCTCAGCCGGTTCGATCCAGGTACCGTTTATATTCACTCCGGTGAGATTTTCTCCTCGCCGCCCTGGGAACTGAATCACTTCCGATTTCCCGGTATCGAATGAAACGGCATTGTTACTAGCCCATTCTAGTAAGTTATCTATTTCACGCTGAGCCATAGCTGCGGATTCAGCAGCTGTACGCCCAATTCCAAGGATGCCGATATCATCTGCGTAACTGAACCTAGCGTTGGGGTCCCCGCTACGCATAGGTTCAGCAATGTACAGAAGAAAAAGAAGTGGAGAGATCGGAGATCCCTGGGGAACACCGCAGACTAGCTTCTTAGTGTGCGTTATCCCTCCTGGGTAGCGAACTTGAACCTTTCGATCTTGTAAAAAGGAGGCCGTTGTAACAGCTGGTGGGCTGAATTGTTCCTATAGCCTATGTGGCGCATGGGGCAATGTGCGTGGGGCAAGGTAAATGGGGCACGGTGCACAGGGCATGATCAGATATGAGATAGCGACTAGCTGAAACGAGAAGTACCTTTGATATGCGTAGGCTTGCTGTCACAGGGACCTTCTGATACACGAGCACTTTTAGGAACCTTGATTGATATCAGGGTTGGGGCGAGTCATTAGACTGCAGTGAGGGTTGCATATAGACTTGTTGAGTAGCGATATAGTTTACTTCCTTATAGAATTGAATATTTACTACCTCTACACACTTAGCTGCGCAGGCGCTCCTGTCTAGACCGTGACAGCCGTCCACCGAAGAATCGGTTCTGGCCAACCCTGTTTCTGCATTCGTGCTAATAGTCTATTGTGGAGGACCGCGTCGAAGGCGCCTTGTACATCAAGGGTTACAAGTGTTGAAGTCCATTTTTGAGTACGAGCTTCTTCAATGTCGTGCACGACACAAGAGACTAAATCGGATTCTGAGCGTTTAGGTAGAGCTCCGAATTGTTGATGTGCAACAACGCTAGCCTTTATAGCTAGAGTCGACATGCGTTTTGCAATAACCCTTTCCAATCCTTTCCCGAGGCACGATAAGAGAGCGATGGGTCTCTACCCTTTCACAGAGGATGGATCTCGACCCGCTTTTGGAATGAAAACGACTTCTGCTAACTTAAAGCACAAAGGATGATAACCTAGCCTAAGACAGGCGCGAAACAGGTGGGAAACAATTGGGCCGATAGTCTTCCAGCAGGCAGTGAGCAGATCCACCGAAATTCCATCTGGTCCAGGGGATGTATTGCCGCTGCCTATGGTGCAATTTCATACTTCTATGTCTTTGAGCTCCATCGTTCATGGGATCCTGCTATCTGTAGTTATTGTGGGGTCGGGGAGATCATCAGATGCTTCAAACCGCGCCAAAAGGCTATCTCGTAAAATTTCCGCATGCTCCGCTTGTTTTGAGACAAGGCGCCCGTTGAAAAGCAGAGGTGGAGGAATTTTTGTATGCCGTGGATTGGTCCATCGCATGAGCCTGTAAATATCTGGCAGAGATTTCATTTCTTCTATGTGCCTCTTCCAATATTCTCTTTTTGCCCAAGCAATAGTGTTCCTATAGGCCCTTGCATATTGATTGCGGTCAGCCTCCGTGGAGGCTGCTCGATATTGGAGGCGGGCAGCCTTGCATTCTGGGGTCCACCAAGGAGCTGACCTGCCTGATCCCCCACTGGAAGCTTTACCAACTGCTTTCAGAGCATCGGTTAGAGCTCTTATGACAGCTGGGCAGCTGGAAAGCCCTGTAGCCTACGCTGGTAAGCGCAGGCGCTTAAGTGGGGGCGTAAACTGGGACCTATGAAACTGAGGAATATGAAACTAGGGTAGTGGTGGCGCTATCAGGTTTCATCCTTGGGGACTCAACTCGCGGCATTGAAACAGACTACATGGTATCAGATGGTGATCGTGATGAGCTGTATCAAAACTTTACAAGCAACATAGAGTAGGCCAAATGTATAATAGTAGCTATTGTTCTTCGATGAGATTTTCCTTTTACATAGTTAATTATAAATTACTCTGCATTACTTAACAGCCTAAGCAGTTAGTAGTGAACCGTCACATTTAATTAACTATCTCTTTACGTCTTTTCTTTCTACGTCTTTACGTCTCTACGTCTCTACGTCTCTATTTCTCTACGTCTCTACGCTCTATAATATTATACCTTACGTCTTACGTCCCCGGGTGTTCTACACCTTACGCAGCTGGCTCTACGTTTTGGTTCAGTATCCTCACGTTATATTTCCTTGTGTTACACAATCTAGTGTAATACCCTCAAAAAAGCTTACATCTGTTGATAAAATTTACCCTCTGAATTCTTGACTCACGAGGACAGTTTGATCAACGCAGGCGGAAAGAGTCAGAATCCTACTCCTGAGGCAACTGGGTCTGCCATCTCGAAATCATATAATATTTACGAGCACCTCCAGGACAAGAAAGAATTTGAAGCCACGACCAGTCAGCAAGAAACAGTAATAATGTCGTCATCATCCAAGTCGAATGAAAAGACGAAGAGATCATTCATAAAAGAGATGGATTTGGTTCATCAACAGTTATCACAACTTCACGAGCAGCTTGCTGGCTTTGAGGGTTTTGAACACCCGGCGACTTCAAAATCAGGGAAAGTAACTATTACTAAAAACCCAGCCCGCCATATTACACAGGGCATAAAGCCGACGAAATTCCCGAGTTTTAATGGAAACCGAGCAAGCTATCCAGGATGGAGGAAATTCATTTTGAATGCGCTTAAGGTTGACTGGAACACATTTGAGTACGATGACACTCAAGTTTTTATGATGATCTACCAATCGCTTGAAGGTGCGGCCCACAATCAGTCTGTCGGATTTTTCGAGATGGGAGGATGGAGCAAGGAGGACCGGCCAGAAGAGTTTATAGAGTTCCTTGACCGAGCGAACCACGATCCAACAAGAGTCAAACGCGCAGCAAACGAGCTTCACGACCTTAAAATGGGGGAAAAGCAGCAATGGACGTCTTTCTACCCAATTTGGGCCAATAAATTGACAGAGGCCCAGGGCGATACGTGGCCTGATGAGAATAAAATTACGATAGTCCAAAGGGCTCTCAATGGAAGGCTTTTGCAAGCCCTGGCTGGGAACCACCTATTACCAGACGATAACTTTGCAGAATTTATTCGAATAGTCAACAAAGTATCCCACCAGGTAGACTTTTTGCAGGGACTTTCGCCTTATCCTGCCAACTTTAAGGAGAGATCAAAGAGCGCGGAGTTGAGGGGCCAGACCACCTTTGATAATAACGAAAGTAGGCAGGTAGGATGGACCACGTCAGGGAGTAATCGTGGGCAAGTTGGGCAACTGGATTCTGATGGAGACACTGTAATGGGTGGTGTAAATATGGCAAATGTCGCGAGGGGACCAGATGGGCAGCCTCTTCGAGCAAAATGGAAATCAAGGGAACAGATTGCCTTGCTAAGGAAAGAAAGACGTTGCTATCGCTGCGAGCGTAAAGGTTGTGGCACAAGGAGATGTCCACTCCTCCCTGCCGTTAATCCAAATGAAGGGCTCCGTGTCAATACAGCTGCGTTACCTCCTATTAATCTTTCCTTGTGTGAATCGGCGGTTGGAGGGGAGGTGATAACTATAGATGAGAAACCGACGGAAAACTAGATGCTCCTGGGCAAAATCGCACTCAGGAGCTTAAGCCAGTTGTAAGTAGAGAAGTATACATGAATACATCCCCATTTCTAGTCAACGCTCTGATTAATGACTGTACAATGGTACAAGCCATGGTTGATAATGGATGTTTATGTTCCGGCATCATCGATGATGCATTTGCTTTGAAATTGCAGCTGTCGCGTTTTCCTATTTCCCCACGACGCTTAGAAACTGCCGAAAAATCTTTAGAGAAGCCAATAGTAGACTCAATCACATGTATTTCACTGGACTTAGACGGATATATTACACCGAAACTCTGGCTCTATGTGGTACCAAACAGTACACATCAACTGATTCTCGGAAAAAAATGGTTGGAGGATGAAGATGCCGTTACCCATGCTAGAGACGAACGTTTGGAACTCCGTAAGAAGGGAGGGCGTATTTTCAACACTGAGAGATGGGGGAAAGAATTCTAGACTGGGGTCTCACCCGAGATTTCATCAGTCAATGTTGTGGTGTCTATGAAAGATTCAGTTCCAATTTGCAGGGCATCTTTAGAAGATATCAGCAAAGCGTTGCGTGTTAAGCCCCGATTAACGACAGATGAAGCACATTCACGTCTTCCTAATGAAATTAAGGATTTTGCTCACCTCTTTGCCGACGATAATGGTGCAGATGAATTGCCTCCATCACGAGGAAAACTAGATCATGCCATCAACTTGCAGCAGGAAAATGGGAAGCCTCTGCAACCTCATGGGGACCCCTCTATGGGATGTCTAGGGAAGAGCTTCTAGTCTTGCGTAAAACACTTACAGAACTTCTGGACAAGGGATGGATTCGGTCAAGCGGGTCACCAGCGGCAGCGCCAGTTTTGTTTGCCAGGAAACCAAGCGGTGGACTGAGATTTTGTGTGGACTATCGCGGGCTAAATGCGATCACGATTCCTGATAGATATCCGTTACCCCTATTTAAAGAAACACTGAGACAGCTATCTAAAGCGAAATATTTCACAAAACTGGATGTTAAATCAGCTTTCCACCGAGTACGTATTCGAGAAGGAGACGAATGGATGACGGCGTTTCGATATAGGTTGGGGCTTTTCGAATGGTTGGTAACTCCGTTTGGCCTGGCTAATGCACCTGCTACGTTCCAACGCTACATCAACGAACAGCTGCGTGAACATTTGGATATTGATGCCACAGCTTATGTAGATGATGTACTTGCCTATACCAATGATAGCGAGGAGGGTCACTGGAAGACTGTTCGAAGTATTTTGGCCAAACTCGACAAAGCTGGGTTATATCTAGATATTGATAAGTGTAACTTCCTTTGCGAAGAAAATACTTGGGATTCATTGTGAAAGCTGGTCAAGGTGTCACGGTAGACCCTATAAAAGTGAAGACGATCTTGGAATGGGAGGCACCAACGTCTGTTAAGGGAGTTCGCTCGTTCCTAGGGTTTGCAAATTTCTATCGTTGTTTCATCGAGGGATTCTCAGAGATTGTAGCACCTTTAACGAACTTGACAAAGAAAAATTCGGCATGGAATTGGGGACCCGATGAAGAAAAGGCATTCAAGCGATTGAAACGAATTTTTGCTTCAGAGCCGGTTTTGGCGCAGTGGGATCCTGATCGGGAGACAATCTTGGAAGCAGACTGCTCTGGTTATGCCTTGGGAGGTTGTTTGACGCAAAAGGATTCTCAGGGAGTGCTACGGCCAGTTGCATACTTTTCAAAACGTCTTAGCAGCGCAGAAGTTAATTACCCCATACACGATAAAGAGATGCATGCAATTGTATCATGCCTCCAGGAGTGGCATTCAGAACTTCTTTCAGTTTCAAGACCCTTCACAATCTTAACCGACCACAAAAATTTGAGCTACTTTTCGACAAAACGTCTGTTAAATGAGCGACAGGTGCGTTACAACGACGTTTTATATGAATTCAACTTCAAGCTTGAATGGAGACCTGGTAATGCGTGTGAACGTCCTGATGCTTTATCACGACGGGACCAAGATAGGCCTACAGGACTTGATGACGAAAGGAATAGTGGACGGGTTATGCAACTTCTACCGACAGGATCGCCACACTCAAATAACACGCTAATGCCAAAATTCAGCTCTTTTTTCCTTGAGAGTTTGGAAAATAGGGCCATTGAAGATGATGTAACGTCGACACAAGATCCAGCTGCTAGTACACGGTTATTTGATGATGATGAGATGCACGCACTTTGGAAACATGGGGTTCTGGCGGACAGAGACTGGCAACGAGCACGGGATGTTGTCAAATCTGGCGATAGAAGTTTTCCCCCGGATCTATCGCTAAAGTTAAAAGCTAATATAGCGGAGTGTACAGTGGCTGCAGATAACGTACTTCGTGGTAGAGAGAACAGAGTGTGGGTGCCAGACTACGAACCATTGCGTACAGCAATTATGCAGAAAACTCATGATAGCCACCTCGCCGGTCATCCTGGGAAAGACATGATGGTGGGGATTCTGTTACGCCGATGGTTCTGGCCAAAGATGAGAGATTCGGTGAGGCGATTTATCCGAAATTGTGACGTTTGCGGAAGGACGTCTGTGTGGCGCGAAGCAAAAGCGGGGTTCCTCAAGTCCTTGCCAATCCCGGACCGAGTGGGGAGTGAACTAACAATAGATTTTGTCACCGACTTGTCTAGTTCGGAAGGCTGTACAAACGTCATGGTTATCACAGACCGCTTATCCAAAGAATTATTCATGTTCGGCACTAAATCAATGGAGGCGGTGAAGTGTGCTGAGGTATTCATTGATCGGTATTATCGTTATAACGGATTTCCTCGATATCTTACTAGCGATAGAGGCAGCGACTGGTTAAGCCATTTCTGGAAAACCTTTTGCCAATTAACTGGAATTACGCAGCGCCTTACTACAGCCTATCACCCACAGTCAAATGCCAGCGAAAGGGCCAATCAAGAGATGTACAAATACCTGCGATCCTTCACTTGTTATGCTCAGACTGACTGGATGAATCTTCTACCTTCGGCGCAGCTGGCTCTCAATTCACGGCCGCACTCGGCAATTGGTGGTATCAGTCCTTTCTTCCTCCGACACGGCTATGATTTAGATTCCATCACCGAGCCGACACCAGATATAAATAATCCACGGCACCCTGGAACAATTTCAGCCGCCAATTATGTACAAAGACTAAGGAATGCGCAGGATTTTGCTCAAGCGGCTATGGCATCTGCACAACAAGGTTATGAAAATAATGCAAATCTATTTCGTCGCCAGCCAGAAAGATTTAAAGTGGGTGACAAAGTTTGGCTGAATCTTAAGCATATTAATACACCGCAGCTGGCAAAGAAACTGGCATGGCAGCACGCCAAGTACAAGGTCACTGCTGTTCCCGACGCACTTACTGTCGAACTAAACGTCCCAGGTAACATCCACAATCGGTTCCACGTTGAACTCATAAAGCGTGCAGGTACGGACCCGTTTCCAAGCCAATTACGTGATGATACGCAAAATCCTCCAATTATTGATGACCTAGGGGAGGCTGAATACGAAGTCGAAGAAATCTTGCGAGCTCGAACAATTCGTCGTGGACAAGGAACTTATCGACAGGCATTAGTAAAATGGATTGGATGGGCAGACCCAACGTGGGAACCCATTGAGTATGTCCAAGACACTAAAGCTCTTGATACATTCGAAATGACCTATGGCCCAATTCTGAGAAATGATGGACCAAACGAGTCTAGCGTTGGATCGTTTGTTGGACCCGCGGAGCCACATACCAAGCAAGCAAGACGTGAACGCCGAAGTAAGCGTATTTCCCAACGCAATTTTCAAGGATAAGGGGGGGGATTATGACAGCTGGGCAGCTGGAAAGCCCTGTAGCCTACGCTGGTAAGCGCAGGCGCTAAAGTGGGGGCGTAAACTGGGACCTATGAAACTGAGGAATATGAAACTAGGGTAGTGGTGGCGCTATCAGGTTTCATCCTTGGGGACTCAACTCGCGGCATTGAAACAGACTACATGGTATCAGATGGTGATCGTGATGAGCTGTATCAAAACTTTACAAGCAACATAGAGTAGGCCAAATGTATAATAGTAGCTATTGTTCTTCGATGAGATTTTCCTTTTACATAGTTAATTATAAATTACTCTGCATTACTTAACAGCCTAAGCAGTTAGTAGTGAACCGTCACAGCTCTGCATAGATCCTGGGCGAATTGTTCGATCTCTTCCGTTGCTGTTAATTCCTGAACATTGGGGATCCATTGAGGAACTAGATGTGCAAACAGAGGAACCTTATCTTTTGAAACTCTGAGTGGAACTTTCGGTTTATTGGTAGCTCGAGTGTAGCAGGGTACAATTCCAAAAATTGGAAAATGGTCACTTGTCATACACTCATCTTGGTCTACCCATGCAGAAGCACCGCTGATGTTTGACCATACAAGGTCCAAAGTGTTCCCGGCACGATGCGTCGGTTCACCTAGAATTAGACACGATAGCCGATGTTTGTCTGCCCATCCTTCTATTTCTTCTCCTTGGCCATAGGAGCTTCTAGCGCTGGGTTGCCAAGTCCAGTAAACGGAGTTAAAGTCTCCAGCAGCAATTGTCTGAGAAGGGGGGTTCCACTCCAACAACAGTTCCACGGCTGAAGAGTTATGAGGTTCTTTATAGACGTTTAGAAATGTAATTCCATTCACTTTAACCCAACAGTAGTCTCCTGTGGGCCTTGAGAAAGGGGATTCCTGAACTGCCTGGATATTTTTGGCATCCTTCCTTGTGTAGGTGACAGCACGTGGTCGGACGTCGACACCTCCATAGGGCATGTGACAATTGAAGTAAGGATGTGATTTGGTGCATCCAGTCCACCAAGGTTCTTGAACTAGCAAAACATCTAACTGTAATTCGCAGGCTCGCGATAGCGCAATATCGTGCGCGGCGCTACCTCTTCCCACATTTATTGACATAAACCTGAGAGGAGGCAACGAGTGGCTCTGAGGTGGGCCCTTCATAACTGCATAGAGTTCTCCGTCGACACATCGGCGGGTGGCTTTGGGGTTTCATTATTCGTGGTCTCAAGATTTTGACTACAATTTACGGCGTTTGCTGCTTCCTCTGCAGTTGACGCCCTCGCTTCAGCAGCTTTAGCTCGAACCACTGCCTGATATTCGCGATCTCCAGCCTGACGAAAGATTTTTAGCTGTTCCTTAGTTGGAGGGCCGCTGCGAGTTGGCCGAGCTAAGCATCTATGACTATCAGAGCGGTGTGGACCTCCGCAGTTCCGACATCGTGTGAGAGCTTGACATGCATCTTTTGTGTGCATTGTCGAGCCACAGTTTCCGCAAGAAGGTGCTCTAGAACAATTCCTTGTTGAGTGGTGGCCATTGCATCTTTTGCAAAAGTCTATGGGATCTTGTTTTTTGAAAACTTTTGCCAGGCCAGATTCATCAAACACACGAAAACCTGGTCGAGGTGCTTTTGAGAACAGTCCTAGCCATGTTCTGTGCGGGGCGTTATGATTGACGCTGCAAACAGTTTTACTGCGGTTGGGCGTACTGAAGAGACGCGTTCAATTTCGTCTGACAGCATCTCGTGAGTTACCACAACACGCCCCTTATCAGTGTAAATAAAAGCAGGGACTGTCGGGATGAGGAAAGGCACTAAATTTTCAGCAGGAACGAGTTTGGCACCTGTCAAAAAGAGCCCATTTGCAGCTTGCAGCAATACTTCGCGGGCTTTGGGATTGCTAGGACTCAGGGCAAATCCTGAGCGAATTGGCTTAATCAGCCCAATAAGTGCAGGTGAGATAGCCATTTTCTTCACCACTACCTCTCGAATCCCTGCGGGTGATAATTTCCTCCAATCATGCTCCAAAGGTAGTCGGAGAAAAAGCCTTTTATCTTCAAATTTTGTTGGAACGTGTTGTTTTTTTCCATATATTCCACTCATGTTTGATCGAAATGACTGGTGAGAAACTTTCTTAGGTGTTGATAAATTTTGTTGTTCACTCGGTTTATTTTTTCCAGCACTTGATGTTTCGGCCGTAGCAGCTCTTACCTTCTTGTGTCCATTACGAACAACAGTAGCCCAAGAGATTTCAGTGGCAACAGGCTTACTGGGTATGTTGGGTACGCTGGTTTGCGTCTGCTTTCCAGCTCGAACTGGAGCCAATGCAACTTGTGGCGCTGCGACTATGGCTGATTTGTTCGAAAAATTTGTTTTGTTTACTTTGCTGCCTTTTGATGGGCGAGAATGTGTGGGAACGGGGGGGGAGTTGGAGCTGCTTCAGAAGCTGCGAAGAGCGAGATTGCTTGACGGAAGTACGTTTGAAACGCTATTCCTTCCTCTTTCTCGATTTCTTCGTTGAAATTGGCAAGAAGACTGTCAATGTTGCTTATAACACTCGTGCATATCATCATGCGCACATGCCAGGCACGTTCGCGACGTTGTCTTTCCTCAACGATTGTTGCAAGCTCGCGTGGGAGATACGAGTTCATGGTTTCGGACGCAACGCTTTTGCTTCGAGGGAGCGTATCGGTTGGCGCCCGCTTGGAGGGTGGAACAGGTTGAAGGATGTGCCTATCGGCCGCCGGATTGTTCGGTGGCACTGAGTGTGACGGAGGTGATGGTGGCGCAGTTTTGGGGGGGAAGGGCAAGGAAGAAGGATCAGGAGGGGTAGTAGGTGGGAGGCTTCTGTCCGTCGTCGAAGCAGGATTATCGATAACAATGTCCATGGTGTGTGCCTCGTCTCAGGCCTAAAGATTGTTAGTGGCTGATGTTGGTTATGTGTGTCTATACCTTGCAGTCACTTATCTTAAGATACAAATCTAACATCGGCCACTAACAATCTTTAGGGCTGAGACACTGTACACACCTAAAGTTAATCCCTAGCGTTTGCCGATCAGTAGGGATAAGACCCAGTCTAATTGCGAGCTAATTTGCACTAAAACATTTTTACAAAATGGTTCCGTTAGTAAATATCTCGCCCTCCAGGGCTCCTTTGGTAAACTGCACCATTACCCGCACGCTCAAAAATACCCTGTGTGTAACGCAACAGTCACGCACATTATCAATCATTTATTTCTTAAATAGCTTTTGGCAGACTCTATTCAAATATGACCGATGCTAGAAAGAAACTCCGAAATCGTTGTTCTACCAATTGAATACATTTTAACATACATTTTTCTACTCCAAAAATCTTCGCAATATGAATCTCGCGACAGCTACACTGCAACGCTCGCCCAATGTCAGCCGAGGCCAAAAATTTAAGATGAAGAGATTTCCATAAAACTAATCAGCAAAACTTTAAAACTGAAAGATTTTAAAATCATATGGCGCTGGTCATAGTCGAAAAGAAATTTCAGAGCACCTTAAGATTACTCGAGCACAAGTTAAGTACACAATTATTACAGGTCGTGTATGTTCAAGAAAAAGCATAGGTCGGACGGCAAAATTATCTCCAGCGCAAGTTGATGAATTGGAGCGAGTTGTTTGTGTTAGAATGGTAGACTAGACGGATGATGTACCTTGAAGTTCCATGTAACTTCTACGAGTGGAACGTTGGTGAACGAACCGTACAAAAGGCGTTTCAGCAGAGAGAATATGCACATTGCCTTTCACGAAAGAAACTATGAAGGGAACTAAGTTGGTAGTTGGTTGTCATGAAATTCGATTTATTAAACTGTATGAAGAGGAACGAGAATACAGATACTAGTTACAATTACACTGCTTGCCGTATCCGCCATCTCGATTCCTTCCTCCCTTAAGCTTTCAATTATCCATTTATCATATCTCTCGTTATATTATCTTATGTTCTCCCCAACGTCACAGTCGCGTTTTCCCTAAATCGTTTCGCAGTTGTTCACTACGTCATTGGAGAATTATGTATGACACTCGCTTAGCGGATCACGATGACATCACATGGAGGTCATTGCCTCGCTTAGGCAAATCGGCTATGCCAAAGTACGGTCGAACCGTAACAGAAACCATCTCTATCAGAAAGGAACAGGAGTATCCGGAAATCTTGGGCTGAAGCCCACCGAAATTTGACACTAGAAGACCGGACGCAGAATTTTTTGAGTGACGAGATCTGGATAAATGATGGCGAGAGAAGATCCAAGCATGTCACTAGAAATGTTTGGCTTATAACTGAATTTTTAACCAAATTATTGTATCCTAACGAGCAACGAAGATAGGGGAGGATTTTGAAGATGACTGTGTGAGTGATAAGAACCAGAAGAGCAACTCTTGCATGTTTTGGGGCAGCTTCGCGGGTCGCGAAAATGGTCCCAGGGTTTTCTGAGAAAAAGACTGGCTTAAGATAACTGCCGAGAGTTCCTCCGAGGAAATTCTTCCTCATATTGTGCAGTGGTTAGGACGGAGCACGGAGCATACTGGTTATCGAGTATGCTTGATGCAAGACAACGCTCCATGTCATAAAGCGGCTTTTACTACCAGGTTACTTCGAGCTCATAGAGTAGCTCCTACAGAATGGCCGGCGTTTTCCCCGGACTTGGGTCCGAACGAGGCAGTTTGGAGTCTCATGAAAATCCTTATTCAAACTAATTATCCTTAGCTTGAACGAGGTCCCCAGCGATCTAGAATCGAGGCGTGTGAAATAGTACAGGAAGCCTGGAACACTATTATTATAATAACGAGGTTACGAGAGGAATCAGAGTGATAGGTACCTCGGAGAGTAATGATCACGAAGAGATGGATGAGTATAATATAGAGGTATCTCAGTCAATTATCTCTATTGATTGATTATATAAAAGGAACTTGATTATCATCATGCTGAGGTCTATCACCTCCTTATATACATCTCTCCAGAACTCCTAGTCATCTTCTACCATTCTACTAGAATGTTCCATTCTAAGTTCATACCACCACCATAGATACAACACTCTCACTCCAATTGATCTAGTGTTGTTCTATGGTGTTCTGTTATATTCCAGTATCTTCCATGATATAAAGATATCCCCAAACCTCTAAAGCGTAAATAGAGTTTGGCACTAGCTTAGCTTGCGCTAAGCGAGTGTATACAAGCATCAACCATGTTAATAGACTAGGAAATTATAACACTCCCCCTGACGACTATGGGCGTCTTAGGATTGATGCGCACTTTGTTCCTCTCTAATTAGGAAATTGAATGTTAGCAAATTTGAACACGCGAGTTCGACTTAGTCAAACAATCTGCTAGCTGTTGATTTGACTGTACATAAATAACTGCTATCTCTTCCTGCTGATATTGCTGGCGACAATAATTGTTTCGTAATGCGATATGCTTCGAGCGTTTATGATCGTCATGATTTTTTATCAGCGAGATCGTTGACTGATTATCGACGTACAAATTTGTCCTCTTTGCTCCTTTTATGTGGTCTGCTAGTCCGAGCTCTAGAAGCAAGGACTTTACCCATTGTAGCTGTCGGCATGTTTCCGTAGCCGCCAAATACTCCGCTTCTGTTGTTGATAAAACAACTTCCCGTTGTAAGTGTGATCTCCAGCATACTGGCCCTGATGCTAGTCTGATAAGCAATCCGGAGGTTGATCTGGTTGTTGTGGGATCGCCAGCAAAGTCTGCATCGGAGTACGCCTCAAGAATGGATTTATTCTTTCCCGCTTTGAAGATAATTCCCTTATCGGATCCTTCGATATATAACGAAGAACTCTCTTCGCTCCACTTAAATGCTCTAATGATGGATTAACTAAAAATCGAGCAAGATGATTAACAGCATGGGAAATGTCTGATCGAGTATTATTGGCCAAGTATTGTAATCCACCTATTATTGAATTGTACTCTGTTCTCATTTTTAGTGAACACTGAGTAATGTTTGGCTCCATTAATCTCTCTAGTGGTGAGTTCACAGGCTTACAATCCTCTAGTCCATGCCTCTCGAGTAATTTGCGCGCGTATTGACCCTGTGGAAGCTTAAGTGTAAACTTGTCTGGGCTGCTTATGTGGATTCCAAGAAAAAAATCTGTTTTCACTGCCTTGAGTTTATACTTCTTACGAAGGGCACTCATCAAAGACTTAATCTTGCCAAGATTCGGTCCCATGACTTGGAAGTCATCAACATGTATGATGGCAAATAAGTCTCTCTGCTTATTTGTATAAATACATACGTCAGTTGAGGTTGGGAACATGCCTAGGTTGGCAAGAAATGCTTTCATATTATCGTACCACAGAGCTGCGGCCTGTCTAAGTCCGTGCAATCTTTTTCGAATACGAATTATATGACCCTCTTTTTTAAAGCCTTCTGGCATCTCCATATAAAGGTCAACATTACCAAGTCTAAATAAAAATCATTCGATGCATCTTCAAATCTAGTGGTCACTGGAGCATCAGCACAATTGTGACCTTCTTCAATGCATATCCAACAATAATAATCATCAACTTCAAGCAATGTGTCACAGTCATCCCCAAGTGAATAAAATATGCCCTGAACAATGCTCCTTAAAAAATCTGCCATTCGCGTGGGCTCCGTAGGCTCTTCTTGTATTTAAAAGACCTTCTTCCAACAATCCCCATCTCCCCCAACAGTTATTAATAGAGAAAAATCTTTTGGAAAATGATTGGGAAAATTCCTGCTCTTAACAGGCTCGTTTAAAATCGTGTGTTCAATCATGTTGTGTCTCTCATTTGTTCCAGCTACCCTTAACGCGGGCTGCTACGGTAGTAATGACGGGTTGCTATCCTGTGAGCTAGCAACCATGCTCTTTGCCCGTAAGACCAATGGCTGCCCGCGAAAGATCACTCAGGAGAACACAACTTGGCTTCCATTAGTTTACCCATAACAAGTTTTCGCACTGTTCCCGAGGACTAGAAGACCGTTGTCCTATGATGGCATCAAAAATTTGCTTGGCTGACATCTGTCGAAAGTTCTGTGGCCGTACACTAGGGCTGAGACGTCTTAACAGAACGTTTTTCGCCTCAATTTCTCCTTCACTCCATCTTGCTAGATTCTCAGTGTAGGACGCGGATAATTCCTCAAACTCAGCATCTGATATCTTAGGGTTTCTTGTTGGTTCATTCGGTCGAAGCGCTGGCTTAATTCCGTCGAGATTGTGGAACACATGGGCCAGTCGACCCTTATGTATCAGTGCTAGTTGGAGATCCGACTCCCAATCCGCAAAGCACACTCCTGATGCAAGAACAATAGCCATTTCTTTCTCCATATTCAAACCTTGGAAGAGTTAGGACGACTGGTGTCTCAGAGGGTTCGCACTTATGATGCCGCAGGGAAGAAGCCCGGGCTCATAACCTATTATAATAACGAGGTTACGAGAGGAATCAGAGTGATAGATACCTTGGAGAGTAATGATCACGAAGAGATGGATGAGTATAATCTAGAGGTAACTCAGTCAAATATCTCTATTGATTGAATGTATTAAAGGAACTTGATTATCATCATGCTGAGGTCTATCTGTTATGATATCGTTTTCCGATGTCAATTAATGTCTGTGCACCATGAGGTACATATACTAGTTTAGAGCATAAGCTTCGACTTGCATAATGTGCATAAATAAATAAGTAAATGAGTGCATAAGTGCATATAGCTGGAATAGAACTGAATGAAAGACTAATCTAGAATGTTCAGGAAGGAGGGAAGAAGATTCCAGTGTATGTGAACACATGTATTTAAAGATATATCGATGTCGGGTAATTGGGCAACTTAAGTTTGTGTTATCAATCATTCTCATATTTACCGTGAATTCTATTACTCACTTCGTCATCGTATCTACTTCCTCCATCCCTGGTAATAGACATCCTGCTCATCCCCTTAACCTACTTTTAAAAGACTATCACCTCCTTATATACATCTCTCCAGAACTCCTAGTCATCTTCTACCATTCTACTAGAATGTTCCATTCTAAGTTCATACCACCACCATAGATACAACACTCTGACTTCAATTGATCTAGTGTTGTTCTATGGTGTTCTGTTATATTCCAGTATCTTCCATGATATAAAGATATCCCCAAACCCCTAAAGCGTAAATTGAGTTTGGCACTAGCTTAGCTTGCGCTAAGCGAGTGTATACAAGCATCAACCATGTTAACAGACTAGGAAATTATTACAACTATTACTTCCGATCAGCTTTATGGGCTGTGGGTTAGCATGCCGGCAAGATGCCAGGCCGTCATTGATGCCGATGGAGGGTCAACCATATATTTGTATACCTAAATAAATGAAATATTTCTCTTGAAAAGTCCTGTATCAGTTAATTATAAATTGTTGTAATTGCTTAACTGACCTCACAATGCGTTTAATATTGGTAAAAAAGTGTGGTAAAGCTCACGAGACAACATTTTTGGCGGTTTGTATCCTGCCCATGTTGTTCCAGGTCAAGGGTGTTGATCATAAAACATTTGAGCTTAACCTTATACCTCGTGTGGGAGACCATACTGTTTCTGGATTATTTTAGAACGTTAATCCCTGCTTTAGTCCCTGTCGATGCCCGGTCCTACCCCAGCAAACCGACTGAGGATGAACTGTAGTGTGGTATAGGGGGTCAAGATTAAGTAAAGTTGCCTGTCATTTACAGGGGGTTTTTTGCCGATATTTACCCAAACATAGTAATCTACCGTGATGATTACGATTAAGCGAGGCCGAATATGGTAAAGCTTAAATCTCTGTTCAAAAATAAGATGAGAGAAATTGAGGTCGACAAAAGTGAAGTCGCCTGTCTCTCCCCACTTTGTTTCGCACTAAGCCTAAAAATTCGAGTTCATACGTCATATTAAAACTTGCAATTCAGGTTTGCTGTTGATACAGATTTTTAGGCCTAATCTGAAATAGGACCCCGTTTGCATTAATACTTCCTCACATCTTCCAGCCATACTCCCAATCAGTTGTGTGAGCTTTTCCTCTGTTGTATAATGGCACCATGCCTCTAGCACAATGGGTCGAATCTCCGCCCTGTTCCGCTGTCTCGTCCGCTCAAACTCCGGGTATCGTTCTTGTATGTAGTATTTCATCATACTCCATACATTCTCGATCGGATTGAAGTCAGGAGAGTTAGCAGGCCAGGGCATAGATTCAACTCCATTGGCATCGAGAAACTCCCCAGCCGGACGTTCTTTATAAGCAGAGGCGTTGTCGCGCACAAACATATGATCGTGGCCCGTCTCTACTCTCTTTTCTCTTGTCCAATTACCTATCCTTGGGAGGATATGTTCACTTTATCATTCAGAGGTCATACTTCCCCACTCCCGCTCCCAAAAGACACGAGAACCTCGTTCGATTCCCGCGAAGCTTCCCCAGAACATCCAAGGGTTGTTCTTGCAACGATCGATAAAACACAAGTGTCATTAAAGTCACAAGTGTCATTAAAGTCACAAGTGTCATTAAAGTCACAAGTGTCATTAAAGTCTTGGACCCTCTTTAACGATTTTAGAGCCCAAAATATTTTTGAATATGAACAAGATTAAATTAACCTTTCTGGTAACATATACAGATATTATTCAACTATCGTTTATCTATGTCTCGTCACTCCAAAGAACTCGTGACCACTCTTGACGCCAATTCAGATGCTGTTCGCTCCTCCATTTTCGGACCGCACGATGATTTTCAGAAAGCGAAGGAGAGCTACGTGGAATTCGCCGCTCGTAACCTCGTTTTCTGAGCGCATTCTGAATAGCATATTCTCCAGCAATCCAACGACGAAAGTGGAGAGCAAGTTTAAGAAACGAAATTTGCCTAGTTTCCCGCGAAGAACAAACAAATGCATCCAGCTCATCAGCTTGGGCTGAGCTTAAGAGCTGTGGACGTCCTGTCCTAGGTTGGGGAGAGGCACGACCAGATCTGACCGTATTCCGAACTTGAAGGATTGTGACTTCAAGTTGATCTGCTATTTCTCCATTTGAGAGTCCGGCTCTGTGGAGTGTGAGTATCAAAATGTAGTTAATTTATGGGGAAAGTTTTCTTACAGCTGAATTCCTGTAATCACCTGCAATTTTTGGTCTCGAGTAAGATAGAGCAACGTCTGCTAACAGGTGGAGTGATTTGAGTACAGTAGAGCCCCTCTTAGCTAATAGTGGGTCCCGGTATAATTACTGGAGAGATTCATAGAAATTTTACCGTTTATATTTGTAATACTTACCCCTGCTTGCAAAATGACCTGTAAGGGTAAGTGTTGCAAATATAAACGTCCAAGTTACAATGAATCTTTTGAACATTTATACCGGGACCCACTATTAGCTAAGAGGGGTTCTACTGTATTCTGCTAAGGTTTTTGTTAGCAATGAGGTACATTTATCTATTTGATTGGAAATTGCATATTAGTAATAAACTCATGAAACTTATTGTATTTTCGATCGCGCTACAGATTTGGTAAAGTTTTTGCAATAAAAGAAAATGTTGTTCCCTATGTCTAGTGAAAATTGAGGTCAGCGAATATGAACACATCCGAATCTGGTAGAAATAAGTTACAGTCGTCCCTCTCTAGCTCGATAGTGGGTCCCGGTATAAGTGTTGAAAATATTCATTGTAACTTGGACTTTTATATTTGCAACACTTACCCTTATAGGTCATTTTGCGTGCATGGGTAAGTATTGCAAATGCAAATGGCTGAATTTCAATGAATATTTTCAACACTTATACTGGGACCCACTATCGAGTTAGAAAGGGACGGCTGTAATAGGATTCTTTGGAAGGAATGAAACTTGGCACAGAAAATTATGTAATAGTACTGGGATGCCCTGTTTTAGGGACTCCACCGTGCCTTCACCGCCTGCTGTTTAAGGTTGACAAACACTCTGCACGCCAACCCCTGTCCATTAAGGGAAGACTTCACTTACCCTTGACCCCCTGTACTAGAGTGCTGTATGCTTCTTTTTGCGTTACAGTCCAACCTCATCTATAGCGATAGTGGGTCCCGGTATAAATGTTGAAAATATTTATCAAAATTAAACAATCTACAATTGCAATACTTACCCCTGCACGCAAAATGACCTGTAAGAGTAAGTGTTGCAAATATTAACGTCCAAGTTACAATGAATCTTTTGAACATTTATACCGAGACCCACTATAGCTATAGATGAGGTTGGACTTTATATCTTTTAGAAAATGGAGTTTCCACTAGTTGGGGTCCATCATTGTCCCTGTCACAGCCATTACCACCGCCATCTTTTAAACTGCACCACAACTGGTAGAGTTCTTTCCTCACACCCTACTACATAAGCTGCGCCGCCCACTACGGCTAGCACGAATTTCCGCAGCAATGGAGTCTCACTGTATTGCGCCGATGGATAAAAAAAACTCAGTGCGTTGAAGACGCAATAGATCATGCCCTTAACACAGACCACAGTTTTGCCAACCAAGAAATGGTGCGTAGATGGCAAGAACTATGCCAAAGGATGGAGATAGCCCGCGATCGTACACGAACTAAGACATCATTTTCATCTCTACTCTATCCTATCACTCTACCAGTATACTTTTGCCATTCTTTCCGCACTCTCTCGAGCTCATCATATTTGGAACGAACCTGTCTGGCGTTTAGTTCTCCAAGCCTCCAAGCTACATCGGTCATGTCAGGACCTTTGAAACCCTTATTATCCGTTATCTTTCCACAATTCGTCAACTCTTTCAGCTGCTCTAGCATGTCCATAACAAGCCTTTGAGTCCATTAGGCGATAGAGCGCGTACCTGGCTCTGGCCGGGTTGGTGGTATGGTGACATGGCACTTTGCTGTAGAGGATCGGTGCGTCTTCTTTTGCGAGAGGGCAACTGTGGTGATGACTGCGGTTGCGACTGTGAGGGTAAGTTTTGCGATTATAGTACTCTCGTTGATGGGTGCTGAATGTCAAACCCACTTTTTGACCAGGATTTCGCCATACAAATTTCTATAAAAATTATTTATCTAGGCCCACTACGGAAGGGATACTCGAAAATTTGTGTGTATTACGTGTACTCGAAATCGCGAATGTTAAAAGGGAGGACCTTGGAGCTTTCATGAGACTAAGCTTAATCTGGTAAATATTAAAGCAGATTACGCGCTAAATACGACTCAAGTTAAAGCTAGTGACTAGCGGTAAAAATAAATCTTCAATATCTCGTGGCTCCCCCACCAGCTACAATCACCGCCTGACATCGCGCCGGCATACTTCCCATGTGTCAGAAAAGGTGGAATATTGTAACCGAAATGTGACTAGTGTACCTGTCTGTATCGTGATATATATCACGAGCTCACCTGTAATTCACGCTAGCAGCACTTATGTAATATTTCCTTAGCACGTACATAGTGGTTTTACGGGGACCTCTAGAATTAGATAGATGAAGAATAATAAGGGATCCTAGACCCAGAATTATCCAACAGTTAAGAGCCCGGTTTGCACTTGCAAATTGCTTATACCTTACATCTGATAATTCAGGATCATATTACCCTGATACTTATATCTAAAAAAACCCTCAACAAATCGGTGGAGATTATAACTTTTCTGAAGATGACAACAATCAACAAGCAAGCAGTTATTCTTCACACCAAAGCTGAATGGGATACTTGGATCGTGTTGATCAAGACTTCAGCACTGAAGCACGACGTTTGGGAATTTGTCAACCCTGACAATAATTCGGAAATACCAATCCTAGAAGAACCTATAAGACCATCCCCAACAGCTGTCAGAGCGCCAGCAAGCGGTGCAACAACTACTAGGTTATCTGAATTAACGTCTGATGAAAAAGAGGAGTACAGCTTTCTGAAAGAGGAGTATATTAGGCATACAAAAAAATATGAACGACAATGCGAAGCTCTTGCTGATCTCAGAATAAAAATCCAAGAGTCAATACATACTTCCAACATCACTTTCACATATGAATGCGACACTGTCCATCAAATGTTAAAGAACTTGGCTGCTCAGTTCTCACCCACCGACGAGATTCGCAAACAAGAAATAGAATTGGAATGGCAGAGTTTGCATACCAGTTGGTCAAAAGGTGTCGATATTGACCAATGGCTACACCAATGGGAAGTTACATATAACAAAATGGCAAGAATAAAGTCTCCTGATATTCAAGGATTAAAGCCTGTGTACAAGTTCCTAAACTCTGTAAATACCTTGGATACTCAATTTACAACCAGTTGGATGTTAAAGCTTTCCATGGGTGAGAAAACAACTTTTCCGGAGCTACTGATAATATTCCGCAATTACCGTCGTAATTCTGCGAATCTACTCAAAAATCAGTCTCAGCATGGTGCATTTCCAGTTCTTCAGGGCATGAATGAAAATGGTGAACATAGAAATTCACAAGGTGATTCGTCTAAACCCAAGAGAAAGTGCCCATGCGGTTCTAGGCATAACTTTGGAAGAACCATGAAATACTGTGCTTATCTCATACCTGAAGCAGCAAAGCACTGGAATCAGAAATTGGACCCGACCAAAGTGAAGAACGTCGAAGAAAAGTTGAGAAATGACGAAGAATTTAGAAGCCAGGTTAACAAATGGAGAAGAGATTACAAGCCGCCCAAACCAAAGAACAACGCAATCTCTCAAGACCATATACCTGATCAACGCCCTACAACACCACCTATTGTTGCGATGGCCTCAACGGGTAAAATGAGTGCCTTCAATACCGCTGAATCGACCTTTCAAGTATCCGATTCGACTATAAAACCCGTTTACGACCTAGAACGGAGCTGGATCCTTGACTCGGGTGCAACGGTGCACGTTTGTAACGATCTCTCAAGGTTTCTTGATTTTCAGCCCGCCGACAATACAGAAGAAGTCCTGTGGGCAGGAGATACACAGATCAAAATACAAGGGTATGGAAAAGTCATCATATACCTTAAAACAGGAAAATATCCTTGTGGAAGACCTCTTACTCTAAAGAATGTTGCCTTTGTTCCATAGTTACATACTAGCGTAACCAGCCTTCGCCTTCTCAATGCAGCTGGTGTTCACTGGGACACTGAATTGTCCATACTAAAGCTCAATGGTCGACATTTTGCGGATACTCCGATGATTTTTAATCAATGGGTTTTGGAATACAAACCCGTTGTACCATCTAGCGAGCATGTCTACGCCGCAACGCAAGAAACTTCAGCAAATAGCCAAAAACAACAGCTCCATGGAAACTCTTCGAGAGCGCCGAAAACCCAAACCGGAACATACGATGAGTGGCATATAAGAATGGGACATCTGTACAAAGAGGCGCTGCTGAAGCTCCCACTTGTCACTAAAGGCTGTAATATGACAACAACTAAGTCTGCGAAACCAGTTTGTGACATATGTCGATTGTCCAACGCCAAGAGAATCGTCTCAAGAATGCCAAGAATCAGAGCAACTCGTCCATTCTGGCGAGTTAGTTGGGACATTATTCAAATGCGTCCTGGTCTAGATGGTGAAGTTTACGTGTTGCATTTTATTTGTGATTACACTCGGATGCATTTTGTATACATTTTGCCGAACAAAATGCAAGACACATTGATCAATACTTTTATCTCTTTTGTTGAGTATATCAAACGACACTGGGGATTCGACGTGGTGACATGGAAGGGCGATGGTGAAAGATCTTTAGGCTCAAAATGGACGGTCTGGATAAATAGTCATGGTTACGAGATCGAAACTTCTAGCCCTGAGACTCAAGAGCAAAATGGTGACGCAGAGAGATCTGGGGGGGTATTGCAAATCCTAGGCACTGAATTGAAAGCTACCTTTGGTCTACCAGAAACATTGTGGAGAGAAATATTTCCAACAGCTGGATATATTTTAAACAGATCACCCACTCGATCTCTTGGGTTTAAAACCCCAATTGGTTTCCTTAAGGAATACTTGGGAATGCCCAACCCAGAACCATCGGTCGCACACCTGCAACCGTATGGTTGCAAGGCATTTTCCTTAATTAAGAATAGGCCAAAACTTGACAAGCTAGTTCCTCGAGCAGAGATTGGTTATCTAGTGGGCTATGAGTCGACACACATATTCAGGATTTGGATACCGTCCAGAAATATTGTCATAGCAACTAGAGATGTAACATTTGATCCCTCACAGGGATATTCACCGAATAATCTAGTACAACCAATCCCGAAAGATATTATTGAAATCCTTCAAGTACCGCAACTGGAAATAAGCTCTTCAGAAGATATCAGCATACAAGAAGCAATCGAAACGAACAAGGAAGTAGCGGTGGACGAAAAAAGTCTGAACTCTCTGAGCAAAATTCAAGACCAAACAACCAAAGTAGATGGATCAAGAAAATCAAAATGGAAAGGATACATTCAGCCTAACGATGAAAATGACGGAAAACCAACGCAAGAAATTTTCGGTGATCCAAATGACGAGAGAAATATCATTCCAGGGAAGAGATCCAGAAAGCCCAAAGTTCAGCTTCACCTCGAAGTCCATAATAACCTTGACCAACAATCAGCTTTTCACGCTGCGTTTAACCTAGGCTGTAACATGATGAAATCTAGATTACACAAAAGTAACCTTCCACCAGCGCCTGAAAACTGGAATCAACTTCAATATCATCCTCATCGAGATGGATTTGAAACTGCAGCTCATTTAGAATATACAACTTTAGAAAAGCAGGGTACATTCCAATCAGTTCCAGACACTGAGGTCAAGGTCAAGCCAATACCTGTCAAATGGGTATTCACTTATAAGACAGATGACGATGGATATCTTATAAAGTATAAAGCCAGGATCGTGATTCGCGGGGATCTTCAGATACCGACTGAAAAGGACACCTACGCCGCAACCCTCGCCATGCGAGTTAACCGAGCTGTTCTCTCCATATGTGCCTATTTTAACTTAGAAACTCACCAATTTGATGTAACAAATGCTTTTCCGCATGCAGATCTGGGTCATGACGACGATGTAGTAATACATTATCCAGAAGGATTCAAAATACCTAAACACAAGTTAAAAGTATTGAAGGCCCTATATGGCCTATCTATCTCGCCACGACTATGGTACAACCATTTAGCAGCGACACTTGAAAAACTAGGTCTGAAGCCAGTTCCAGAGTCTGGCTGTGTCTTCTGCAATAAAGAGCTGATTGTGTGTTTTTACGTTGATGATATATCAGTTTTCTATCACATACACAACAGCAAGTCCTTCAGAGATTTCAAGAGAGCTTTACTCAACGTCTACACAGTGAAGGATATTGGAGAACTTAAATGGTTCCTTGGTCTTCGAATTTTACGGGACAGATCTCAGAGAAGGTTGTGGCTAGTCCAGGATGCTTATATCGAAAAAATCGCCGATAATTTTGATAGAGTTGATTCCGACGGGAAACTGCGTGTTAAAGCGCCTGAAACACCAATGGCGATTGAAGAGATAAAACCCTGGGACGGAAAAGCCACTGGTCATCAAATTCACGAGTTCCAGCGCAGAATTAGTAGTCTGACCTATGCAGCAACGGTATCTCGACCGGACATCGCCAAGGCGACACAAAAACTAGCCGAACTACAACAAAATCCTAGTCAAGATCATTTAGAAGCTGCCAATCGAGTGCTTGATTTTCTCTATAATACCAGATATCTAGCACTTGAATATGGGATGAATCGAGAGGGACCCGTATTTATTGCAGCTAGTGATGCATCTTTTGGAGATATCGTACTGGGTAGAACAAGCTCGGAAGGCGGGCTTTTCAAGCTTTTTGGAGGAGTTATCGACTACTTTGCGAAAAAGCAGAAAACTGTTACAACATCGAGTACGGAGTCGGAATTGCTTGCCTTATCTCATCTTTGTGCATGGTTGATGTGGTGGGAACGATTTTTCGCTAATCTGGACCTTGAATTAGAACAAGATTTGACTGCGTGGTGCGATAAAATGCAAACAGTTCGACTGATGCTCAAGGAAACGCCTAAGTTGGTTACTAAGCTTAAACATATAGATATCCATCAACACTGGCTAAGGCAACAATGTCAGAAGGGTACTATCAAACTTGAATGGATCGAAACAGATCGAATGCCGGCCGATGGCCTTACAAAACTCCTACCGAAGCAGAAGCATCAAAATTTTCTCCGTCAGTTGAACATGGTTGACATAAAGAGTAGGATAGTCGCCAGCGATTAAGATGGCAATACTATGTGACTGGTACTTCACTTCTTCTAACTATGATATCCTTAGTTATTCAGGTTTTGCTTTAGTGTAAAATCTGGGGGGGTATGTCAGAAAAGGTGGAATATTGTAACCGAAATGTGACTAGTGTACCTGTCTGTATCGTGATATATATCACGAGCTCACCCGTAATTCACGCTAGCAGCACTTATGTAATATTTCCTTAGCACGTACATAGTGGTTTACGGGGACCTCTAGAATTAGATAGATGAAGAATAATAAGAGATCCTAGACCCAGAATTATCCAACACCATGAGATACTGCAAAGAGTTATAACTTATAGAATCCCATGCTTCCAGTATGATAATGCGAAGCTCAGCCGAAGACCGCTCCCGCCCATCCTCGAGTTCAGGATATTGATTTTCAATATAATCCTTCATCTCGCTCCACACAGCCTCAATAGGGTTGAGGTCTGGGGAGTAAGGAGGCCAGTTTATGGGCTCAATATTTTTAACCCTTAAACTTTCCCGAGTGAAGGCCGCTTTATGTGGCGGTGCATTATCTTGCATGAATTGCAATTCAGGATTCACCTCCATGTAGTCAGCCACATGGGGAACAATGTGTTCGCAATAACTCGGCCCTGTTATTGAACCCTAATATTTTCCCAGAATAAGCAAGTCCCTTTCTGAGTTCCGTGAAAACTCCCCCAGAACATCCAGGCTGTGCTCTTTCTAGTCTTGTCGACGAGGCAGGTGTATTCAAGCTCGTCACCAGGCTGTATATTATTAGCCATCTAAATCCTAGCTGATGACACGCGCTACAAACCTTTCTCGTTATGTAGGCATCTCGATGTCTACCATCTGTTACCCATGTCTCGTCGCTCCAAAGGATCTGACTCCAATCGTCAATGGTCCAGTGACGATGATTTAGAGCCCACTCTAACCTTTTTATCATGTTGACCTCGGATATAGGTGGCTTTGCTCGAGACAAACTCCTGGAGTAATCTCTATCTTTGAGCGCACTTCTGATCGCATAAACCCCAGCGCCCCAGCAACTAAACTCCATGGCAAGCTCTATATACGTTATCTGGCTATTCCTTCGAGAGAGTCGCACAAAAGTTTCTAGCTCATCAGCTTGGGCCTGATCCAAATTTCGTTTTCCACCCGGATTTCTTTTGGGAGAGGTAGTGCCTCTATTGATGATGTGAATAACTTGTTTGTAGCTCAAGTCGAGGATAGATGCAATTTCGCCTCGTTCGTGGCCAGCATTGTGTAAAGTAATTACCTGGAGTTATTTAGCTGAGATCTTTCCAAATCCAGTAAAGAATGACCTGAAGGCACTTATCTGCTGAAGCTCTTCTCGAATAGCTACGCCTCGCAGGAGATGTTTCCTCGCTGTTCATCTATCGCTACAATTGGTACGATATATAGCGTTAGGGTCATTTAAAGCATGCCTCACTTTCAACGACGATTCAGTGTAAGTCGCTCGGATTTTTGACTGGTGTAAAACTAGACGTTGGCGATATATTCTTGTTGGGTGACTAGATGAGGAGCAGGCGTTATGTCAGATGAATGGATAATTACTGTAAATTAGCCCGTAGATGTTACTAGGGGTAGACCCTGTACAAAGCCCAATGGACAGGGAATACCCTTTTGACATTCCGGACCCATGTATGAGAGTACTGGTGTAGTGCTCTGTGAGGCTCTGAATATACTCTGCGACATATTGGAGGGCTGGGAGAGTCAGAAATAGTTGATGGTTTGCTTTAGGAGAGATGAAGTAGTAGATACTAGTTATATAGGATAATTGACACATAACGTGTTACATGGGCGGGTGTATTGCCGTACGTACGTAATAACGTCATTAACATAAATGTGATGGGCGGACATGATATTCCATAACTGGGTATGGGGTGAGAGCCAGCGAAAACTGTGGGAATCTTTGGAAAAATGTTTTGCCCACACTATGAGTATGATATGAAATTGACGGGTCAAGTATACGATGCTAGAATGTAATCTGAATGATACGACTGATGTATACAGGGCCTTAACCAATATTAACTAGATATACTGTCACCCACGAATACGAAATATTGTTATACTTAGGTTGTGAGCAGATATGGAATTATGAATAAGCTGAGGATAACAGAGAAGAGCAGAGGATGATAATCAGAGACTGAAGATATGAATAGCTTCATTGATACAATCAATGAGACTACCGATGTAGACAGGACTAATATATATATACATGTTGTATACCCATGATACAGTCCATAATCATATAACCAGAATATTCCATAGCCACAATCCATTCCATTCCATACTATACCATTCTCTACCAGGTTGTACTAGTGTCATTAAGCTCTTAGTGTTGATCGTAATAACGGTCGTGCAGGGGCCATATATAAATGGTCCCTGAATACTGCACTAGTACATGGATATCTCCATAGTGGCTCTGACAGTCGTATCACAACAAATAACACAACCTATGTCACCTAAAGATATATTTACTTCCTATTCCTTTTAAAATGAAAACATTAGAAAACAAATACTTCTATCTTGACAATCTGAATGGACTGAGTAGCTGCTAAGAGAAGAAGAAGGCAAGTGGCTATTGGGCTTGGTAGATTTCATAGAACATCCGGAAGGATATCTCTACCTATCTTTGAGTCCAAGGCTATTAATATGAACAGATACAACAGAGGTACTCAGTCATCATACTTCCAGGCAAGAGCTGGGATTGGGAACAGCCTGGTCCATCTCTACAAGAGTGGGAAAGTAAATAGTAACATTTGTAACTTCTATAACAAGGAGAAACAAACTATGCCACATGTGATACTTTATTGCACCTATTCTAATGGAGAGAGAAAAAAAGGTATTTAATGGACTAGAACTATTAAATCTAGCCATATTCTTCAATACTAAACTTGGTAGTCTCTGCCTTTTAAAATTTTGACAATATAGTCAATGCTGTCACGGACTGGATTAATTCAGTTAAGGTATGGTTCTTCCGGGGTTCGGCTAGTTCCCCGTCTTGTCTGCGTAAGTCCGACCGGATAAGACTAGGGTCCCTGGTGGTTGGGAACAAAGCGTTATGCATTGGTGTTCTGTTGGATCTCAGGGTTGAAGGGTTCCCCTTGTCCGCCCGGAAGGCGTTAGTGTCTTTTCTGTGTATAATTAGCGGGTCCATCGCACCCTTTTAACGGTGTGCGACGTCTTAGTTTATCATTCTTATTTATCCTTTGATTCATTATCAATCTACTCCGTGTTCCCGTTACCTCTTCTCCCTCCATCTCATACTGTGACAAATGCATTCTTAAAACCTAAGTCCCTACAAATTGCCATTTATACCTAGGATATGTACAAATATAGCAGTCACCTAAACTTACAAATTTCCAATACTTTAATTTCGATCATATCTATTTAGAAGGAAAGCACCGGGAGTAGAGTCAGATAGATGTCCATGCGGCTACCCGTTACAAAACATGGAATATATGGTCATGTCTTGCTCCTTGTGGGCTAAAGGAAGAGCCGAAGTCTGGAGAAAAGCTAAAAATAGATCTTTCATAGCCATGATGAACGATTCGGAGGATTTGGATAGAATAACGAAGTGGATATTAAAAGAAGGATGACTTGATCCATATCGATTAGCAGGAAATGAGGAAGAAGACGTAGCTGAATGGGAAAACCAGAAAACTAAAAGAGAGTTTCGGTGACAAGGGCTCAAGAACGGCAGGCGATACAGCCTAAGTACACTTCTGAAGGTATGTTTCAACTTCACCGTATCGTATTTTATCAGGGGGATATAGGGGGGTTTCAGTGAGAGGTTTCCCACTATGTAAATAAAGATATAGTAGACACCTGCATGGGCCACCAATATACCAAATCGGGTCTGATGAATTCAAATTCAAATACTTTAATTTGAATCTTTAAATATAACATTTCTTTGTGTATGTATTTATTCATTTATTCATTCATTTATTCATTCATTTATTCATTCATTTATTCATTCATTTATTCATTCATTTATTCATTCATTTATTCATTCATTTATTCATTCATTTATTCATTCATTTATTCATTCATTTATTCATTCATTTATTCATTCATTTATTCATTCATTTATTCATTCATTCATTCATTCATTTATTCATTCATTTATTCATTCATTTATTCATTCATTTATTCATTCATTTATTCATTCATTTATTCATTCATTTATTCATTCATTTATTCATTCATTTATTCATTCATTTATTCATTCATTTATTCATTCATTTATTCATTCATTTATTCATTCATTTATTCATTCATTTATTCATTCATTTATTTATTTATTTATATACTAATTTATTTCTTTTACCGAAAAAATAAATAAAACCCTCATTAGAGAATATATTCAAGTAAAAAACCTGTATCTTGTCGGGAAATTTTTGCTTGGGGGCTGCACCATCATCTGACAGTAATGTTGGATAGACTTAGTCAAGTTACGAGCCAAGTTTTGTGCCAAAGGGGCATGGGTTTGCTGGAGCTTAAGATGTAGGGAATGGCTGCCAAATACGTAGTTTATTTAAATTTTTGTCATGACTAATAGACTGAATTAAATAAGATATTTTTTTAAAAAAAGAAGCTGAAATGCGTTCCTGCGGCAGGCGTAAACGGTTGAGGGTTGATTGGGCTTCGAGGCGCTTGACTTCGAGTTATGTCTTAAAATAATATTCAGGCGTGAGTACCCCCCACATCAAGCTGAGATATCGCTCCATGTACCGTACCAGTGTCATTCGTGCCATAGCCTGAAGGCTGCATACACAAGAATGACCAAAAAAACTGGGTTCCCATCATGCAATATTTTTACCCTCGCAGTATCTTAATAGGTTTGACGCAAGGGTTGGGTGAAGTTGCATTTGAGATGAGTCCAAGTATTCTAGATAGGTGGATGACTTAGTGACGGTAGTTAATCGCCGACCGAAAATGTACCTTATCAGACCTCTGTTGAAGTTCGAATGCTCTCGTAGCATTTTATGCTTGTTTACCTCGTGACTTAAAGTCTTTGAATTTACTCCATTTTCATCAGTAAAAAGCCTTATATTAAAGTTATAAGGTATCCTTGGGAGAAGCAGGAACCCTTCCTGAACATTACACCGAAAATCTTATTCAGAAGAGATATTAATACAGTTGTGCGTTATTATCAATACCAGTATCTTCTGGATGGATCTTGACGCTTATACTTTGTCGTGAAATAGTGTAACAAGTTATCTAACTTGTCTCCCAGAAAGGAAAAAAGATCCAAGTTTTGAGTATTCCAAGTTTTGAGTATTCCAAGTTTTGGACAAGTGTCTTATATGGTAAGTGCCCCCGGGAGAATACATTTCGTTTTTTCACTCATTAACGATATCATACAGTTTCTCTCCTTTCGTAAATTTATATCACACTTCAAATTCATACGCTTTACAAGTCTGATCCTGAGTTAATGTCAGAGTGCCTCTGTTCGGTTGAATATGACGACGAGATATAGGGTTGAATGTACTTTTCGCCCCCCCCCAAACAGAGTTTAAAATGTTATGACTAACAAGATGTTTAGATGCTCTTACTACGCATCGAAGAGACCAATTTATAGGTTCATGACCCTTCTGTAGCATCAAATACACCTGTCCCCAAATTTGGAAGATACATATTCATGAAGCCAAAATAACGGCCAAGTTTGACGGGCAAACTACACTGTTCAGCTGACTGATAATAATTCAGAATGGATCAAGGGACTTCTTGCAGTCCCCTTTGTGCTATACTCTCAGCCAACTGGAGTCTTTGAGACGCGAAGTCATACCATACAACAAATGGCTGAAGAAGCCCATCGTCGCTATGCAGAGATCATGCGAGATGTAGAAGAAATGATTAATGATCACAGTAAAATTTATTTTTTCATCAAAATTGTTTGAGAAACTGATAGACTGGTAGTCGAGCATCAAAAAGTTGGACTACAAGGCCAGTCCAAACTTAAACTCTTGGTTCCAAGTATCGGATCATTTTTTACAAAATTACCTCTTGCAGATGCTTTCAGATACCAAGATCGAAAACGATTCATATCTTCGAGACGATTTGTTCCTCCTTCTTTCAACGATATCCGTCTCATTCTAAATACGGCTCAAATAATGGGGGTCACATCTGCTGGACGTCTAGATCTAGCCACCTTTGATGGAGATGTTACTTTGTAAATTCTCAATTTACATATGCAAAATAGTCGCTAAATTTATCAAGGTACGACGACGGGAAGTCTCTAGAACCGTCAAATCCGGTGATCGAAAAATTAATATGTCAGTAATACAAAAATTTAAACATACTTTCTTGTGCTTACTTTATGTCAGATCTCTTGCGAAATAATACTAAAATTGGAATTGTGACGGCTGCAGGATACTCAGAAGCAGAAAAATATTATCAGCGACTACACGGTCTCTTGGAAGCAGTAAGATCGTCTACTCTCACGCCCACGCAGAAACAAAATCTTGTGATCATGGGTATGTCTTATGGAAAAGATCGTGTTTCTCTCTAATTGATGAACTTGTCAGGCGGCGAGTCCAATTTTCTCTTTACTTATTCACCAGACTCTCCTTTTCTTCTTTCGTATCTACCACGACGAAGTTGGATTCTGCCCGACATGTCTACATGGACACAGGAAACTATTACCACTTTACTTGATCTTGCAGAAACATCGCTTCGGGAATGTGTCGCCAATCTCTCACTGAAAGCAACGATATTGCGGAAAGAACGAGCCGTGGGGATCGTTCCCTCAGACCATGGCTACAAATTTCCCCGAGAGTCACTCGAAGAGACTGTTCTTGTTGTACAGAAAAAGCTTGAAATGAGTGACGTTGGGAAGGCATTACCTTTTTGTGCTTTCAATGGGGGCAATGATGTTTTCGTCGATATTGGAGATAAGAGCTGGGGTGTGCTGGTCTGTCAAGATTATTTTGGCTGTCGTGCAGACACAACTGGAAACCAGAGTAGTCAACGAGAGAAAAATCGCATTCGGGGAGAAGCGACACTACACGTTGGCGATCAGTTCCTGAGCGCTGGAAGCAACGATTTCAAAGCTCGAGTTGTCGGTACTACGGCATGGATTGCGAACCCCGGTGAAACCGTTGAGCTTCTCGATGAACTCCAGGAACTTATTGAATTCCACAAGAAGTTAAACGTGGTTCCTACAGGGTATCAATTTGAATCAGATCATCTAACATCAATATGAATTTTGAGTTTAGCCCTAGACAGTCTGACTTTAAATACATTTTAATGATGCAAGATAAACCTTTACACCTCATGTAAGTAATTGTGTCCCTCTATCCTCTGACAAAGTGGCCCAAAGCTTTTTGGTCAGTTTCCTTCGCGAATGTCACCACACCAAATAAGACTAATATTTTCATCACAGTCTGAGGCAGCCATCAGAACGAAACAACTTACAAAGATTGATTTGAAAGAGAAATTTAAGGCTTGGAGTACGGATCTGTTATCAAAAGTAGTCCATCCTCTCTATGAGAGATAGTGGGCCCGGTGTATATATTTTGATTTTGAATTCATTTAACCCATTTTTAGGTGCCTAGGTAGCCCACGCAGGTGTCTTTCCGACTCTTTAATTTACACAGGAGAAATCCTTCCGATAAAAACTCCCAAACATATCAATAAATTTCTCTGGGTTTTTTTGGTTTTCCCTGCTGGAAGTGCGCTCACAATGTTTGACGCAGTGTGGATTTTCTTCACGTCACACGCCTTCTCATTTCATCACCAGCACCCGCCTCTCTACTTCCCCGGCCAAACGAAACTGCTCTAACCATCCCTGGTATAGGGTCCGCTGCGTTATCCTGCTGAGATCTTCAGGGTTGTTCATCATGGTCTAGCTAGGGCGACTCTCAGTGTTCCTTCACATCTCCGCCCTTCAACCAGCCCTTTGTGGGCAGTCCATTACCACAAGCTTGGCGTTTTCTGACATGTATCCTCTCTGGCAGCTTGGGTCTTCGATTCTGGGGACTTTTCTTTGGTACAGATGAGATGCGAACCCAATATGCTCACTTCTTATCTGCATAGCAATGCTGCTTTGAGAACTTTTAAGGTGTCGGTAAATACTTGAATTTGATTTCATTTAACCCGATCAGGCACCCAATGTGTTCTTGCTGGCGACTATCAACTATCATACGTTCATGAGGAGAAACCTTGCTGGCCAAAATCTCTCGATTCTCATTAATTTTTTCTTCAAGTTTTCTCCAGTTTCTTAGGGTATTCTTCAAGAAGTTCAAATTTTATTGTTCTGCCGATGTGGGTTTCGTCCTATCCCTTTCCGGATAACTCGATTTTTTCTGACATTGCTGCCTCAACTTCTCTAGCAGGTCGAAACTGTTCAATTCTGCCTTGGTTTAATATCCACTGTGTAATTATAGCCACGTCTTTTGAGCTATTCATCATGGCTTCGAATGACCTGCTTTTTGCTGATCGCAGATTTTTCCCTCTTCCCCTTGCCCACTGAGGACACGCCATCACCATATGCTTGATATTTTGTGGCGGGTATCCACATTGGAATTTTGGGCTTTCCACTCCGGGGACTTTTTTTCTGTGTAAGTAAGAGCTGTGCCCTATGTGTTCACTTCCTAGCTGCATGGCGATACTATTTTGAGCCCTGCTAAGTTTACAGTGGATTTGAGAAGGTGTACCCTTGAAGTTATATCTTTTTTTGCCTGGTTGCTTGTCAGTGAATCTGTTTGCCGCAGTCCATGCTTCGGGATGTGCCGTCGCTTGTCGACGAGGACGCTGCACCCTATTACTTTCCCAAGAGTTTGCCTACTCCTGGAATGCTGCTACTCTATCAGCCCCGGCAAATATTATTATTGTTAACATTTGTAAAGATTTTCTCGGCTATATTTGAAACAGTTACCAACGCAAGTAAAATTCTGTGCAGGGGTAATTATTGTAGAAGTTAGTACAGTCGAACACAAAAATAATGCATTCTTGACACTGAACAATCATACTAAGAAGGCATTCGCCGGCACCACTATAGGGTTGCACTTGATGAAACTTACTGCCTGCTTCTCCCCTCAACCGTGAATACCTACCCAAGAAGAAAACAAAGTGAAAACTTCAGACTCCTCATTGTACCTCGTTATCCTGTCCTTCACGACCGCACGAGATGTGATCTCACAACGTCCTCGTATCTTATCGTAGCAGGTATTCACGCCATAGGATTTTCAACGTGAAAATGACCCAGACAGCGGGCCACAGCACCATCTTTTTTGGTTGGGGCCTTGTGTTACAGGCTTGTAGCCTTGTGTGAGGATCCGAAGTTTATCCGGCTCCGTAACGCAACACGGAATAATATTATATATGTACACATTTAATTTTACGTATATGCACATTTACCGATACCCACGACAAATACCACTCACACCTTGGATTTCAATTATGGAAGACGTTATGGAAAACCCAGCTTCTACGACGGAAAGAAGCCTTCCTACTCCCCCGGATCCCTTCATTCCCTCTTCCCCCCTTTCGCGCCACCATCGCCACCATCGCTACGGTTATACTCGGCTGCAACCAATTCTGCAGTGTGTAACAGGCACATCCTCCAGCCTATTCCTCCATCGAAACGCGTATCCACGGATGCCGTTCCAGAGACTACTGACCATGGCTCCGAAAACACCAACTCCTTCCTCCCTCGCGAGATCTCGGAGATAATTGCGGCAAGGCAGCTACGTGAACGCGCCTGGAAAACTCGAGTGATGATTTGTACAAGTGTAATCAGCAACATTGATAGTGCCATTAGCAGTTTTAAAGACGAAAATCAGAAGGGTGAGGCCACTGCTCTGAGGACATATCTCCATCAGGCAATATCCCTCTTTGTTGCTTCTGACGCTCCGCAAAATCCTCCAGTCCCATTACATTCGCGACCAGCTAAAGGTACGAATACTTCTAAAACTAGGGAATCAAACAAGCCTGTAGCGGCAGCAACCCCAGTTATTCCATTTATTTCACCTTGTGCCAATAATTCAGTGCATGCGACTCTGAGACAGCACACATTGCCACAAAAACCGCAATTGAACGGCAGCACATGGGCAACCGTGGCCTGCAAAGGTCTCAAGAAAGCAAGAATAGACTTACAAAACAGTCAATCATCAGTGATACCTCCCAATAACTTTAAAAAGACAGTGGCAGCGAAGCATGCTGACGGGACGAATGCAGCTGCCTCTCAGGATCCTCGACTTTTTGTTCGGCTCCCTCGAGAGCACGAGTGGCGTAAACTTTCACCCGCTGGTCTTCGTGAATTGGTAGTGAAAAGATTGTCAATATCACCTTCCTTAATTGGAACGATTAAACCCGTCAATTCGGGATTCGACTTGAGCCCCTCAAGTTCCAGCGCGAGGGACGAACTACTCAAAGCAGAAAATGGCCTTTTCTTGTCTGGTGCCAAACTTGAAGCTGCCTCAAACTGGGTTCAGTTTCTCATACCTACTGTTCCTACAACCATTTCCAGACTTGATGATCGCCTGGAAGTGACTCGCTTAGAGGTAACGAAAACTATGCTAATAGACGAGATTGAACGAGTCACTTCGGTGCGCCCTGTCACAGTGAAGCTATTCGGTTATCAGAGATTTGGTGCACCCCATAGAACTTGGATGGCCTTCTTTTCAAAGGCACCTCGCCCTGGCTTTAGGGTCTTCGACGAATCGGGGATGGCAGCTAAATTTAAGAAACAACGTGCAATTGACTTTTGTAAGCGTTGCAACGGTCACCATTCCTACAAAACCTGCTCGCGGGCACCCTCCTGTGGGAATTGTGGCTCTACTATGCATGCTGAGGACGAGTGCAGAGCCCCATCTAGATGCAAAAACTGTGGGGGTCCACACCGATCAGATAGTGTAAAGTGTTTGGCCCGCCCTAATCGCGCTGGAGCACCCACTAAGGAACAGCTTAAAATTTACCGTTAGGTAGGGGACCGCGAATATCAGTTGCTAGTTCGTGTCAAAGCAGCTGAGTCAAAAGCGGCAGCTGCTGCGGAAGCTGCTGCTGCCTTCACTAGTAGTCAGGACTCTAGTAATACTTCCACGACAGAGGATATTCAAGAGTCACCTGCCGAGGAAGAGGCAGGTGACGAAATTCGTTTATGAAAGGCTCCTCACGGGGCCGCCACTCCCTCCCTTCTTTGCTAAAGTTTATGTCAGTCAATGTGGGAAGAGGGGGCACGACGCATGATATCGCGCTAGCTCGCGCATGTGAGTTGCATCTCGATATCTTGTTGATACAAGAACCATGGTGGTCGGGTCGGTCAAAATCCCATCCCTATTTTGATTGCCATATCCCGTTTGGTGGTACAGATGTCCGACCCCGCGCCATTACCTACACCCGGAAGAATCCCAAGGAAATAGTCGCAGCCTAAAAGTTTCCCTCATCTACCCCGACGGGAGACTATTGTTGGGTTGTAGTAAACTGAATAATACTTCTAAATGTGTACAAAGCACCACACGACCCTTCAGCAGTTGAACCATTGTTAATCTGGACCCCTGATCCGAAATCAGTCGCTATTGTTGATTTCAACTCGGTACACTGGGCCTGGCAACCTTGCGCCGCACGCACTTATGGGCAGGGTGAAGAAATTGAAAAATGGGCCGAAGACCACAATTTGACATGCCTGATAGTTGGAGAACCCACTCATCGTGCTGGGAACACTTTGGACTTAGCGTGGACAAATATTGCTGAATCTAGGGCGTGGGTTGACAGGGAGGAATGTATGACTAGTGACCACCTACCTATCTGTGGATTAATATTCAGTCAGAACCAACTAAGAATAGCCAAAAGGGGACCTCTGCGCGTGTCAAAAGAGAATCTACCTCAGTTTGCAAAAGTAGTCTCAGAGTGGCTTCCACCGCTTCCCTCTTTAGACTTCGTTGAACAGATAGAGAACTTTGCACAAGGTATTTGCAGAGCATTAAAGGATTCGCTGAAGGCAGTTGGAAAACGGCGGAATAAGGCGTCTGGTAGAGCCGCACCCTGGTGGACTCCAGACTGTAAAGAAGCCCACCTACAATATCGATCTGCTGCCTCGATTGCAGAACGCAACCAGTATTCAAAATCTTTTCGGGCTACAGTCGCAGCTGCAAAGAGAGAGCATAGGAAACGAAAGGTAGAAGCCATGAAATTTTTCTCTGACGTCTTTGGACTCATGCGATGGGCTGCTTCTAGACAAATAAAGATACCCCCACCTCTCATGCACGAAGGAAGATTTGTTTCGGATCAAGCCGAACGTGCAGAAATTCTACGCGACACCCTCCTGGCTCGATGTCAGGCTTCAGACGACCTCGCCCCCTGCTCGCTTTCAAGTGTGACTCACATACCTTGGACGGAAGATCTACCAGATCTCGAAGTACGGACCTGCACTATTGGTAGTGGTAATACTAGCCCAGGTGCTGATGAAATTTCAGTGGAACTACTAACAGCCTGCTGGAAAAACACTGGGACTCATGTCATACAGCTATTTCGCGCATGCGTCAGATTTGATTATCACCCTTCATGCTTTAAACTCTCAGAAGTAGTGTTTCTTCAAAAGCCTGGACGGGATCCTTCTTTACCAAAGGGATGGAGACCGATATCACTTCTCTCTTGTCTTGGGAAAGGCTTGGAGAGGCTACTAGCAAAAAGGATGTCACTCCTGGCGATTGTGTGTGATATAGTGGGCAAACAACAATTCGGGGCATTGCCAAAACGGTCTGCCAATGACTTTGTCTCTTGCGTCGTGCATGATATTGAGGAAGCTCGTACTCAGAAGTGGGCTTCAACATTTGTCACCCTGGACGTCCAGGGAGCATTTGATACGGTCCTACACAATCGACTTTTACGCCGGATGCAATCTCAAGGATGGCCTGCACACATTTTGAGATGGACTTCTTCGTTCTTGACTGGTCGCTTAGTTCAAGTGCGCCACTTAGACGGTGTAACAAGCCCTAAGGAGCTCTTCTGTGGAGTACCTCAAGGATCTCCAATATCTCCGCTCTTATTTCTTTTATACATGGCAGAGCCTATGCGCAGCGGAAATACAAAAGCCCGATTCAGCTATGCCGACGATGTTGGAATATTGGGTATTGGGTGTACAATTCAGGAGTCTACAGAAAAAGCCCAGCAAGAAGTAGATTCTTAACTAGATTGGGCTCAGAGAAATGCTGTGTTTTTTCGAAGTGGCAAAGTCAGAAGTCATACAATTCCGAGGACGCGCTCAAGAGGAATCTGTAGGGATCCGAATAAACGGAAATTTAGTAGAACCGACCGAGCACATTAGATGGCTCGGGGTGCATCTAGACCAAAAGCTATCTTTTAAGCATCATGTGACTACATGGTGTAGCAAAGCCCTCAAGGCGGCTCAGCATATGCGTCGTCTGAATTCAGTCAAACGTGGAGCTGCTCCAGGTCCTTTGGTGACCGCGGTTAATGCATGCATAGTTCCAGTAGCAACTTTTGGCGCAGAAGTATGGTGGCCCGGGTTAACACGGAAGACTACTCGGGGGATTGTTACGCCGGCGACCTCGCATTTCTGTTATCTGATCGATAAAGCGGTGCACCTAGCTATTAGATCTGCACTACCAGTATGGAGAACAACGCCCAACGTAGTTCTTCATAGAGAAGCAGGCATACCTCCGGCTCGGATTATTCTCGAAGACATTCGCTTACGACTCGCCGCTCGTCTTAATTCCTTGGATAACCGGTACCCACTCCGAACTAGAGCCATCCTGTGACCGAACGTGGGCGGCCTTAAGTATAAAAGAAAGGCAAGGGTAGCGAAATATCCTGGCTCTCTAATGTCACGGGTACAACGTGCATATCGACAGCTCCCTTCGGCCGAGCTTGCCGAACCACTTCCCCCACCAGTATATCATACAAAGCTTGGGACTAAGCCGGAAGGGGTGGAAGCCCATTCGAAGTGGGTGCGCTCGGTCTCTCCTACTGATATTTGCGCTTACTCAGACGGGTCATCTATTGGCCACGGCCGATCTTCCTGGGGATTTGTCCTCCAGCGAGGGGGCGTCACGTTCGAAAAGGGAAAAGGTGCTTTACATGGTGGCGAAGTATACGATGCAGAAATCGTAGGCGCCACTGCAGCACTTTAGGCTGCAATCCTAGCAAGGCGATTTGGGGAGAAGATGTTTGTTTTACTTGACAATCAGGCAGCTGTTCAGGCATTACAGTCAGGAAAGTCAACTTCTTGCCTCCAGAAAACACGCATTTTTCATCACGTCGCCAGAAAAGTTAACGTAGCAGTGAGATGGGTTCCAGGCCACTCAAAGATTACCGGGAATGATGAGGCAGATGAGCAAGCCCGAGCTGCACTACAAGAACTACCAGCGCCACAAAGCACACCGGAATATATTACTTTAGCATATCTTCGTCGACTTATGTACCAGCTTCGACAGGATCTAATAGACGAGTGGTGGTCAAAAGTATCACCAGCTCAATATAAAGAGTTAGATCTCCAAATGCATCGTCGTAAGCCACCAGAACTTCACCTTTCTCGTCGACTACAACACGGACTCCTAGCGGCAAGAACAGGCCACGGAGATTTTGCGGCGTATCACCGTCGCTTTCATCATGAAGACGCGAATTTAGAATGCGATTGCTGGCTTGAGAATTCGCCCACCCATTCCTTTCGCTGTCGAAAAAATGCCGCCCAGGTACGGAAGCTTAGGAAGGGGGCCCACATTGAATGAATACATAAATCAACTCCTGGGGCCTCAGTGTGTTGAGAAGTTTACAGAATTCGCCAGGGAAACAGGCTGATTCTGGAGTTTGCCTGCACACTCATCCTCTGCTGGACGCGAGCATAGTAATCGTCTAGCTGCGAGAAATTAACGTTTGGCAGGGCTGTAAACTTGTGTGAGAAATACAGGTTCAGCCTACGAATTGGTTTTCATTTGATCGGAGTTTGGGAGTTTGGGGGTTAGGTTCATATTATAAATGGGGTCTTGCGTTGTTTTATTTGTCATGGTGAGCAGCATTATTAGTTGGTGCGAACGAGTAGGGCACGCTTCCGGGCATGATCCCTGCCGGCTCCACCGGTCCTGCACCCTAAACGAAGATGGGGCTCTAGCTTAGGACCTTAACGTAAATAAATAAATAAATAAATAAATAAATAAATAAATAAATAAATAAATAAATAAATAAATAAATAAATAAATAAATAAATAAATAAATAAATAAATAAATAAATAAATAAATAAATAAATAAATAAATAAATAAATAAATAAATAAATAAATAAATAAATAAATAAATAAATAAATAAATAAATAAATAAATAAATAAATAAATAAATAAATAAATAAATAAATAAATAAATAAATAAATAAATAAATAAATAAATAAATAAATAAATAAATAAATAAATAAATAAATAAATAAATAAATAAATAAATAAATAAATAAATAAATAAATAAATAAATAAATAAATAAATAAATAAATAAATAAATAAATAAATAAATAAATAAATAAATAAATAAATAAATAAATAAATAAACAAATAAATAAATAAATAAATAAATAAATAAATAAATAAATAAATAAATAAATAAATAAATAAATAAATAAATAAATAAATAAATAAATAAATAAATAAATAAATAAATAAATAAATAAATAAATAAATAAATAAATAAATAAATAAATAAATAAATAAATAAATAAATAAATAAATAAATAAATAAATAAATAAATAAATAAATAAATAAATAAATAAATAAATAAATAAATAAATAAATAAATAAATAAATAAATAAATAAATAAATAAATAAATAAATAAATAAATAAATAAATAAATAAATAAATAAATAAATAAATAAATAAATAAATAAATAAATAAATAAATAAATAAATAAATAAATAAATAAATAAATAAATAAATAAATAAATAAATAAATAAATAAATAAATAAATAAATAAATAAATAAATAAATAAATAAATAAATAAATAAATAAATAAATAAATAAATAAATAAATAAATAAATAAATAAATAAATAAATAAATAAATAAATAAATAAATAAATAAATAAATAAATAAATAAATAAATAAATAAATAAATAAATAAATAAATAAATAAATAAATAAATAAATAAATAAATAAATAAATAAATATTACACATGCAAACACACACTAGCGTTGGATGACACGCGTCAGAGGCTATATGTACATTATGCAGAATAAAGTTCGCTTGTTCAGCCAACTTTTTATTCAAAAGCTCGTAGCTTCAGAACCACTCGATAGAATAAGTCAAAAATCTACATAGATGTAATTAAGCGTCTGATGAAGCTTACTCTAAATTTTTGAATCACGACTTAATCTATACAGAAAATGGTGGCTGAGAGAAACTGACTAAGCGAGGCGAACTCCATTTTGCAGGCTTCTGTAGTATCTAGAATTACGGCCCTTTGCAGCCACGACAGCTTCAATTCGTCTCGGCAAAGATCCAATTAGATTCTGACAGCTGCTTAGAGGTATTTTTGACCATTAATTTTTGATACGCTCCCATAATTCCCCTACTCCCTTGGGATGTTCGTCGTACCTACCCAATCTTCTCTTCAACTCACCCCAGAGATGCTCTATTGGATTCAGATCCGGATATGGTGCGGGCCAACCAAGCAGGTGATCTTCTTCGATCTTAAGAGGGCCTTTGTAGCTCGCGCAGTGTGTTTGGGATCGTTATCTAGTTGAAAGATTAGTTGGTCGACAGGAGGCATATCTCCCAAGAGCCACGTTGCCTCCATACTACAGATCAAATTTTGGTCTAAAGTATTAATGTACTGTTGTGTGTCCATCCTTCCCATTACCTGAACCATGGCACCTGGCCCTGACCAGGTCATACAAGCCCAAATCATCACGTTCACCCCTCCAAATTTGACTGTCTGGATCGTATTACTATCGTTGGGCAGTTGTTTATCTTTCTGCCAGGTATAATTGATTCCGTCGCTGCAAATTCGATTGATCTTTGTTTCGTCAGACCAAACCACTTTCTTCCAGTCTTCTATCGTCCACTCCTTGTGTCGTAGGGCGAAATCCAGACGAGCTTTCCTGTGCCGAGCCGCCAAGGCTGGTTTTTGGGGCTTCTTTTTGGCCTTCAAGCCCGACTCTCGAGGGACATTTCTGACGGTTTGCGGGCAGACGCTAATACCCATAGACGCCTGTAGACTTGCGGCCGCTTGTTTTGGTGTCTTAACAATCCCGTTGGCTATATTGTTGACAATTCTTCGCTTGTCCCGAGGGGTCAGCTTGCTTACATCCCCCCTTTTTCTGGCACTACTTTCTTCAGGAAGGGTTTTCAGAAGCTTAGAAACCGTAGATTTGGAGCACTTAAGCTCACTCGTGATAGAACTGAATGACTTTCCCTCTTTGAGGCGCTGGATGATTTGGTCTCGAATTAACATGTTTAATCTAGGCATATCGCTTTGTTGTACACTCAATTACAGCCAAAAGTTAGCCCAATACGTTGCGATTGACCATGTAGAGCACCTACGAATAATTATCTGAGTTTAGTTCGATGAATTGAGACCGTCGCGGTTGCAAAGGGAGGTAATTCTAGATGCTAAAATAGCCTGCAAGATGTAGTTCAGCCCGCTTAATCAGTTTCTCCCAGCCACCATTTTCTGTATAGATTAAGTCGTGATTCAAAAACTTAGAACATGTTTCATTCGACACTTAATTACGTCTATGTAGGTTTTTTACATATTCTAACGAGTGGTTCTGAAGCTACGAGCTATTGAGTAAAAAGTTGGCTGAACAAGCGAACTTCATTTTGCATAGTGTATATTCATCTGTAAACAATCCACCGTGTTTTCTCTTAGTTAAAATATAAATTCTATTTGGATGCACATTTGCGAATAGCCTTCGTGTCGTCCGTTGACACCTTGGAGCTCAAAGCTCTCGAAGTTCAAATGTCCCCTCAAATTCACCTTTCAGAATTCCGATCTTGTTGGAAAGAAAGCGCATTGACGTCTATATATTTTACAAGAGTTATCTAATGCGGTATGTGGTCAGTGCATAGTGGTTAGACTGGCGTCATAACAAGTCCGAGCTCTGACATGTCCTTGCATTGGCTAATTTCCTTTGTTTCTAAATAAACATGTATGTTATGACAATGAGAAGGATATATAGAGAGACCTAGAGTCATAGCTAGAAGAGAGAGGTTGAATACTTTTTAGACAATATACTTATTTTTGAATGTCATCCAACGATTTAGTAATCAAATAGTTATGAGCCCGGTAGCATCTATCTGTGTCTAAATCAATTTAATCTTTATATGAAACTTCGATCAAGCCGTACAGTTGGAGAGAATACTGACGATATCTTGGAGCCTAACGAAGATAGTTCGCTATATCCTTGTACTCATCAGCAACCGTCAGATCTTGTGACTCATTATATCTTTGAGAGCCCGGACTATGAAATGGATTACGAATCTACTTTTGTTACCTATAAGGGTTCAACAGCTATAAGACTTGAGAAATGGCAAGATTGGCCCCTGTGGTACGATCAATTAAAGATGTGGTGTACTAGAAATGAAATTTGGGATGATGTATGCCCTGAAGTTATTGGAGACCAACCTGAAAATATCAGACCGCAGGCACCAAGTCTACCAGCAGTATTGGATGCTGAGACAAGAGCGAACTTCCAGATTCAAAATGCAGTTTATAGCAATGATCTTAGAATCTGGAGAGAAAAAGACCTAGCATTAAAGCAGCTTGATGAGACCTTGAAAACAACTGTTGGAGATCAGTTTAAGCAACACTTGATGGGAAAGTTAACTGAACGAGCTAAGCTGAGGGCATTATATGAACAAGTCAAACCGACTGCTGCGTCGCTCAAGGCAGATCTGAAAGCGGAATATGAATTGCTTAAACTAACTCCCTATGGAAAATCTGTCAGCGAATATTTCTCACGTTAGCGAATATTTCTCACGTTGGCAAATTTTATGTGTTAAGTGTCAAACAAGCAATCATTCAATTTTTGTTACTGGAGAGGAAGATCCATCTCTTGCGTTGCACGAAGCTCTGCAACCAATTCATCCAGTTACAGCGATATTCAGGACAAATAAAGTAAATGATAACGTCAATTCTGGAGAAAAGGTCAAAATATTGGACGAAATAAAAGCATGGCAGACATTTCTCAACTCTAAGGCTATAGTAAAGTTTCCGACAAAGACGAGTGCCGGGAAGAACGCTGCATTCCCAACAGCAACTTTAGAAGGCAAGGATATCGAACACACTGACCGTCAACATTCAAATAAATCTTCATCAAAACAATTGCCGAATCAGCGGTCTCGACCTGAATGTCTTTGTGGAAAATTTCATGATATTTATAGATGCAATTATCTTAACCCTAATTGGCCAAGACCAAGTTGGTGGAAGCCTAACAAAGATATTAAGGACAAAATAGAGAGGTATTGTAGAAATAATCCCGACTTTGCTGGGAAGGTGCAACATGAAATCGAAAAGTGGCAGTCCGAAAGGAAATCTAAGAAAAAAGAGTCAGGAAATACTGCGGCAAGTACTGAGACGGCAGATTATTCCGAAGATGATAATATTGGAGCTGCAACACTTTCTGGTTCAGCATCTTCTTGCTCTTTATATAGCTCTGTGATTCTGGATTCTGGTACGAACGTTCATGTGATTAACGATGCAATGTATCATCGCATCATCAATTCTCGAAAAGCCACAGCAAGCGACAAGGTTTATTCGGGTGACGGAATACTGCAAGCGACTGCTGTTGTTCAGGCTGAAGTTCGCCTAAATTTGGGTGAGAAATCAAGGGTATTAACACTTAATGAGGCGTTATATATTCCTTCTTATATGAGCAATCTGGTATCACTAAAACGACTCAATAAAGTGAACATACATCACGATTCATTAAATCCTTTACAACTTTATCAATTTGTTAACAATCAACGCCGTCCATGGGCCAATTTATCGACAAGTAAGAGTAGGCACTGGATACTTGAGGACTTATCTCTTTCAGGTGATAGCGCTTGTTTTGCAGCTTCTTCAGCACCCAGGAAACCCCTAGTAGCATCGCCTTCAAAATGGCACATGATTCTCGGCCATCCTGGCATCAAGGCAATTGAGTCTCTGTCTGATAATGTCGAGGGTTGTGAGTTTAACTCAAAGGAGAAGTTGTCAACTGTCGATTGTGAACCTTGTTTGCTGTCAAAGGCCAAAGCCATCATTTCCCGACGCTCTGAGACCAACCGCGAGATTTCAACTATTAATGAAGAAAAGCATATGGTTGTAGTTTCGTGGGATATTGTGGAGTTTACAACAAGTCTTGATGGATCTAAGTATATGTCACATTTCTACTATGATGCTGAATCGTTTCATCATGTCAAGTGCACAAAGACCAAAGCTGAAGCTGCTGCTTATTTCAAAATTTGGTTTCCAAAAGCAGAACAACTGTTCGGGGCTCGAACCGTCTTCTTTAGATCAGATCTTGAAGGGTCTATCGGCAAGGAAACAACTAAGATTCTTGATAGATACAAATTAACAAGGCTATCATCTGCGGCAGACACTCCTGCGCAAAATGGGGCTGCAGAAGTATCTGGGAAGGTGATTGTGGAGACAGCAAGAACACTTAGGGTTGCAGCTGGCCTACCTAAAAATCTTTGGCCCTGGCTTTGTGAGTCAGCTGCCTATCTTTTAAATCGTACGCCAACGAAAAAGTTGAATTATCGAACTCCATTTGAGTTAGTTACTGGTAAAAGACCATCTCTTGCACATCTTCATCAAATTGGGTGCAAGGTGTTCGCTCTTACTCGTGGAATTCCAAAGCGAGATAAAATGGAGGAACGAGCAAACATTGGCTACCACCTTGGCTACGCATCAACAAATATATTTTATGTATGGATACCGGCTCTAAAAAGAGTTATACGAACTCGAGATGTTGTATTCAAGGATGAGATGTATGATCCTTTGAAGGATATTACCCTTGGCCAACTTGTGGATGAAAAACTGCACACAATCACTGTGCAGCGAATTGAGATACCAGAAACAGATGTTCCTCTTGACCTAGATCCATATATTTCCTCAAGTGTCCCATTATTTCAAGTAGAAGGTACTTGTGAGACTGATCGATTAATTGGTAAACATCAGACATCTTACAGTATAAATGGCTATCCGACGCCGTCTCCAACTGTATCTAGGGAGCAAACTTGTGAGATAGAAGAAGAAAGTATAGGACTTGGTAATAGTCTGGATGCTCTGGAATTTGTGAATTTGGCGAGTGCAAATGAATACCTTTTGGCATTCTCTTCAGTGGTGGTTCAAAAACAGAATCCAATAGAAAAACAAATCCACCGTGATCAGCTTCCACCGCCGCCAAGGACATGGAAAGAGTTAATAAAGCATCCATTTAAAGACAAAATCATGGCAGCAACTTATTTAGAGTTCAATCATCTCATGCAGGATACGCTGGAGGTGGAGAATAGTTATGATGGACATGCTGTACCTTTAAAGTGGATTTGGACATATAAGTTTGATTCCCTGGGCTTCTTGACGAAGTTTAAGTGTCGACTTTGTGTTAGAGGTGACTTACAACTTCCAACACTCAAAGATACCTACGCAGCGACGTTAGCCATGAAAACATTCAGATCAATGATGGCTCTAATGTGTACTTTTGGCTTGGAATCTAGGCAATATGACCTGGTTAACGCGTTCTGCAACGCAAAACTGTCGCCGCCAATTTATTGCAAGACTCCTCCTGGATTTGAGCATCTGGGGAAGACGTTAAAAGTAAAGCGAGCCTTGTATGGTCTCCGTGAATCGCCTTTGCTTTGGTCTCGAACCCTGAAGCAGGTCCTAAATAATTTTGGATACGAAGATGTTCCAGGTGTTGATTGTCTGATGAGAGGCCACAATACAATTCTCTTGATTTATGTTGATGATATTATCTTACTCTATTGGTCTCATGATGTTGCTAAGGCAAATGAGTTTGAGAACAATCTATCATCGAGGTTCAAGATTACTTCATGTGGTGAAGCTAAATGGTTTCTCGGCATTGAAATTATTCGAGACAGGTTAAACAAAAAAATATGGCTATCGCAGAAATTATATTGCGAAAAGCTCGGTTCTAAGTTTAACGTTGAGGGCAGAAGCCTGTACCCAAAAATTCCACTCCCAAATACTAGCGCTATCTCTGGAAACAAAGGCCAAGCCTCGAAGTCACAGATTCAGGGTTATCCGCAAAAAGTAGGCTCTGTTGGATATGCGGCTATAACTACCCGACCTGATGTAGCTAAGGCACATGCTGTATTGGCACAATACTTGAATAACCCATCTGACAGATGTTTGGAGCTGGCGGATCACCTTCTCTCCTATCTTTATGGATCTAGAAATCTAGCTCTCTCCTTTGATGGAAGAGCTTCTCCTTGGGAGATATACTGTGATGCATCTTTCGCTGACAATGAGGACCGGAAAAGTTCATAAGGTTTACTTTTCAAGATGTTTGGCGGTGCCGTCGACTGGAAGGCTACTAAGCAAAAGACAGTGACTACGTCAACAACTGAGGCAGAGCTCTTAGCGTTGTCTTCGATAGGAAGCTCTAGTTATTGGTGGAGAAGATTATTTTCTTCTTTGGAATTTGAAACAGACTTGATACCTACTGTTTTTTGTGATAACAAACAGTCTGTACGGATAGCAAATTCAGAATCTGAGATTCTACAAACTAAATTGCGACATGTGGATATTCATCAGCTCTGGATACGACAAGAAGTTGAAAAAGGAAAAATGATAGTAAAGTGGATCCCGACGTCAGAGCAGCAAGCTGATGGCTTCACAAAGTTATTACCAAAGCAGTTGTTCCAAGAATTTGTCAATCAGCTTGGCTTACAAGATCCTCCAGGAGCTCTTGAAAAGAAGTAATGCCGTGAGCTAACAGAATGCTCAAAATATTGAACTTTCTGGGAAGGTGTGTTGGAAAGAAAGCGCATTGACATCTATATATTTTACAAGAGTTATCTAATGCGGTATGTGGTCAGTGCATAGTGGTTAGACTGGCGTCATAACAAGTCCGAGCTCTGACATGTCCTTGCATTGGCTAATTTCCTTTGTTTCTAAATAAACATGTATGTTATGACAATGAGAAGGATATATAGAGAGACCTAGAGTCATAGCTAGAAGAGAGAGGTTGAATACTTTTTAGACAATATACTTATTTTTGAATGTCATCCAACAATTTAGTAATCAAATAGATCTTTCTTTCACATTCAGCTTACTTGTCCTTCCGTCTCTCATAAAATCTTCACCAGAGCTGTAACTTTCCTCTATTTTCACGATCAATCTCCCTTCACAAATTTGTGCCCTACGACTGTGGATTATCAGGAGTGCACTATCTAACTAATTTACATACAAAATCACTTGATAAATATGAGACACTTTGTACTACTCCTACACCCCCCTTAAGTCGATAAGTCTCATCAAGTGTAGCCCTGTAGTGGTGCCAGCGAAGGTCTCCTTAGTATGAGTGTCCAGCGTCAAGAATGCATCATCGTAGTTCTAGCGACTGAGGATAGCATACGCTTTCCGCGGCCTTGCGTCCAAGTAGAGAACGTTAGGGTGCATGGCTGCACGTTATCCGTAGACCTAATGAACATTACAACAACAAGCCTCGAAGCCGAACAGCGCAAATCTAGATGAACATGATTCCAGGAATTCGTATGTTTGGTTCGCTGATGAGATTTGGTCACACGATCGGCTTTGCGGAAATCAGTGGGCGTGTACTTCAATTGAATTTGTTTATCCTGAATAGATTCTCGAACAGTTACTTCTTGCGTGATCAAGTGGCGATTCCGGGCAGATCTTTGGGTGGTGATAGTCCTGATTAAGGCGGCTGTATTGTGAACTTCTGTGGCTGGGCCGTGCCGAATTTCAAAAAGTTCTTCAAACAGTGATTTTAGCCTGCTAGCGGCGATTAGGAGTGTGATGGGAAGGAAACTCAAGGCAGTCGCACGCAAGTTAAACTACAAAATGTCTATATTTTTCCTGTGAATGGAATCTAAACAACGGGGGGAGTAACGCTACTTAATAGTCCGACGATAGTGTACTCGCATGAAGACTTGTGGGGGTATTACTGTTTGACTTGAGCGGTGGGAAAGGCATGGGATAAGACTTACTACATGACGAATAGGAGTCTTTGACCTGTAGGCAGAGGAGACTTACAAGTCTGTTAATATTCATAGACTCAAATAGACCATAATTCAAAAAAAAGTCTCACGATATCCTGACATGGGAGCCTCTTTTTCTCTGCTTGTCCCTGCCCCTGCTACTTTGTACCAGGGCTACTCTTGCATATTTTTAATATAAAATAGTTGGTATACCAGCCCAATCACGAATTGAAGCCTCAGCTCATCACAGAGAGTTGTGTCGGGGCGGCATACGATGCTTCACGAGTGAGTGGTGCTGTGATTGCTTGAGTCTTCGACCACCAAGCTATAGAGGTCCCTTCGATGAGAAATAAACCCTCTGAAGTGCTTCTTGGCGATGCAGCATTTCCCCAGCTGCTATTTGACGAGGCAGTAAATTCAAATTTCCCTTTGATTATGAAGAAGAGGGAAGCATACTTAGTACGTCACATGTAGCGAACTGAATATTTGAGGGCAAAAAAAGAACTCTTAGACGGATCACGTACATAACGACAAAGTCTATTGACAGCATACTGAATATCAGAGCGTATCATATTTGTCATGTGAAGTAGAAATTCTACAACTGACCGGTACTTCGCGGCATTATTTGCGGTACACGCAGCTAATATGTTCATATCGGGGAGATTATCATCCGCTGTTGATTTATATTTGTACATTGAAATTTCTTCATGCCCATATCTTGACACAACACTTCGATCTCAACTTTTTGACCAAGTGGATTCCATCTTGACTCCTTTGGATATTGATTCACAATAATTTGGCCATGTAATCCAGGTCCTTGACACGTAAAGCCTCGGTTAAGGTTTTAACGGTCTATTGGATAAGAAGTTTTGATTTCGATATTATCATAAAATCGTCAACTTAAGTTGAGATTATGATACCGTCACACCGAAACATGTTTGAATCATATTTTAATGGTTTAACTCCGTCTTTGTCAAGAATATTTCTTAGTTTTTCTTGCCAAATTTTCTGAGCAGCTTTTAACTTGTAGATAGCCTTGTAGAGTTAGCAGTCGAGATCTCCAGGCTTTTCCCTTCCATAAGGTTATTCAATACATATGGGCTGATCTATGTTAGCGTGTAAAAAAGCTGCTATGATCTGGACATGAAGGTTATGAAAATTTTGCAGAACTGCAAAGGCAAGAAGCACACGAAGTGTCATTGGGAGAAGAGCTGTTATGGATACGCGTCACGTCATGTCGCGTCGGTAGTCCTAGCAAAATAACTCTCGTTATAAGTTGGAAGTCTCTTATTTAGATAACAGATAGTTAGATAGACTAAGTGATCTTAAACATGCAAGACTTACCCATTTCTACTATCACCCAGTAACCTGACTTATTATAAGAACTTCGGCGGAAGTATGATTAGCAAAAGTTTCCAATAACCCTCGAGCGCACCAAATTGATTTTAATTCACCATTAAATTTCGGTTTTGGAGTCCACTTTCCTGTCATTATTTTACCTATTGCCTCGAAGTGAGGATCAATGGCCAAGACTTTGTGCTTTGGCATGTTTTTCATTTCTTTTATTATTTCTTTGATCCACTCTTGAGTTCATGGACCAGGCAAAGCCAATTTAATAATTGATTTTGATTTCATGGACAGTATATTTGATCTAAGAGGAAATGAACTTTCTTGGAAGCAAATCTCTAGACGTAACACTGTTATTTTTGTTTTTTGTTTTATGATTTATGATTTTTTATCCTTCAGACAACTCCGTACCGACGTATATTCTTCCTTGAATATTTAAGTAGAGTTTATTTCGGTCAAGCACCGACCAAAACACCCAGCATCTAAAAGGGTTTAGCTTATGAGTATTCGGTGTTTGTTGAAATACAGCGTAAAACAGTGAATTTGGAGCAATATTGTTTGGAGTTGGGATCAGAATATTGGTGGCAGCGTTAAGAATCAGAGACCTTAGACATAGAGATATTCCAGACTGTAAATAATTAGCCCGTATTTTCCATGTCACTGTTCAAACTTTTTGCTCGACTATTCCATTTTGTTCAGGCATTTGTGAGGAAGACCTGCACCATTCAATACCCCGAGAAAGAAATTATTCCTGGGGTATCGAATTAGAGAACTTAGTCCCAGATTCTGTATTTTTATATTTTGGGACATTTCCAAATTTTGTTTTCAAGTGTCCAAAATAATACCGAATTTATCCGGGTGTAGCTTTTTTGGTATGTATGGGCCATGCCCATTTAAATGACGTGTACTCATCAACTTTAAGAAGTAGCTAGGTCGCCTTAGGAATGGATTTTTCTGATATTATTGGAGAAAGTGACTTTGTACCACCCAAAAGATACATATGAATGGTTTCAGCCAGCCATGTAGCTGATCGAAGAAAGCCTTTACCTTTACATCTTGTGATTTTTGATTTGGTACAAATTTCGCAGTCATTTGGAGCTTTGTAACCTGTGATTCTGGCAAGGTGATGTGAGTTTTTTTGAGCTTTATCTCCTGGATGCCCAAGGATAGCATACCAATATCAGTGTATTAAAACGCAGTTAGCGAAGTAAAAATGATTGTGAAAGGCTGCCGAATAAAGCTTCTAGATTAACGACTAAATGTGGCAATACTGTATCATAGGAGCATATTAGTTCTATATCTTGATCTCTCGGAGGCCATTTTAATGAGAAGCCTTGTTTTTCCAGCTGCGATATTGAAATTATACAACTTTATTGGTTTGAAAAGTGCATGGCACCTTTTAAAATCTCAGCATGACCATCACGGGCGGGAAATTTATTGTTACCTTGGCCAAAGGTCAACATGTCGCCTCCTCCAGCTATGCGGACATTTTTTGATAGAGAATAGGAAGAAAAATCCTTTTTTTTTGGATGCTACGTAAAAATTTGCCGCGCTATCTTGTTAAAAAGCAGTATTGCGAGAGGAACATTCTACAAAGAGTATGTCCTTTTGATTTGCAGCGTCCTTGTCTTACCTAAATTTATTAAAATTAGCTTTCTTATTCTTTCTACAACTTTCTTCCTTATGCCAAGTTTTGTTGCAAAAATTACGTGCTAGCCGTTTGACAAAAGATTTCGACGCAGTAGATATTGAAACAGGCTGTGCCCGATTGACTGTGGCTGGGCTAATCTACTTAAGTCGTGATACATACTACCCCCCCCTTTGAAATTTGTTTGCAACTTCTTTTTAATACAGAATCCGTCGAGCGGTGAACGAAAATTAAATTACTAATTGATTAGAGTTTGATATTCGCGTCACCATAGCAATAGACTTAATCACGTCTAGTAACATCATGTGCAAATTATAATAAACAATCGCGTCCTCGCGATCCATTTCACCTACACTTAACACTTAAAACACAAGCACTTCAGGCCGTTCCATTTGTTGTTTGGAAGTAGTGGTAGCAGCAAGTGGTAAGACTTGAGAGAGATAATTTCACAGAGAAGACAGATTGGCACAAGAAGGAGTCTGTTAATCGTAAGTGAGGAGTTGTATTTTACTCCCACTTAGACACAGCTACTTATAATATCTATCTAAAGTAAAAGGAAATCTAGTGATTTGTATTAATACGGTTTAGCGTATTTTACCAACCTCGCAATTTATAGGAAGATTAGTATGTGTTGATCTCGTTGAGTGCACACAGCTATCTTATCCAAAGTTGGATGTACCAATTTCAACACCATTTTCCACAGTCCCTCAATTTTAAATGCTTTACCAAGTAATCCTCCAATACCAATTCTTCTTCTAACTGTTACGAAGTATGTTGTTATCGATTTGAGCGTAACCGACGTCTAGTTGTAAAACTAACATTGGCAGAATTATGTCGTTGAAATGGAATCCACCCCGATCACAGCTCTTTCCGCTCCTCCACCCGGATCTTACGTTTCTTTTCAAGAATTGCACGACGTGGCTCAAAGTCACGCTAGGTCTGCAGGATACGCCATCACCACCAGCAATTCCGAAAAGAGAAAAGGGCGAAGAATGAAACTTCTAGCCTGTAAGAAAAGTGGTACTTTTCAAAGTGAAGTCAATGAACCATGCAGGAAACGACGTAGACTAACGCAGAAAACTAACTGTCCTTTCAAATTCAAGGCCAGAGAGTGGACCGACGGCACATTGTAAGTCTGTTTCCTGCAGGCCGCAAATGGGGACATCAACTCAGAAAGCCTCACTTAAAACCATGGGCCCTCCGATCCATCAGCTTTTCCAGAGCATCACCGCCTTAACAACGATGAGATCACAATAGTCCGCAGTAATTACAACATGGGCATACCAGCTAGTAGGACTGTCGCCACTCTGAAGAACCGCAACCCTTGCTCTGAGCTAAACCATCGTGATATCTACAATTTAAATGCGCAGATATCACACGCAAGTCGGCTCGGAAGATCTCCCCCCGAGGGTTTTATCAATTACCTCACACATGAAAAGAATAATGGAACTATCTTTTTTGAGTATGATCAGGATACCAACGGTCATATAAACTACCTCTTCATAGCAGATGTTCGGTCTGTTGAGCTACTCAACTAAAGTCCGGATGTCTTACTCATGGACTGTACTTATAAGACAAATAAATTTGGCATGCCCTTGCTGGATATCCTCGTTGTTGACAACTTGAACCAGTCTTTCACTGTTGGGTATTGCTTCTTGGATCGCGAGAATGAGACAGATAACGACACAGCGATGATTTACCTACTTTACTTGTACCAGCATGACCGACGACCCTCAGTGATAGGTACGGATTGTGAACTAGCCCTGATGAACGCAATTGACCGTCACTTTCCAGCTACGTAAACTATTTGAATAATCTGCATCTGGCACATTTGCAAGAACCTGATGGTCAATTGCAAGGCAAGGTTCCAATCTGAAGATCGTTTGGAAGAGTTCGAAAGGTTCTTTTCAGACATCGTACACTCAACGACTCCTGAAGAATACTTGGATCGGGTCGAGGAGTTCCAAGCTGAATTCCGCTATAATGAAGGCTTGCCGAACGAATTACAGCCAAATTCTCTATCTAAAGATATTGAAAGAAGTACCTGTTTCAGTCTCGAGCAAGACGCTGTCAAGTATGTGCTTCAACAATGGTTGCAGCCCCATCACCGCAACATCGTGCATGCTTGGACAAATCAATTCTTCAACAGGAACACAACGACAACTTCGAGACTTGAGGGTGCACATGCCGTGCTGAAAAGATGGATTTGATCGCCCTCCAAAAATCTATCATCTTTATGGATCCCGATTTCATTAGCACTGTCGGATCAGATCAATGAAATAAAGATCAGACGTGCAAGAGCACTCAATGGGCTACCCGCAGGTATTTCAGGCGAATTCTTCTATATAGTTCTGGGCAGAATTTCTTACTTTGCCCTGTACGAGGTTTGTAAGTAGCTCAAATATGCCCGGAACGAAGAACAGAGAGCTCGCGATGGTCTTGGTACTAAATGTACGGGGACCTTCAACAAGTCAATTGGTATGCCCTGCTGGCACATCATTCAGGAAATGATGTCTCAAAATCGAGTTATTTCAAACGCAGTCTTTCAACTTTGACAATTCTAACTAAAGTTACACACTTAGGCCTACGAATTAATGATTTTCATCCGCACTGGCACTTTGTTCGTCCGCAGGCTGGATTTGAACAGCAGATCCCCGATCCTCCTATTCTCGATCCTGTCATTAGGCGACGGCGCCGTAATGCTGAAGCTGAACGCAGAGCTCATAATAGGGCGCATCATAGGCAGCGGGTCGCGCAAACTGGCCGTGTCCTGTCTCAACACGAGACTACGCAAACAGTTTTACGACATTGCACAGCTTGTGTTGAGCTCGGACACAATAGAACAAGATGTCAAGGATGTAAGGCAACTGGCCATACTCGCAGTAATTGTCCTAATACCTAAGGATATACCTTTCATCGAATTGAAACGTTAGAAGCGAAATTATTTTGTGTACTTAAATCAAACTTTGACTAGGAAATAATTTTAATTGATACCAAACACTCAAACAGCTCAAATGTGCAGTAAATTTACCAAGTTAATAGAGAATATGATTCAATTCCATCCAAATGAAAATCAGCTCACAATGTCTTGAAACCTCAGATATAATAAAATGACTGTAAAATTTTGAGGTTTTTTTAACAAAAATACTTACAATAAATTATGCACGATTGTAATTGTACGGGCGTTTAGTATTTATTACCAGTTTATAATTAGACAGTTCTTTCGTAAATGTTGTGAGGCTAATCGATAAATCCACATTTCCAGGCAGAATAGGGTTTCCAAGGGGGGGGGGGGGGGGTTGTATCACGATTCATTTACTTGGCCCATCCGAGTCACGTCATGTGGCGCATTGGTATTGTAAGGCCTATGTTATGCATGTGCATGAGCATGCATAACTAGTGCGACCAGCACAATTAGTGGTATACAGGGGATCCTTGCTATCACTACTAGAGCTCTTAAGAAGGTTCTAGAGAAGCATGCTGGTTTATCCTATGTTAAGCAGCATGAGTAAGTAAGAGGAAGGAATGGGACCTTATAGAGAGAGATCCAATAAATAGCGGCGCTTTCAGCGATCTTATCTTTCCTCTTCATAGATTCAACATAACTTATTTTGTAGTATTGCTTTCGTGCAGTGATCGTCCGCTTTAACCCTTAACAGATATCGACACAAGGAATTGACAAATCGTTTCATCAAAGTTTAAATTTTGACAACGATCCGCAAATTCTGGTTGTATTTTAGCGTTGTGAAATAGCAGTGGATCATGCGTCTGGAAAGTAACTTCTGAAGTTAATGGCTCACGCTCTTTTAGGCCCTTGTACCACTTCTGATATTCTTTCATATGACTATGGATTTATCAGCAAATGGGAGAGCTTGGTAAGAAAAGTGAGTGAGGGTTAAAAGATTGTTAAGAGGAGACTTTCTGCCAAAGCCGCGTAATAGTCCTGAGGAAAGATGCCATGGTCATCAGTATATTGTCACGGTTATGGATATGAAATCACGACGATATCCCTTCACTCTGGTAATGGACCATACTTACAAGACCAATCGCTTCAAAATGCCATTCCTTCACATTACTGGAGTGTCAAGCTTCAACACGTCAGTCAGTATCGCCTTTGCATTTCTTTGGCAACAGTGTCAAGATGACTACAGGTGAGCGCTAGGCAGCCTGTTGGGTTTCCGTACTAGTCATTTACTTGAAACGATCACGACAGACAGAAAGTTAGCTATGATGAATGCCATCGTAATGTTTCTGCCTGAAGTAACTCATATTATTTGTATTTGGCATATATAATAGAACGTGCCTGCTAACTGTCTAAAATATTTTGGGGATATAGAAGATTGGGCCGAACTTTTGAGGTGTTCGACAGAGATCATTCAATCTACATCAGTTTAAGCCTAAGTAGAGTTCAACTTTCTTAACCAGTAGTGCTAGCATATCTATTTAGAATCCAAAAGTGGATTCAAGCGAGTGATTGAGGGTTTAACCAAGTCAGATAATAGTTTGCCCGACAATAATATGCCAGATTGATCTAAACCTACGTGTCCAACCAAATGAAGGGGTTGATTAACATGTAGTCTAATCTAACTTATTTCACTATTTTTGCGTTACTGGCATTGAGAACTGAAATTTTACACTGAGAGGAATCCAGATAAACTTGTGCATTGGAATGAAGGTATTCTGTAAATACTGTACAGTTGGTTATAGACCGATTGGTACCGGTACCGTAATCAGGCTTTCATCTGTACATGTCAGAATTTGCTGGCAGGAAACGATGATACTCCTCCACCAGGGGTGAAAATGCGGCATGGTGCTGAAATAACAATTCTCTCTGTTTTATCTATCTACAGCCTTCCCTCTCTCACTCGATAGTGGGTCCCGGTATAAGTGTTGAAAGTATTCATTGAAATTCAACCACTTACATTTACAATACTTACCCCTGCACGCAAAATGACCTGTAAGGGTAAGTGTTGCAAATATAAAAGTCTAAGTTACAATGAATATTTTCAACAGGCGTAGAACAATCCACTAAGAGACTCGAGACCAGACATACTTGATTACAAGTCCTACGATATATATTGGCAAATCACTTCATGCAGCACATCAAACTGATGAGAATACAAACCAAGTCGCCAAACTGAGCACGATTAAAGACAATGGCCTCGCAGCTCTCTCGAGAGACTGCTCAACGGCCCTCCCCCCCAAACACACGCAAATCCGATGTCCCCAGACGTCGAAATAGTTGACATCCGGCCCATCATCCCACTCGCAAATCCCACACACTCAACACAACCAAGCTCTTTCGAAAAGAGCATGACAGAATTCCTCGAAGCCGAAGTCCATAAGTTACAACAGCGCATGGCAGAGGCGAGACTCATAATCAGCAGATTCTGCAGATTACTCGACGAGATTACAGACAAAGAGCTGCGCAGGGAGACCGAAATCGCCGCGGCTGGTCTAAAGGACCAGATTGCAAATATCCTGGCAGGCAGAAAATGTCGTCCTGCACAAACAAATCTACTAGCCACCAGCACGCAACCTGTACGGGCACAGGAGGCAGTCGCCCCCCGTACCACCCAATCTCGCGCGCAGCGACGACCGACCAAGATCACAAACGCCCCAGCTCCACCCCCAGCTGCGACGCCCCAACCAGCCGTAACCGCTCCGCGAAGAGTCTGGCCAATGGATGAGCCAGAATTGATCATACCATCATTGGATGGCGATTGGACGGAGGTTTCCCGCCTGAGGGCTAGGAAGCCAAAGCAAACGCCGCCAGCACTTCCAGCTGAGACTCCCGCGCGACCTATCCAATCGACCAGTAGGACAAAGAGACCTGAGACCGCCCAACCCGATGAACGTCTGTTCTTCAGGCTCCCTGAAGGACATCCGTGGAGATCCATGTCTCCACATTTTGTGAAACTGAGCCTTGCGGCAAAACTGAGAGTTGCGACCTCGGCCATCAACATGGTCACGGTAGTTAACTCAGGATTTGCCATTACAGCTGCCAACGAGGCAGCCAAAAATCGTCTTCTCGAGGAGGTGCATCGCCTAGGGAGAGAAGGAGGAGAAGCGGATGAAACAACAGGCGGAAACCCTAAGGCAGACCTCCTAACGCAAGGCCTCAAGCTGGAGGCTGCATCCAAATGGACGTCGGTACTCGCCCCTAACGTCCCCGACTACCTCCATACATTGGAGCGCCCAATCACCGTGCCGGAACAAGGTGCAACAATCAGATTCCAACATGTTTCCGTTCCGGTTACCAAGGAAATAGTCATGGAAGAAGCTGCCCTCAGAACTGGCGCAACCCCCATTTCTGCACGCGCTCTTGCCTCCAACAGTGGTCGACCAGCAAATGACTGGTTGATCCACTTCCCAACCGGCACCCCCAAACTCGGAGAGCGACTTTTCGAGACCAGCGGCCGTCTCACAGCGTTCCGTCGCCAACCACGGATCGCACAGTGTAACCGATGCTGGGGTCACCACCCGACAAAGATCTGCTCCAGAGCAGAGAGGTGTATCAGATGCGGCTCCTTAGAGCACAAACTCGAAAGTTGCAAGCAAGAGATCCCCCGTTGCATCAATTGCCACGGGCCTCATAGAGCCGACGACCCGAATTGCATGGCACGCCCAGCCCGTGCAAATGGAAAGACAATCCCACGAACCCACGACCAACTGACTGTCATTCGCCAGCGCGGATAAAAAGACAGGACAGCAATAATAAGAGAAGCAGAAGCCAAGCAGAAGGCCGCCGAGCTGACTGCCGACAACAACACCCCATCCCCTTCTCAATGCCCGTAAGGGACCACAACCTTCCGGAGGTAACCAATCGATCGACAATCACGTTCCTCTGCGCAAACCTCGGCAAAGGAGGACCCTCAAATGACATCATATTACAAGCCGCCTGGGATGCTGGCACAGATGTTCTACTCATCCAAGAACCCTGGGCCTCTAGGAACAACGACAGCTGGCTCATGAAGTCACACCCTGGGTTTGATAGATACCCACCAAACACTGGAGGAGCAGATACGCCTTGGCCCAGGTCAGCAACATACACCAGAAAAGGGAGAGATACCCAGCAAAAATTCTTATGTGGTACATCCCCAGACTTTGCAGCCGTAGTGATAGACAATGTGACATTTGTCTCCATATACTGGGCTCCAGGTGTAGCCTTACCACCCCTGCTATCATGGAACCCAGCTGGACCGACAGTAATCGGCGGAGACTTCAATTCAGTGCACCCAGAGTGGCAACCCTTAGCAGGACGCTCGCACGGAGACGGCCACATTTTGACCGAGTGGATGCTCGAGCACGGCATGACCCTGGCCTCGAGCCCAGGTGTGCCGACACACGTAAGGGGCAACACCCTCGACCTAATATGGTCCAACGCTGGCGCCATTGCCAACGTGGCACCGGAGCTCGACTCCACTTCAGATCACTTGACACTCGCAGGCGATGTCCCGCGGCCAAATGCTAGCGGATCGAATGCCATCAGACTCAATAGCCCCATACGGGTAAGCGATAACGCACTAAAAGACTTCACCAAAGTCGTTGGGGAATGGAGCAGAAACCTAGGAAGACAGGAGATCAGGACAGCAATGGACGTGGAAAATCTTGCCAGCAATCTCGTGGAAATCCTCAGCGACGCGATAAAAGCAACCGGGAGACGAGGCTCACCTCAGCCTGGGCAATCGGCCCCATGTGTGACAGCTGATAAGCTGAATTAATCCTGTAGCCTATGTGGCGCATAGGCAGGCCCAAACTCTGTAGGGATAAAGGTATGGCGCATGGGGCATGTGGCAAAGGGCAGGGTGCTGTACGGCAGGGGGGGTTCTCGCTATTGTGAAACTTCCTGGAATACAGAGACTAGCTGAGACTCGGAGGCAAGCTGAGGCGTGGAGACTCCTTGATACACCTGGGTTTTCTATTACGAGGACTTTCTGATACACGAGGATTTCCCAGAGACCCTCAGTCATGTTAGGGCCAAGGAGAGTTATTAGATTGGAGAGAAACTGTATATATATGTGTTGAGGAACGAAATAGTTCACATCCTTATAGATTTGAATATTAATTACCTCTACCCATTTAGCAGCGCAAGCGCTCTTGTCTAGACTGTGACACCATGGTGGACAGACGAGTGCCGGGAGGCTAAAGTGATATATAGAACATTTGGGGACGAAGCTAGCAGAAAAGAATTTCGTCGAGCAGTCAAGACAGCTAAACGCCAATACTGGCGCCGAAAATTCTCCGAAGCTAAGACAGATGCCGACATGTACCGTATGGCTCGATGGGCAAAACCGCGGCAGCAAGGAAATACTGCCCCTCTTAGAACCGCAAACGGTTTCGAATCTGATCCTCGACGCCGCGCCACCCTACTCCGGGACATGCTACTTGCCAGGTTCACGAGTGAAAATGACATAGAGGTCAACGCTGACCCGACAGCCGCCGAACCTGAAACCGATCATCTACTATGGATGATAGAGGTTACGGAAGAGGAAGCTAAATGGGTAGTCACATCGTGCCAAGACAAAGCCCCAGGCGCCGACAACATCACCGTCCGGCTGCTGCGTGCAGCGTGGCCAGCCATAGGACAGGCGGTTCGAGCTCTTTACGAAGGATCTCTCCGCTATAAGCACTTTCCGACCATATTCAAACTGGCCGAGGTAATCTTAATCCCCAAACCCGGCCGCGACCTCAGCACAGCAAAAGGATGGCGACCTATCGCACTTCTATCGTGCCTTGGGAAAGGACTCGAGCGCCTAGTCGCCAAACGAATAGCACACACGGCACTCAGCAGCCAGAAGGTACCTCAGTAGCTAATCGGAGCACTCCCCGGCCGGTCAGCCAATGACCTGGTCGCATGCCTTGTCCACGACGTGGAACATACTCTCAGCCTACGACACAAGGCTGTACTGGTAACACTGGATGTCCAAGGTGCTTTTGACGCGACTCAACACGGACGGCTCCTCCGGCGAATGAAAGGAATGGGATGGGCAACCGAAACAATTGACTGGACGGCTTCCTTCCTACAGGGGCGGTCTGCCCGCGTCCGGTACGAGGGAGGGGTCACAGATGAGGTTATCCTCGAATGCGGCCTCCCACAAGGGTCTCCCTTGTCTCCAATCCTTTTCCTCTTGTACATGTCAGAGGTGGCAGGGGGAAGCAACTGGAGGCTCGGATATGCAGATGACTTGGCTGTGCTAGGTGTAGGTGCAACAGCAGCCTTAGCAGCCGAGGCCGCCCAACGTGAAGTCGACAACATATTGGCGTGGGCACAAAGAAATGCTGTGGCGTTTGACCCAACCAAAGCCGAAGTCCTGTACTTTCTTGGCCCCCGAGCCCGTGCTACAGACCTACCACAAATCACAATGGGAGACGTAACAATCCAAGAGTCCGAGACCATTAGATGGCTGGGAGTGTTCCTAGACAGAGGCCTTACCTTCCGTAATCATGTTGCCGAATGGACGAAGAAAAGCACCCGACTCGTGCAGCACCTACGCCGACTCACAAAATGCACGCAGGGACCCCCACCAGGACCACTGACGACCATCATCCGTACAGTAATAATGCCAATTGCCCTTCACGCTGCCGAGGTTTGGTGGCCCGGACTCACCCGAGACACACCCAGAGGCAAAGTGCACAACTCCTGCCGGATGCAAACCTGTCACAATTGTGTCTAGCACAATTGCTTGTAGGGTGAAGATAATCGCTGGAAACGTGGTTCGTGGTTTGTGTCTATAGAGTTGATCAATGGCGTAGTCTGTGGGGACGCGGGGACGCGGGGATGCAGGGGTGATGGGATGATCACGGGTAGTGCGGGTGCTAGTGGAAGCTAGCGGGCACGAAGATGAGTGAACGAGGTATTGAACCAAATGGTAATTGATTGACCGAAGACAAAGCGTGAGCGTCTAGTGAGTGGCCTAGAGCACTATTATATACATCTCAAGGAAATCTCAAACAATTGAAAGGAAAGTGCATAGTAAAGGAAATTCACTCAAGGGGACACATCAACCCTTATGATCCCAAACGCCACGGTATTCCACTCAAGAAGACACACCTCAATCCGATAATTACAATCCGAAACGCCATGATATCCAAATACAACAAGTCAAAGGTACATCATCCAGGATTAATTTGTGGTTGGGCGGACTCTGACAAAACCGAAGCAATCGACCGAGTCCTATTATCAGGGATCCGCATGGCCCTACCAACATGGCGAACCATGCCCACAGCAGCCCTCCGAAGAGAAACTGGAATTCCACCAGCAAAAGTTCTGCTCGAGGAACGCCGCCTCTTGGCTGCAGCCCGAATTCGTCGCCTCGATGAATACCATCCTCTACGCCTTCGGGCCCTAGAATCCACGGAGGCCGCAAGACGCAGAATCGGTCTGCGAAGTTCCAACAGAGGCCGGCGACCGGCAGACCGAACTCGTGCCTCCAGAATACAGAGAGCGTCAAGATTGCTCCCCGAAACAGAGGCTCCACCACCCCTTATGAGGCCCACCCCACCTCCCCCACGGCTCTGCAAAACAGACAAAACAACAGCTGCCAGAACTACGAAGGAATGGCTCAGCAGACTCCCCCAAGATTGCATTTGTGCTTACATCGACGGATCCGGCGCGGCAGGGTCCCACTCAGCAGGGGGCTTCGCTGTCTACTTCGGCGGTACGACTGCCAACCTCGAGCTGAGCAACTCTGGGTCCTTGACAGGGGCGGAAGTTTACGACGCGGAAGTGCACGGCGCAATGGCAGCTCTCGAAGCGATCATCATGAGCCTTGGCAACCGCCACATCTCGAACATCTACGTTATGTTAGACAACGCTGAAGCAGCACAAGCTTTGATAACGGGGAAGACAACGTCATCCCACTGGCGTGTCCGCAGATTCCGAAGATGGGCGGAAGGTCTGGTAACCCCAGTACGCGTGAAGTGGATACCAGGCCACGAAGGTATACCAGGAAATGAGGTTGCAGATCAACTAGCACGTGAAGCGCTAAACCAGATCGGAAACACGGTAGCCACAGGAACCCTCACGATAGCCGCAGCTGGACGTAAAGCCCGAGCAATGGTGAGAGAACTATGCAGCGACTGGTGGACCTCTGCCTGCCCGAGAAGATACGAAGATCTCGAGCTTCAAATGCGCCGCAAGAAACCACCCGAACTCGCGCTCCCTAGGGCGATCTACGCGCGCCTCATCGCAGCCCGGACCGGCCACGGAGACTTCGCGACGTACCACCGCCGATGGAATCATGACACTGCACCGTTACACTGTGAGTGTGGGAGAGAAAAGTCAGTTGGCCATCTAGTACAGTGTCGCAGGGCACTCAGTAAGTGGCGCGAAACTAGTGGACGGCGAAGAGCCCCATTGCTCCAGACTCTACTTGGGGCACATGGGTGGCAGAAATTCGCGGAATACGTCCAAGGTAGTGGCATCTACGAGGAGACAGTTCTTGGCATGGCGGGAGTAAGGGCAACCGAGGACAGCTAGAATTTGCGGAGGGGGGACGGTACCTGCAAAAATGGAGGAATAGAAATGGATAAGCTCGGGCGCGTGGTGGCCGAGGTCGAAGAACTATGAGAGGGAGCAATTTTGGTGGTATTAAGGCGTAAAGGCGCGAGACAGATTTTTCTTTTTGTTTGTTTGGTTCGCTGGGCTGCTGGGGCCAACTTGTTCAACACATGTATGTACTCTAGCATGGTTCCGGTCATTCTTGAGAGACGAGGTAGAGCGGTCAACCTGATCTCACCCGGCCTCGCTCGTGTCTGACCCACCAGGGGTTTAAGGCACGTTAAACTACAAAAAAAATATATATATATATATATATATTTTCAACACTTATACCGGGACCCACTATCGAGTTAGAGAGGGACGACTGTATTCAAATTTTACGCACAAAAAACCCCCAAGAGTTGCATGTCAAATATCATCAGTCAGTATCAATACAGTCGCCTCTCGTTGTAACGATGTGGGACAAGACTTAAAAATGGGCTCTCATTGGCCAATCTAATGAAATCTTCCAATGAGGAGCCTTACTTAATTCTCGCCCCGGGTCGGATGGTGCAGTGGTACACTGTCCGGGCCGTTCTCCCAAGTCGAGTCTGGTTCGAATCCAGCAAGACCCTCACTCCACTTCTCTCGCGGCGAGAATGTATCCGCAGGATGATGATAGCATATTCAGATAACCATAGGTTTTTCTCGCTTTTCCCTGTGGTGGGTATTCACGGAAGAGGGTACATGTTGTAAGGCGTTATTCTCGTAGTGGTATCTGCAAATGAAATCTGAGTATGAGTATCCCTAACGTCAAAATGAGTCGTTCTATAACAAAGAATACGTATCTTCCGAAAATACCTACGTGGGCTTTCATGTGCTGAAATAGGACAATAGAAAGATTTATTTTTTATTACGCGCGTTGATGACGTGCAGGATGAAAAAGTATTCTAGATCCTAACGCACCAGTAGTTCGAGCTTCTTTGTGCCCCCCCTAGATAGGACAACACGAACGAGAGAGAGTTGATAGTTTGTAGGGATTGACCCCTAAATTACAGTGACACTTACATATACAGTATCTCAGCCCTGAAGATTGTTAATTACTGACGTTAATTTTGTACGTCATCAACATATTCAATATACAGTAAAACTTCTGTAACACGATAGTGGGTCCCGGCATAAGTGTTGAAAATATTCATTGTAACTTGCACTTTTATATTTGCAACACTTACCCTTACAGGTCATTTTGGTTGCAGGGGTAAGTATTGCAAATATAAATGGATGAATTTCAAGGAATATTTTCAACACTTATGCCGGGACCCACTATCGTGTTAGAGAAGTTTTACTGTAGTTGCGACGTACAAAATTAGCGTCAGCTACTAAAAATCTTATGGGCTAAGACACTGCACAACCAATTGCGTGAGTGTGTAATTTGATCTGTTTATCATCAACAGCATATCCAGTATTACAGGAGTGAATACTGTTAGTGGCTAAATGATATTTTTTATGTCATTTTAAGTAATTGCAATGTTACAACGGACAATATTAACTTCAGCTACTAAAAATCTCTACGGTTGAGACTTTTTGTTTGTTTAAAATCATTTTCGCGAATGCAGCTTGAGGCTATGACGCGAATGATTACGGAAGATATGTATATGACGCAGTATGACTCTGTTTGACGTTTGGAACACGCAAACTCGGATTTCATTTGCAGATACCACTACGAGAATAACGCCTTACGACATGTACCCTCTTCCGTGAATACCCACCACAGGGAAAATCGAGAAAAGCCTGTGGTTATCTGAGCATGCTTTCGTCATCCCACGAATACAATATCATCGCGAGAGAAGTGGTGGGAGGGTCTTGCCGGATTCAAACCATGTGTCCAAACTACCTAGACTCTACTTGGGAGAATGGCCCGAACGGTGAACCACTGCACCATCCGACCCTAGAATTTAAAAAGCAAAGCTACCAAAGCTCCAACGTCCTAATTATTTCAAGGCCCTAATTCTAGCGCTGCGCAATTTGTAAATGCAAACTATCACATTAAAACACAAGTGCAGTGATAAAGGATGAACTTACTAGTGTATCAGTCATCATGCAACAGTTTCCTGTAGAAATCAGTTAAGGTGTTCTCAATTGTTACAAACTAACTCTTTTAGATAGCACGGTCGTTTCAGTGCTAGAGCTTGCGCCCAATAAAAGCTCCGATATACTATACATAGAGTTTGAAAGACTTGAACTGATTTAAGCTACGTCTTAAGATCTGCAACTACTTTAATAGAAAAGGGCTTACATGAGGTCGGGAACCGTTCATGTCGGTTAGGCCAGTTAGAGTAAGAGCCCTTCCAAAAATAGTCAGCTGACGTCAAATGAATAATTACACCTACTGTAGTCTGCAAGAATGGAAGAAAACCAAAATCAGTTTGGTCTTCGGTCCGTTTCCCGGGGTAATTGAAATTCTGACCGGTGTGAACTTCTCACTGTGTAAATCAACTGCCAGCCTGTCCTTGATAGCCAAGAAATGTTTCAGCTAGGGCTAACAAACGATCGCACCTAACGGAAATAAGGACGCAGCTTTGACCGGAAGATATCACACAGTAGCTTGAAACCCAAACCCATTCCTCATACCAAGATAAGCAGCTTCGAATATATTTCGACATTGTTTTTCGTTGATGAAATTTCTTACCTAAATTTTCTATTCTCATAGATTGAATTCCTCTTGCCGGTGGCATTTTTCTGATATCTCGATCCCATCGGCAATTCGTCTTTCCTGACATTAATTGTACTTACCCCGCCAACATGTCTCTGTCTCAGCTCCCACCGAACAAGAAGCGTCGAATTGCTGTGATGACAAGCGGTGGCGACTCACCTGGGATGAATGCGGTCGTCAGAGCTGTTGTCAGATTTTCTATTGCGAAAGGGTGCGAAGCATACTGTGTTTATGAAGGATATGAGGGGCTAGTAAGAGGTGGAGATTTAATCAGGAAGATGGACTGGGCAGATGTACGGGGCTGGCTCTCCGAAGGTGGGACCCTAATCGGCACTGCGAGATGTGCAGCTTTTTATGAACGCGCTGGACGGCTGCAGGGCGCCAAAAATATGGTTCTAAACGGCATTAATGCCCTCATAATCTGTGGTGGCGATGGCTCCTTGACTGGTGCTGATAAATTTAGAGCTGAATGGTCCGGCTTGCTCAAAGAGCTAGTTGAAACAAAGCAATTGACTGAAGCGCAGGTCGAACCGTTTCAGCACCTAAATATTGTTGGACTTGTTGGATCCATTGATAACGATATGTCAGGCACTGATGCTACAATTGGTTGCTTCTCTGCTCTATCCAGGATATGTGAGATGGTGGATTACATAGAGGCGACTGCATCTTCACATTCAAGAGCCTTTGTCATTGAGGTTATGGGCAGACACTGTGGATGGCTTGCCTTAATGGCTGGTGTCGCAACGGGCGCTGACTTTATATTCATCCCGGAAAAACCAAGAGAAGGCAACTGGAGGGAAGAAATGACCGAAATAGTAAAAAGGGTATGCTTAGTATCGCTGCCCGGAATATTTGTTAACAGGCCTATAGCATCGAGGTTATGGTAAGAGAAAGACGATTGTCATTGTGGCCGAAGGTGCACAGGATATTGAAGGCAATAAGATATCGTCTGAGATGATTAAAGATCTTCTTGCGGACAAGAAAATTCTAGCTTTGGACACCCGTATTACAACCCTAGGACACGTTCAAAGGGGGGGAAAGGCATGTGCTTATGACCGTTACTTGGCAACAGTTCAGGGTATTGAGGCTGTTAATGCTGTGCTTGAAGCGACCCCAGATACACCCACTCCATTTATCGCAATCACTGAGGGCAAGATCACTCGAAAACCGCTAGTTCAAGCGGTGCTTGATACGAAAGAAGTCGCCAAGGCAATTCAAATACGGGACTACGATAGAGCTATGAGCTTACGTGATACGGAATTTTTTGATCTATGTAATTCTTACAGAACAACGACAGCATCAGACTTAAATGCCACAATGCAACTACCTCCCCAGAAGGTACGAGAACTTCTACTATTTAGGATCAGATGTTAACAATCATAGCACATGCGGATCGCTTTCATACACGTTGGTGCCCCTGCTGGTGGAATGAACGCCGCAACTAGGGCAGCCGTTGCATATTGTCTGACTCGCGGTCATACTCCTATCGCCATTCACAATGGCTTTGCGGGCTTTGCCCGACATCATGGAGACAAGCCATCAGGTGCAGTTCGTAGTTTTGACTGGCTGGAGGTTGATAACTGGGCTAGTAAAGGTGGCTCCGAACTGGGTACAAACCGTGAACTTCCTTCCGAGGCAGGTATAGAACACATAGCCTCGTTGTTCGAATTATACAAGTTTGACGGTCTCTTCATAATCGGTGGGTTCGAAGGCTTTCATGCCTTGTCTCAGTTACGCATCGCCAGAGAAAAATATCCATCACTCTGTATTCCTATGACTCTATTACCGGCAACTATTTCTAACAATGTGCCTGGAACTGATTACTCTCTTGGCTCCGATACTTGCTTGGATGAGCTTGTCCGCTACTGTGATACAGTCAAACTTTCTGCTTCCGCATCTCGCCGTCGAATTTTTGTGATTGAGACCCAAGGCGGCCGCTCCGGGTATGTTGCAATTTTAGCGGGTCTTGCTGTTGGTGCCTCCGCTGTATATACTCCGGAAGAGGGTATCAGCATCGATATGCTTGCATCTGATATTAAGAACCTCAAAGAAGTCTTTCAGCACGACTCCGGAAACTCTCGTTCAGGAAAGGTGATTCTGATTAATGAGAAAGCAAGCCCAGTGTATAGCGCCAAACTTATAGCAGAGATAATTCGAAATGAGGCCGGGAACCGATTTGAATCACGTGATAGCATTCCGGGTCATGTGCAGCAAGGAGGCATTCCGTCACCTATGGATCGTACGCGTGCAGTTCGTCTGGCAATTAAGTGTATCGAGCATTTAGAAAAGTATGAAGGACATTCCAACAAAGATATACTGAATGATCCACTCAGCAGCTCGGTTATTGGCATCAAATCTGCCAGTGTTGTTTTCAGCTCGATGAAAGAGGTCGAAACAAAAGAGACTGATTGGCCAAATAGGAGGCCATTACATGAAACTTGGTTTCAGATTAAAAAATTTGTTGATGTTTTAGCTGGCAGGCCAGAGGTACCAACGCCCGAGACTTACCTAAAAGGATCAGAAGCCAAGGATGCAAAGAGAGGCATTTGAGAGGCTTTTTTAACCCAATTATATTGTACTTGGCCTTTTACATCAGCTCATAAAACTGAGCCAATAATTTTTAAAATCTGAAGTATTCATCAAGATCTCCGCTATACAATATTAGTCAAAGGCTTTTGCTCCACATAGAAGTTCACTCACATTCTCATAACTTGTTAAACGGAATGTCGCCTAGGAATAGGATGATCCACTAGAGTGATAGTAAACGTAAGAAAGGCGTGGAAGTATGTGTGCAGATATATTCAATATTAGCTCAGACTAAATAAGACTAATCACTAGATACTAGGTACACGAAGAATTATATACAGGGGGTCAAGGTTAAGTGAAGTCGCCTATCATTTACAGGGGGTTTTTTGCCGATATTTACCCAAACATAGTAATCTACCGTGATGATTACGATTAAGCGAGGCCGAATATGGTAAAGCTTAAATCTCTGTTCAAAAATAAGATGAGAGAAATTGAGGTCGACAAAAGTGAAGTCGCCTGTCTCTCCCCACTTTGTTTCGCACTAAGCCTAAAAATTCGAGTTCATACGTCATATTAAAACTTGCAATTCAGGTTTGCTGTTGATACAGATTTTTAGGCCTAATCTGAAATAGGACCCCGTTTGCATTCAATACTTCCTCACATCTTCCAGCCATACTCCCAATCAGTTGTGTGAGCTTTTCCTCTGTTGTATAATGGCACCATGCCTCTAGCACAATGGGTCGAATCTCCGCCCTGTTCCGCTGTCTCGTCCGCTCAAACTCCGGGTATCGTTCTTGTATGTAGTATTTCATCATACTCCATACATTCTCGATCGGATTGAAGTCAGGAGAGTTAGCAGGCCAGGGCATAGATTCAACTCCATTGGCATCGAGAAACTCCCCAGCCGGACGTTCTTTATAAGCAGAGGCGTTGTCGCGCACAAACATATGATCGTGGCCCGTCTCTACTCTCTTTTCTCTTGTCCAATTACCTATCCTTGGGAGGATATGTTCACTTTATCATTCAGAGGTCATACTTCCCCACTCCCGCTCCCAAAAGACACGAGAACCTCGTTCGATTCCCGCGAAGCTTTCCCAGAACATCCAAGAGTTGTTCTTGCAACGATCGATAAAACACAAGTGTCATTAAAGTCTTGGACCCTCTTTAACGATTTTAGAGCCCAAAATATTTTTGAATATGAACAAGATTAAATTAATCTTTCTGGTAACATATACAGATATCATTCAACTATCGTTTATACATGTCTCATCACTCCAAAGAACTCGTGACCACTCTTGACGCCAATTCAGATGCTGTTCGCTCCTCCATATTCGGACCGCACGATGATTTTCAGAAAGCGGAGGAGAGCTACGTGGAATTCGCCGCTCGTAACCTCGTTTTCTGAGCGCATTCTGAATAGCATATTCTCCAGCAATCCAACGACGAAAGTGGAGAGCAAGTTTAAGAAACGAAATTTGCCTAGTTTCCCGCGAAGAACAAACAAATGCATCCAGCTCATCAGCTTGGGCTGAGCTTAAGAGCTGTGGACGTCCTGTCCTAGGTTGGGGAGAGGCACGACCAGATCTGACCGTATTCCGAACTTGAAGGATTGTGACTTTAAGCTGATCTGCTATTTCTCCATTTGAGAGTCCGGCTCTGTGGAGTGTGAGTATCCAAATATAGTTAATTTATGGGGAAAGTTTTCTTATAGCTGAATTCCTGTAATCACCTGCAATTTTTGATCTTGAGTAAGATAGAGCAACGTCTGCTAACAGGTGGAGTGATTTGAGTACAGTAGAGCCCCTCTTAGCTAATAGTGGGTCCCGGTATAATTACTGGAGAGATTCATAGAAATTTTACCGTTTTTATTTGCAATACTTACCCCTGCTAGAATAATGACCTGTAAGGGTAAGTGTTGCAAATATAAACGTCCAAGTTACAATGAATCTTTTGAACATTTATACCGGGACCCACTATTAGCTAAGAGGGGTTCTACTGTATTCTGCTAAGGTTTTTGTTAGCAATGAAGTACATTTATCTGTTTGATTGGAAATTGCATATTTGTAATGAACGCATGAAACTTGTTGTATTTTCGATCGCGCTATAGATTTGGTAAAGTTTCCGCAATGAAAGAAAATGTTTTTCCAGATGTTTAGTGAAAATTAAGGTCAGCGAATGTAAACAGATCCGGATCTAGTAGAAAAAAGTTAATAGGATCCTTTGGAAGGAATGAAACTTGGCACAGAAAATTATCTAGTAGTACTGGGATGCCCTGTTTTAGGGACTTCACCGTGCCTTCACCCACTGCTGTTTGAGGCTGACCAACACCCTGCACGCCAACCCCTGTCGATTGAACGAAGACTTCACTTACCCTTGACCCCCTGTACATCCTCGCGTAGGCCCTACTACTTGTGCGGGTAATAATTATGTAACAGAAGATTCGCTTGCGTTTGAACTTTTAACATAACTTAATTTTTTTCAATTTTTTAAGGCTTTACTAATTTGATAAGGCTATCTAATGATCGGATATCCTCCATAATTCCGTTCGTTGATGAGGATAAATTTACCAGGAAAATAACCAGAAGCTCGGGATGTAGACAATCTACTGCTCTGTCAGGAATAGTCAAATGACAGTTAAGCTAGTGAGGTTCTTCGGTACACATGGTATAAGTAAGTAGCGGCTGTCTCAGTGAATAATCATCTACATCCGTCAAAAGACCAAGTTACCCCTAACGTATCTCGTCCACGTATATACTTCTACTAAAGATATTCTTAGTATAATTGACAGGTTCTAAACCCGGCTGCGCAATTATCCATCCCTTTCCTTTTTTTTCTAAATCAAGCAAGAAGTAAAGTTACTTACCACATATAATTGACAGGATGTCTCACACCAAATCCGCCGTTAACAAGATCCAGGGGGGCGCTCACACCATACCCACAGGTGACAACTACTCCGTCTTCGAGTCGCAAGCAAAGAAGGCTCTTGCCACCGCCGGATGTTGGAAATTGATCGACGGTTCCGACAAAGAGCCTGGCGAAGAACCAGATGCCACCAAGGTGTCCCTTTACAAGAGGTAGAAAAGAGAGTTCGAAACTTTCGAAAAGAAGAGGGAATTTGCTGTCAGAATTTTATCAACATCAGTCGACGATGCCTTGATGGATAACGACGTAGAATCAGCCCTGAGAGATGGCAATCCTCAGCAGATGTGGACCGCTCTCCATAAGTACAACCAGAATAATAATCGAGTGTGGATCTCTGCACGACGCAAGGCTTTTAGTAACGAGAAGTTCGACCACCAAAGCGAGTCTATTCAGTCTCTTCATACTCGATTGTTGAATCACAAAGCCGAACTCGTGAGTACAACCCGACCCATCAGCACAGATGACGTTCTCGAAAAGCTCTTAGATTCAATCCCTGAGGAGGATCTTAATTGGGCACAAGCAAGGCTTCACTGCTTGAACATGAGCCTCGGTATCACCGATACCACGACGGTCCTGAATAATGTCGCAAACCCAGGATCCATTGGCTCTGTCAATTTTGCCAGCTCGAAGGGTAATGGTCGAATAAGCCGAGGGATTCAAGAGAATAGTGGAAATCGAGGAGGACAGAGAGGAAGAGGTCGACTTGGAGGGCACGGCGAGCCGTACAATTTACACGACAATCACAGAAATAACAATAAATTTAGTGATTGAAGGGCTCGCACCAGAGGTGGTTACAGGGGCAATAATTATAATCCACACTGTAGAAATTTGGAAGGGATTAGCAACAGTTTGTTAAGACTGATTAGGCGCTTATCACGATCTTGCAGATTTTGGAATGTAAGAGGCTGTTAATCGTAAGCTGTGGAGTTCTTTATTACTCCAGCTTAGAAAACAGATCGCTATATATATAATATCTATCTAAAGAAACAGAAATCTAGTTATTTGTGTTAATACGGTTTAGCGTATTTACCAGCCTCACAACTTTATGGAAAGATTAGTACGTGCAGATCTACGTGAGTGCAAACGACTATCACATCCAAAGTTGGACGTTACTTGTTTCATGATAGCAATCATTTCAACACACACCACCAGCCAACTTCTGGGGGGAAGGCTACACCGCATGTCGATCATTCTCGTAGGGAAGTATTTTGCCAATTCTGCCAAGACGATAGCCATGATGAATCTTCATGCCGTAGATACCACTGGTTTGCAAATGAAGCCAGAGAAGAGGTTAAAATCAATAAAGCCGCGGGGAAGAATTCCATGTACATAGCTCAGGAATATAGTGGTTAAGCTTACTCAAGCTTCCCCATGAAAAATGTGATTTCGTGCGTTGCTATTGAAACTGCTCTCATGTCCACAAAGATGAACACTCATTGGAAAATCGATTCAGGAGCTCCCCAACATTTTAGCAGAAACAAGGATGATTTCATAAAATTCAGTGGGTGGACTCAAAAACAACTTGTATCGACGGCAAATGACAGTGTAGTAGAATCGACCGGATATGGTGACAGCAGAGTAGGAAATCTGCTATTCAAGAACGAATGGCTAGTACCATCCTTTGATGTTGCCCCCATTTCAGTGCGTCAACTCGGAATGGTCGGTATTAGTATACTGTTTTCAGGAAACAAAGCAGTAGCAAGCAAATCTAACAATACAGTTTTCACCGTAATATTAACTGATAGTCTTTATCAGGTTTCCTCTCAATCTCAATCCTCAGACAAATCAACTCATGTGCCAGACATATCATTAAGTGCGCACACTTACCACGAATCTCCACAACTAATTCCAGCATCAGAGCACAACGCAAACCCACTGCCCTCCATCCATCAACCACTGATTGATTTTGAGTCTAGAGCCCAAATTTGGCATTATCGCTTAGGTCACGCCGGTTATAAAGCAATAGAAAAATTAGGAACTAGTGGTATTATAAGTCTCGACAGAAAACCTGTCACTAAGGGGATAAATCCTGTGTGCCGTGTCTAGCCGGGAAAATGAAAGAAACTTTCAACAAGAAAACCCATAATTGAACGCATCAATTAGCCCGAGGACTTCACGCCGATATCTCTGGCATACTTCCTGAATCATTTAGAGGCTTCAAGTACTACTTTTTTATCGTTGATGATGCCTCGAGATGTAGTTGACTCCGAGTTATGAAGAACAAGGAAACTAACACCGTGTTGCCTCTACTGAAGGAGATTATTGTGGAAATTCAGAGATCAACTAGTCAGCAGGTCACTTTTATGACAACGGACAACGGAACTGAGGAATTCGGAAATCAATGGCTATCATGGCTAAAACAACTCGGGATCCAATCTCAACCTTCCGTACCAAACAAGCATTCCTTGAATGGAGTTGCCGAGCGAGCTATTGCAATTATATTCAATTTTGCAAGGTCTATGGTTTATCACGGAAACATTCCATGGAAGCAGTTTTGGTGCATTGCTGTAGAGTATTCTAATTATATCCGAAATCGTACCCCAACAACGGCTCTTCCTCTGGGCCCAGAAGGCTCTCCAACATCAAAAGCAATCACCCCAATTACGGCCTACACATCAGATAGAGCTTACCTAGATAATCTCAAGATTTTTGGATGTGCTGCTTTTCCTAAATGGCTTCATCAAGTAGAAGGGCCCTCTAAGCTTGAGCCAAAAATATACGGAGAAGAAGACTGCATATTTATTGGAATGCAGGGAAACAGCATTTACAGACTCTTGCATCGTAAGACCCTGAAACTAATTCTATCAGCTGATTTCAAATTTACAGAATACCTCTTCAAAGGAATTGAGCCAAAAGCTCCAATTTTAAGACAGCAAATTATCTACAATAGCTCGCATGGTGTTCAAGCCCCTCTGCAAAGTCAAGCTAAGAAGCCAAAGGCTATCGAAATTGACAATAGCCAGCATGGTCTCGATAACCCTCTGCGGAGTCAAGCTAAGAAGCAAAATGCCATCAAAATTGACCGATGTAAGCCTTCAAGTGGAGCGTTCATTGAATCCGAGGAGTTTAATCAACCCTCAAAGGATTCAAATTCCTTGCAAGTGATAAAACAAAGCAATCTATCGGAGCAAAAGAATCGTAAGACTTCGTCAGATGCAAATCTCGAGTCCTCAACAGAGGAAAATGAGACACCTCATGCGCACCAACAAGATGTTTCAACATCGTTTGGGGGTGGATACTCAAAGCCGGTCGTTACCAGATATGGTCGTACCGTGAAATCAAAGGTAAACTTTGCTGAGGATTCGAAACCAGTTTATGGGCATCCAATATTTCTTCTAGCTCACTCGTTATCAGCGGTTTTCTTTGAACCTGAGAATTCCTCGGCGCCTATCATGGACACTGTCTCTCCACTTTTTGAAAATATCGATTTAACTGATGCTATGAAAGGAGAAGATTCCGATCTCTGGGAGCAATCACTGAAGGTCGAACTTCAAGGCCTGAAAGATACGAATACTTTCACTATCTGTAAGAATAACCCCCAAACAAATAAAAAGCTAATCACCTCAAAATGGGTTTGCAAATACAAATGGAATCAAGATGGAACGATTGCTCGGCGCAAATCTCGCTTCGTTGCAAGAGGCTATGAATAAGTCTACGGCATTGATTATCTCGAAACGTTTGCGTCAGTCGTTCGTTACTCCACATTACGGACGCTATTAGCCAAAGCTGCTGCTGAAGATCTAGAAATAGATCATGTTGATGTTGACATCGCTTTCCTCAATCCGACTATCAAGCAGGATATATACATGAGAATTCCCGAATTCTTCGCTCTCTTAGACCCCAAAATTGCAGGTTATGAACACAACTATCATCTCAAACTCAACAAATCTTTACACGGACTGAAACAGGCTCCAAGAGAATGGTTTCTCGCGGTGAATAGTTTCTTTGAGGACCTTGGATTTGTTTCTTCAGCTTCAGACACCAACTTATTCTGTCTACAACAAAAGAGAGCGTATATATTACTATTTGTTGACGACATGATTTTAGTCGGCCCGAGAGGAGAAGTCGACGATATCAAAGCAAAAATACTCAGAAAATGGAAGTGTAAAGATCTCAGCCCAGCTACGCTATTCGTAGGTTTTCAAATCGGGAGAAACAGACCTGAACGATCAATATTCATACATCAAGAGATGTATGTTACCAAGCTGCTTGAAAAGCTTCAAATGAACAGGCCCAATCCAAGCAGTCTACATATTCCAGCAGAGACTGTACTGAAGAGCGAAGATACTGATCACGACTGTACAGTAGATGAAGTAAAGCTATATAGGCAGATAATAGGATCTACTATCTGTCTAGCCAACAACACAAGGCCCGATATCAGTTACGCGGTATTTCAGTTGGCTCGATTCATGTCTAACCCAAAACAGCGATTCTTACGCCTGAGTAAAAATCTTCTGCGGCATCTGGATGGCACCCGAAAGCTTGGAATCACTTACAAAGGAAAAGGCTCCAATATACAATAAAGCATCTACACTGACGCAACTTGGGGCACTGAAGACGATCGGAAATCTTTCATGGGTTTTATTGTGATGTATAGCGGTGGACCCATCCCATGGCAGGCTCAACGACAAAAGTCGATGGCTCAAAGCACTTTAGAAGCAGAAATTGTGTCTGCAAACGGGGGAGCGAAAGAAGCACCACATCTGGAGAAGATTTGGAAGGATATTGGATATCAATGTTACATTCCTATTTTATATTGTGACAATGACCCAGCAGTTCAGTTTATGAAGGACTCGAAGTTCCATAGTAAAGCAAAACAAATCGAACTGCGTTACCTTTCTGTACGTAATGACATGGTTGCACAAAGCCGTTTGCGTATGCAACACCTTCCTGGTAAAGATATAATAGCGGACATACTCATGAAACAACTTCCCGAACCAGATCACATTCGACACAGAGACTCAATGGGACTAATTAACCATACCAAGCCATGGAATAAACGAAGTCTTGATCGAATGGATCTAGATGAGATGTAACACATAGATTGATACAATAGGAGCTGGGGTAATCTTTTTAATCCGTCATATTTGGTCAGTGTCCTCAGCAAGGGGGATGTCAGGAATAGTCACATGACAGTTAAGCTAGTGAGGTACTTCGGTATACATGGTATAAATAAGTAGCGGCTGTCTCAGTGAATAATCATCTGCATCCATCAAAAGACCAAGTTACCCCTAACGTATCTCGTCCACGTATATACTTCTACAAAAGATATTCTTAGTAGAATTGACATGCTCGAAGAAGTCGAGCAAGCGAGTCATATCAAATGCCGATAACTAATCTCGGACGCCTAGAAAACTTAATGCCCTGACATAAGTGATTAATAACCCGTTTAGTTATCAATGATTGAGCTAAAACAGCAGTGGAGATTATAATAACCCACAACGAAGAAAGGGGAGATCGAATGTACCCTGAGATTATCCAAAGAGCTTTGAAGGATCGGGGTTTAAGCACGATCAAACGAAGAAGCCAAGGTTATTCTATGCTCACCTGGCATCACGGATAAAATGGGCGTTGGCTCGTAAATCCTGGGCCTTCAATGACAGAAAAAGAGTTATTTTGTGTGATGGGACAAAGATAAATCAAAATGACAGCGGCAGTACCAAGTATCCCTGGGTGAAAGACCCGAATGGCTTGGGCCTAGAAACAGTCGAGGAGATCCTGAATCATGGAGGCAGAAACTTGATGGTCTGAGTATACATGTCATGGTATAATCTTGATAGGATGAAGCAAATCAACGGAAAGATTTGCTCGGGGCAATTAATTGGCATTTTAGATGCTCGTCTGTTCTCCACGCTTACTCAAGTCGCTAACCTGTCTAATTTATTATCCAGACAAGACTTGGTACTCCGATCGGATAATGATCCGAGACATTTTTGTGCCTCTAGCATTGCAAGGAATTGGCTAGTCTCAGAGGGTGCAACAGCAATGAAATGGTCATCTGAGCCCCCTAACCTGAATCCAATCGAGCATCTTTGGGGTATGGTCAGAAGAAGATTTAGACAACACCAGTAGATACCAAGAGATGTGTATAATTTGTGGGAGAGGGTAGAGGAAATATGGCGTAATATGGACGTACTAGTTGATATCTACCAATCCTCTAATAACAGTATTCTGTCTAGATTTTTGTTCAATCATCCTTAGATATGCAGGCTTGAGGCCTTTACACAAGTAATTCTCGTACCGACTTGAAGGGATGGCTTGACACGATATCTAGAGCAATCAGGCGCCTTACAGCAATCCGCATTTTATTTACCAGCGGTTTACTAAAATTACTTTTCAGAATTCTTTAACAGTCTCTTTTGCATTACTGATCATCGTGCCGGCGTAGAGCACGAGAACATAGTGGTCGAGTGCTGATTAGCTCAATCTATAAGAACTACTCGACGAGTCGACACTCCCGAAAGAGCCCGGCTGGTAAAAACCATGAGGTCTGCCAACTGCCAGACGCCCCAAGAGATTACATACATGTATAGAAAAGAACGGCAATCCCTGCCATTCCGTGAAGTGATACCCTCCCAATCTTTGATTCTCCATTATAACCATTTCCAAAGCTTCCGCGGGTCAGCATATCTCTCGCCCTTCTCTATAGGCTTTGCTTTCTTCACCGGAAATTCACGCTTACTCAGCCAGGATTTGTCGTCCGATAATTTACCGTTAAAATAAGTACTGGGAGAGAATATCACGAGACGTGTTATGACCTCATCGACTTTAGAAAGGGAGTGAAATGATGTTCAGTGTACTAACGGGAGAGCAATACTCAGCGTATACCAAGATTGTCTTTAGTACTAGTGTAGGTTTTCTTAGTAATTTCTGTGATCAAGAAAATATCTGCCATCCAGGGATTTTGGCCAGGAGCCCTACACCGCCCTTTCCGACAGGCGCCTCAGTCAGCAAAATATACGATCATTTGAAGAAAATAACTGACTCGTGGCTCTGAGAGGACGTTACACTCTCAGGTTCGCCGGGGATACTTGTTACGAATTGGAAACTGACATCACGTGATGTATCTGGGGTAAAAGGGCAGGCAGGCGGATCACTCGCCTAATTCCAAAAGCGATAGGAAGATCACTCACCGGGATCGTGTAACGCCAGATCAATCAAGTCGTATTATTGTTGCTGGATCACTTACGACTAAATAGACATGTATTTAATAAGATGTTAGAATGTAGTTAGTTTATACAAGTTTACATTTTTATATTCATCAAGTATATTTCACTCTCAACAGATTATGAGACCAATTCTCTGACCTTCTGAGACAACTTGATTTTTACTCTTTGTTCTCTTCGAGCCGACCAAGTTCGTCTTGACATTTCGTGCCGTTTATCCTTAAGCACCAGTCCTGTTCGATTAATTTTGTATTAACTGGAGCCGTCACCAGTTAAAATTCAATCATGTCTACAGCTGATATCCTTAAAGGCGTCAAGAGCGCCCCAGCATTGAGCAAATCATCATATGCCAGATGGAGCAAGTTATTCAGAATGTGTTTGTTCGGGCTCAGCCTCGATCAGTATATTTTGGAAAATGTTCCAGAGCTCTCTGATGACTGCGAACCAAAACCAGCAAAGGCTTTTCAGAAAGTGGTCAAAATTAATGACAATAACGTTAAAGCCGCTCTACTTCAGCTTGTTCCCGAAGAGGTGTACTTTATTATTGAAGGTAAATATACTGCTAGACAAATGTGGGTAACGTTAAAATCCTATTATCAACCCCAGGGAGATGGAGTGGTGGATACCTTGTTGGAGGAGTTTTGGAGTTTCTCTATGACTGAGGAGGCTGACGTCGACGAATATGCCAACGAGCTTACTCAAAGACAATCTCAAATCGCCTCACTCGATCCCGCAAAGCGTCCCTCAGACACAACTAAAAAGAGTCGACTCCTTCGCCACTTTGAATCGACTTCCAATGGTTACTACGGAGGGGTAGTTGCGTACTTGAAACTCAACCCTACAATCACTTTTAGCCAATCAGTTAACACTCTGAGGGAGGCTCAATCAGGGCTCAACCGTCGGCATGAAGCTGCGACCGTAGCCCACGTTAAGCAAAATGAAAGAGATGGACCACATCGGTCAAGAAGAACGTGTGCTTATTGTAATGGTACAAATCATGTTCGTGAGAGTTGTTTTGATTGGATTGAGACTCCAGATGGAACAAAATGGGCTTCTAAGAGTCCTTCAAAAGCTGCAAGTGTATTTAGGCGAAAAGAAAAGTATGCTAAAAGAAAGGAGCCGAAGATAACTGAAGAGACACCTAGTGACGGGGCATGGACTCTAGAAGAAGAATTTGCTTTATCCTATACTCGTCCCAAGAACTCTGACGTGATCCTTGACACTGGTGCTACTTGCCATATATTTCACGATAAATCCCTATTTACCTCCATGTCACCTACCGAAAAAAGCGTCCAAACAGCCTCGGGACATTCATCAACTGTATCAGGAATTGGATCAGTTGTTTTTTATGTTGCCGGTATCGAAGGTGAGAATAAATATCGGGCTCTCACACTTAATGACGTCTGGTATTTACCAACATGCACCAGAAATCTAGTCTCAGGTTCAAAATTAATCATAAATGGATTTAATATTAGAACAAATCAAGTTGGTTTAGGAGTGTATTCATCGGAAAACAGGCTTATTGCAAGCGCCCGGATGGAAGACGGTCTATTCCGTTTCAGCACCATAAAACTGAATAGAACAGCTACACCGGTTTCCTTGGCAATAGATCGAGCTCTTATGTCCCAGAGCTCTAATCAACTGACATCCAAACTAATTCACCATCGATTTGCTCATGTTGGTTTAGGCCTTTTGAAAAAGATTTGTGCCTCTGATCTCGACCTACACAACGCCAAGAAAAGTGACTTGCCAAACTTTCATCTTACCACAGACCTAGTTCAAAATTGTGACACCTGTAATTCATGCAAACAGGTTGAAAAAATAAATAGAGGTCCAGTATCGAGAGCTTCCAACCCTCTTGACCTAGTTCATTCGGATGTTTGGGGAAAATGTCGTGTGAAGGGAATCCAGGGCAATAATTTTTTCGTTTCCTTCACAGATGATGCCTCCCGAGAAAGTAAGATATATCCGATTAAATCTACTAAAGAGGTTCAAGTAAAGTTTCAAGAATATAAACAAGAAAAAGAACTTCAAACTGGCCTGAAGATAAAAGCGATGCGGTTTGATGGAGGAGCGGAGTACAAAAGTATAAAGTTTAACGGCATCACCAAACAGATTAGTGCTCCGTACACGCAGCATCAAAATGGTGTCGCAGAGCGACTCAATCGAACCATAATTACTATGGCTAGATGCATGCTTCAACACGCCAAGCTTCCGATGCGTTTTTGGGACCTTGCAGTCACTACTGCGTGCTATCTTAAAAATAGAATGCCCATTCTACCGGAAAATAAAACTCCATTTGAAATCATGCATGATAAATTGCCCATTGTTTCGCATATTCGGGTTTGGGGATGCATTTGTTATACATTAATTGATACCCAAAACCCCCGAAGGTACAAGTTGCTTCCGACCTCTGAAAAGGGAATTTTCATTGGATACTGTGAGTCTTCGACTCAGTACCGTGTTTACATTCCCTCTAAAAGTGGTACAAATAAGATTGTCGTATCTGCGAATGTTCGTTTCCTAGAAGATTCGTTTTGGGATTGGAGTAAATCGGACAGAGAGCAGCTGAATATTCAACAATTAGAAGATCCAATTAATCCAGATGATAATAATCCAGAACCAGATACGATTTCTTCGTCGGACTCGGACTCAGATACCCCTTCTGTTTCAGAATCAGGTTCACTTCCCTCTCCGTTCCTCCGACCTAGAGAAATATCAGTCGATCAATCCCTTCCAACTCAAGTCGATACTAGCACCGATCAACCACCATCGTCTCCACCTACCCCATCAATTCCAGGCTCTTTTGATCTCACAGAAAGTTCGCAAACTCAGCTCCCCAGAAGAAGCGCCAGATTACGCAAACCAATCGAGCCAAGATCTGCGTGGCAGCCAACAGTTCATTACGTTGGAGGAAACAATATAATTCCTCAGTCATACAGTAGTGCTGTAAGCGGAGTCGATAACGTAGAATGGAAGACAGCAATTCAGGATGAACTTGAGTCCCTCAGGTCTAAGAAAGTTTTCACACCGGTAACTCATGTTCCTCATGGGAGGAGACCTATCGGATCGCGCTGGGTATTCACTGTAAAATCAGATGGAAGGTTTAAGGCGAGGCTAGTAGCGCAAGGATTTAGTCAAGTGCCAGGTGTAGATTATTTCGACACATACTCACCCACACTTCGTATGGACTCGTTGAGGATCATGCTTGCTGTTGCAGCTTTTCTGGATTGGGAAATACACCAAATTGACGTCTAAACAGCATATCTAGAGGGGGATTTATCTGAAGAGATTTATATGAGGGCTCCTGAAGGTATGCCCGGTTCAAAATTTGTCAGAGTTAATAAAGCTCTATATGGCTTGAAACAGTCAAGGAAGGCCTGGAATGATAAACTCTGCAATACACTTATATCATTTAATTTTAAGAAATCCAGCAGCGACCAATGTATTTACATACATAACGAAAGACCAGTCATCATTGGTGTATATGTTGATGATCTCGTAATTTGCGGAAAAGATATTCGGGAAGTCTCCGAGACAAAAGGCTGGCTATCCTCATGTTTCCCTGTAAAATATATCGGAATAATTGACACGGTAATCGGATGGAAAATTACCCGCGACCGACTAACGCGTACATTAAAGATTTCGCAGGCCACTTATATATCTGATAAAATCGATTCGCTCGGATTAACTGACGCCAAGGTATTCAAATCTCCCATGGAAGGATACGACGCAATTTTACCAGCAAGAAAGGAGGAGCTTCTAGCTGACAACTCAGCGTACCCTAGTGCAATTGGTAGCCTAGAATATGCCTCCAACAGTACAAGACCTGATATCGCGTTTGCAACGTCACAGTTGGCAAGGTTTAATTCATCACCTGTAGTTCGTCATTGGAACGGTGTTTGCAGGGTTTACAGATATTTAAAAGGTTCTAACGACAACTGTATTACTTACAGCTTCGGAATGCCCCACTCAAAAATTCTAAAAGGATCAATGGCTTCGATATATTCAGACTCTGATTTCGCATCAGACACAACCACACGTCGTTCAGTGAGTGGATTTCTTATGATGCTAGGCGGAGGACCTGTCAGTTGGCAGTCCAAGAGACAAAAATCAATCGCCACTTCAACAACTGAGGCTGAATATATCGCTATTTTTGAGGCATCCAAGCATGCTGTTTGGGCTACTCGGTTTCCGGAAGAACTAAATGTTGCCGAAGAACTTATTGGAGATAAAGGACTGAAAATTTATACCGATAATCAGAGTGCATTAGCCCTAGTTAATGGTACTCACTCTACGAAAGCCAAACACATCGATGTCGCCTACCACTTTGCCAGAGATTGTGTTCAAGATGGTATCATTCGGGTCGAGTATATACCCTCCAACGAAATGTTAGCTGATTTATTAACTAAGCCGCTCACTCATTCGAAAGCAGAACCTATCTGTAATAAAATTTTCCAATGTTTTCAAGACTGACCCTTCATACTATAATACGAGTCAGAGAAGGTATCACTGGATACTACATATCTCAACTTCATTGTTTACATTTCCGGTAAAGTATTCCCGACGAGTTCATCGACCTCGTCAGTCAGGAGGAGTGTTACGAATTGGAAACTGACATCACGTGATGTATCTGGGGTAAAAGGGCAGGCAGGCGGATCACTCGCCTAATTCCAAAAGCGATAGGAAGATCACTCACCGGGATCGTGTAACGCCAGATCAATCAAGTCGTATTATTGTTGCTGGATCACTTACGACTAAATAGACATGTATTTAATAAGATGTTAGAATGTAGTTAGTTTATACAAGTTTACATTTTTATATTCATCAAGTATATTTCACTCTCAACAATACTACGCACAGGTGTTCTGTTTCATGAACTCTCTTTCGTCTGTAGCGTTTCTTCGGTACTTGTTAATGTTACACACGTGACTGGTATGATCTATGAGCTACTTAACTAGGTTAGAGTATCTGCGTAAATCTTTTTTAAATTCTTTTTTAGATCAGTCTTGCATATGCAGCCTGGGGCGATGACGCAGATGATGACAGAAAATACTTAGTTGGACTCAGTTTGACGTATGGAACACTCATACTCAGATTTCATTTGCAAATATCACTACGAGAATGACGCCGCACGACGTATGACTTCTTCCATGATCTACGTGAGTCGGTTGATGCATCTCATTCTACATACCTCAGTTATCACCAGATCATACGTTAATTGGAACCTAGGTAGTCGATGAATTCTCAGTGTCATCGTCATCGTCCTGCTCCCTGCCCTCTACCTCATCCTCTCCAAATTACTGTAGATCTGCGGTTTTAATCTTGTCTCTAGCACACAGATTCTGGAATCGAAATATAGGGATCTCTACGCGCTTATTCGACGATCTCTTGCGGGCGTTGGAGTGGAGGAGACCGTGGGTGCCCCGGTTGTGTTCGACCGCGCCGCTAAAATACAGTCGTCCCTCTCTAACCCGATAGTGGGTCCCGGTATAGGTGTTGAAAATATTCATTGAAATTCAGCCATTTACATTTGCAATACTTACCCCTGCACCCAAAATGACCTGTAAGGGTAAGTGTTGCAAATATAAAAGTCCAAGTTACAATGAATATTTTCAACACTTATACCGGGACCCACTATCGAGTTAGAGAGGGACGACTGTATACCAAACAAAAACTCGCTTACCTAAATGGTAACAAAAAACAACGGGCCGCGCCGGTTTTGTTATAAATGTTACTTTGATACGGTTCTTGTGATAATGCACTGTAACATGCCATCCTTGATTGTATTCCGATCAAGATATTACAAAGGTTGCTGAGTTTATATTTGCAGCCCAATCATCGCTGCAAGTTTCTCGTTATGGCGCTATTGTTATAGCTCTTTAAACTCCTTTGATCGGTTCCATAGTTACATCTAGTTGCGAACCTAATTCCCTTACACATTATTGTAAGACAGCGATAATAAGTGAGATCAACAAAATTGTCCTTCAGCTGTAATTTTTCACCATCTGGAGCTTCTATTTGATCAATAGATCCATCTGAGCCTTCAACGCCCTTACACCAAAAAACACTACCAGTCTTGTGAGAGCCAAGGTGCGTTAGCCATCTTAAACAGGCAGGGCTCCAAGCATGCAAATACGTGCAAATAGGTTACGAGGACTCTCTCTAGTGCCCCCTAATTTCCGGAGTTCAGATGGTTAATAACTGAACGTAAGCTGAGCCTATCATCATTGCAGAACAAATTCATTTCCGATCCCCTTTAACAGTTTATATGACTTAAGGGTGCAGCCTGTAGAAAGATTGCCTTTTTATCTTTCTTGAGCGACATACACATACATGTAGCCCATCCTTCATCATCCGGCAGCAGAGGTTACAAAGCGTAGCGTTAGTTCTGGATGGTTGAATCCTTCCTCACTAGCCTCCAACAATCAAAATAATTTCATTACTCGGAATTCGTGTCGTAAAAGCTTCCAATCTATTTGCTGTTAAGTGGCTTGTCTTGCTAGTATTTTGAGTACACGTATCTAGATAACTAACTCGCATATTCAAGTGGGGTTTGGAACGTGCCTTTGCCTGGCTGACCCAAAAATCTTTACTTACAGGAAATATTCCTGGATAGACGAACTAGTATATTGATGACGGCGTTATGAATAGATGGCAGGCGATTGAACTTTTGCTGCCCAACATCATTGCAAAGTCGACTAGAGTGACGTAGTCGGAAGCTTTCACCCTGTTTGATATATTAGAAGCATTTTTCCTACAATGGAACCCCTTTTATAATATTCATCATTTTACCGACAATTTTTTTAGAGCACGATTTGATTGTTTATACTTTTATACCGATGTCGTAGATTTGCATCCAAATCACCGACTGACACTATAACAGGGATAAGTCTAGCGAGAATATCCTGTGATAACTGGTATCTATTCCAGTGTTAGCATGAGCTACCTTACTAGTAACCCTCCAGACGGACTACTAAATTATGTAAAACTATTGTGAAGAGTGATAAGCGGGAATCACGTTGAATCGGTGTATCGGAAGTATTGTGGTTGAATAACGCCAGATCGGATTTTAAACCCTTCTACGACACGTCAAAACGGTACTAGGGCTTGTGCACGGACAATTTTATGGAAATAGCTTTCCTGTACATTTTTTTTTTTTATATTGGTGTTTATTCGTGCTGTGTAGAGTCAGAGACTATTATAACATTAGGGCTCCTCTCTGACCCAGGCCACATCTTTTACAGTGCTCCGATCCCCTCTTAGGGTCGGATGGTGCAGTGGTACACTATCCGGGCCGTTCTTCCAAGTAGAGTCTGGGTAGCTTGGACACATGCCCCACTTGAGACAGGAGAAAGCTGGTTCGAATCCAGCAAGACCCTCACACCACTTCTCTCGCGGTGATACTGTATTCGTAGAATGACGAAAGCATGCTCAGATAACCACAGGTTTTTCTCGCTTTTCCCTGTGGTGGGTATTCACGGAAGAGGGTACATGTCGTAAGGCGTTATTCTCGTAGTGGTATCTGCAAATGAAATCTGAGTATGAGTGTTCCAAACGTCAAACAGAGTTATTCTGCGTCACATACATATCTTCCGTAATCATTCGCGTCATAGCCTCAGGCTGCATACGCAAAAATGATTTAAAAAAAAAGATCCCCTCTTACCTCGAACCTAAGATCATTGATACATTGACCCATGACGAGTAGCCATTTAGCTCAGTAATTACCCGTAGAATTCAACCACCTTTTCTATGGAACCTTCTACTCAAAAAAATTGAAACAGAGCAGCCATGGAAACCGGTACGCGGGAAAAAGTCTCAAAAAACCTGCAACTCCGGCCAGGCGAGGCCTAGACACCAGAGCCACACGAGGTGCGTATCCCCATCTGTATCTCTCTAATATCCCATAGTCCAGATATCCTCCTTATACCGACACCACCAGCGCTCAGGTAGCGGTGCTCTTTCCTCGGACGACAGTATAATGCCAGAATATATGGAAACAGTGAGAATTCATCTAAGTAAAAAGGGCCAACTTAGTCTGATCCATCACCACCATAACGGGAGCTGGGTACGCCCCGCAAACTCATTTGGGTCACTTTTCCTCCGTGACCAAGTATTGCGTGTTTCCATCTCTGAGTTTGGTTTTCACATAAATGAGAACTATTACTCTTATCTCTTAGACCACGTCTGGACTGCGCCATAAATGTGATTATGATATTTGTAATACAGAAGTATTTATTAAGTCATACGAATTACTATTCTATATTAAAAAATTTATCTCTGCCTCTGAGACCAAGATATACCCGAATACTGTACTTGCCTTAAACAGTGTGCGGTTTTTTCCATCATCTCCTTTTTATTCCTTTGCTCCTAGGTTGCAAAAGCCCTTTCGTAGAACGCCAACTACTTGATCATACATCGTGTCGGGTGGCTCGTTTTCCTCACCATCTTCAGGCTGAGGAAGATTTCCAGGCGACATTACATTGTTAGATTTTCCAATGCTTTTCCTTTTGTCGTAATTAATATTGTAACCAAATGTGCTCTTTGTGAAGGAATTACGAGCGTCGGCTACTGCACGACAAGCAAGTGCCACAAACTGTATATATTCTATCTATGTAGATACAACTATACAAGGGAATCAGCTTTCTTATGCCTCCACCGATACTAGGGTCTTGATAACGCCTCTACATGTACAGTCGTCCCTCTCTAACTCGATAGTGGGTCCCGGTATAGATGTTGAAAATATTCATTGAAATTCAGCCATTTACATTTGCAATACTTACCCATGCACGCAAAATGACCTGTAAGGGTAAGTGTTGCAAATATAAAAGTCCAAGTTACAATGAATATTTTCAACACTTATACCGGGATCCACTATCGAGTTAGAGGGATGACTGTACCTCTTTTACTCGTTTGCCCTTTACACGGCTCCTCTGACGTATCAGACGTTTACACCTATTTTAATGAATAGCCGAAGGCCTAAATAGATCCCCTTTCTTCCACACAGACTATCTACTACATGTAGTACAGGGGGACGCGGGTAAGTTAACGAAGGTTAGAGAGTAAGTTATGTGTACTATATTTATATGTTTATACTATCGGAATAAACAGAATTTACTGCCTAGCCTTCGTTAACTTACCCCTGTCCCCTTATACATGGACAGGAGGATTCCCTTTTGATCTTCTGAATTAAAATTGGACAGGCCACTTTCTCTGATAGCTGCCTTGAATTGCACGTGTGTCGCCCCGGATTCCACAAGTTTTTGAAGGTTATCTGGAGATGAAGATTGTATCTGCTGCCTTACCTATGTCTGATATGTGGTTTTGACGTGGCCTGTGTAGGGAAGTTACATGGTCACAACTACCTCATCTTTTCCAATTTTTTTTCTTCGCATTGAATCGTGCCTAGCTTCAGATCTTTTATTACCTTATGTTTCTTGAGGTTTAAACCCTTCTGAAATTTTTCTGTTTTTTCCATTTTAACATTATTTTTTTTTTTTTTTAAATCATTTTTGCATATGCAGCCTGAGGCTATGACGCGAATGATTACGGAAGATATGTATGTGACGCAGAATAACTCTGTTTGACGTTTGGAACACTCATACTCAGATTTCATTTGCAGATACCACTACGAGAATAACGCCTTACGACATGTACCCTCTTCCGTGAATACCCACCACAGGGAAAAGCGAGAAAAACCTGTGGTTATCTGAGCATGCTTTCGTCATTCTACGAATACAGTATCACCGCGAGAGAAGTGGTGTGAGGGTCTTGCTGGATTCGAACCAGCTTTCTCCTGTCTCAAGTGGGGCATGTGTCCAAGCTACCCAGACTCTACTTGGAAGAACGGCCCGGATAGTGTACCACTGCACCATCCGACCCATTTTAACATTAGGATTGCCATAGAATGGACGCCTGTGGTATTTGGTCCATCCACTAGTACGAGCCAGTCCTGAGAGAGGCTATATTGGGACCAGATTATATGATAATGCTTAAGTTGGGGCAATATCACATACATCCAAGCCTTTTTTTAAGACCCTATTACTGTAATTATTCCATTTGATTTGATTTCCCTCGTCGTCAAGCCATGAATTAAATGACTCCTCATTTGAAAAGTGCTTTCACACAATCTTTTTCAGCATCATCATTTAAGTTGCTGATAGCGCGGATTCGATTTGAAGACGGTAGCATTGTCATAGCTATCACGAAGGATTAATTGTTAGCTAAAATTTAACTAATTTTAATGCAGGAGGAATTTATACCTTCAAGATTAGATAGTTGGAATGGAGCATTAATGTTATTGGGGTTGATGCAATTATTTGGTGAAATGATATTATGTGACGACGACATGCAGAAGTGAGTGCGGTTGTCAACGTTCTGTAAATGATTTACTCCCAATTTATCTGAAAGGCACGTGATACATAACATAAATATTTATGCAAAGAGGTAATGGCGTAGGGTGGAGTTGGGATTCAGGCAACAAGGGGCTGACTAATCCAAAAGCATGTGTGAAATTGCCGCGCCCATAATGCCACTTTGTAAGAATATAGAATAATACTAGCCTAAAAGCATTATAAACAGAGCTACAATAAGAATAACACTCAAGAATATAAATCAACATAAAATACAATAATCACTGTTATACTATAAAGTATACATATACACAAATAATACATAAATTATGAATATACACAAATAATACATAAATATACAAATTATACAATTGAATAAATTGGTTATAAATAAATAAATTATTATTGCAAGGGTTAGTAAAACTAAGATCTGCAAACTTATAATGTAGATCAATAATATTGAAATTAATAGTACAAGAAGTACTAGCACTAGTCTGTGTATGGGTTCTGAATTAATACAGCACAGACCATCTCAAAATTCTTAAGACTATACTCAGATGTGCACAGACACAACAACTCAGACAATTACAACAACCCTTGGATATTTAGATCCTAGGTCATAGCTTAAAGACTATTACAATCTTAAGATCTACCTAACTTTATTCTCCAGGGATGCAAATATCAATGCTTTGAAATTCAAAGATTATTAGAAATAATTTATCCCCTGCAAGTGGTAAGATCATCAGTCATAGCAACACCTATGTCAAAGAGTTTCTCTCTTGGTCAAAATATCCTAGAACATTTTAGAGGGTTTAGAAACTAAATTATTTTGGGAATAGTTAATGGCTTCATGTATAAGTAGAGGAAGTTTTCCATAAAGGAAAAAACAAAAAAAAGAATAAGAAAAAGAGACCCAATACTCACCTTACCCAATTTATACATCTACTTATCCACCATCATATTTCTTGGTTAGACATCTATACACTTTTATACATTAAAAGTTATTTTTGCTAGTAAGTGTATAAGCTTCCACTATAACTAATTAAATCTTGAATCTGCTACCTGATTTTTTGTACACTTGAATGTTTTTTTTTCTTTTTTCTCAATCATATTGATTAAGCCTACAGTCGACTCTCGTTGTAATAATATGGGGCAAGACTTAAACAAGGCTCATTGGAAGATTTTACTGGATTGGCCAATGAGAGCCCTTGTTTAAGTCTAACCCCGCATTCTTATAACGAAAGTGTACTGTATTCAATACTTATCAAATATAGGTTCAAGCCTAATTAGGCCAGATTTTGCAATAAATATTTATATATTTTTAATCTATCTGTCCAATTTTTACGCACAAAAAATTCCTGAAGTATCTTTCAAATATCTTTAGTTAATACTTCGTATTTCTGCCATCTGCGTCTACAACAGCCTGAAATCTTCGTGGCTCGCTAGCTTAAAGTTCTGAAAGCTCTTCTGGCTTGATGAATCTCCATGCCTCCGTTGCAATCATACGTGGCTCGTCGTATGATTGTTGTTTCCCAGCAGGCAGGTTGGGATAATTGTGCGCCATGAGATCTTTCATTAGATTTCAAACATTTTCAATCGGATTGAGGTCTGGAGAGTAAGCTGGCCAGGTCATGAGAAAAATCTTACTGTGGCCCAGTTCAATCGTTGTTCTAGAGGATAAATGAGAGGATGCTCGATCTTGCGTGAATTAAAAGCCTGGATTCTCACGCATCAAGGAGCTTATGAGAGGCACGACTTTTTCACAGTACGCTCCGGGTTTATTGAGCCCCAAACCTTCTAGGATAAATGAAGGCCTCCCTCGATTTTACGCAGAGCTTTTAGACCAAAATATGTTGGTTGATCGTAGATATCAATGAAAAGATACAGGCTAGTTGATGGTAGTATCAATAGATTGGTTGTATATTTTTCGCTCAAGCGGGAGACGGGGAACGAGAAATATACCAAGACCTTGTCGCTAAATTCAGTTAACCCAAGTGGCTTAATATTGACCTAGCAAAGAAGCTCTAGTTGGAATACACACAGGAAGGTACGTCACATATAGGGGACGAACTTTGAGAGAAGGCATACTACCACTGCACCATGCGACCCAAAATAACTTGGTGCTAGGCGTGGAAGTTGTCATGCCCAACAGTTGTTGCTATGTCATAATATCCTAACGTCATCAGCCCTGCCCCACATGAATCATGTATCAATACAATATAGTCTGCGGTACGATCGACGCTTTGTATTGCTGAAGACAAATTGGGAGAATCATGGGAAGCAGATTATCCGTTACAGAACCACCTTCTCCATCTGAGGAGCCTGAGAATCCGCCTTATCGGCCTACTCCTGCCGATGTTTTGAAGGTTAAGAGTATTTTTATCACCAGAAAACTGCCCGTTGAGATAGTGGACTTGATAATCGACTCGGCGGAATATTGGCTCCATTCCTCTGTTTCCTTGAGCCCAGGGAATAGTGCAGATTCATTAGCCATCATTGGTACTAATGCCAATGAGAATACATTTCTCGTAAGATACCTTACCGGTCATCATATTGCGCTAATTGGCTTTAGCTGAGATCAGATCCACTTGCCTTTGCTCGCCCAGATGGTAAGGCGAGTAAAGTTGAGGGAAAATTCGGAGGATACTTTACGGAAATCCCCCATCCCGATCCAATACTGCGAGAGAATTCATGTGAAATCTTAGACGGACTTGCCAATTTTTGGAATCAAAAATTGCAGACACGTAGAGAATTCCCTTGCCGGAAGATAGTATTCACGCTGAAAAGCCACGATCAAGGGTGGGGAGGTACTGCACAAGATAGAGGGACTTACAATGGTTCATTTACCTGGTTTGACGTCGGCAAGGAAAGACTAAGTCTCTATGCCCAGAAGGAAAACGTGCAAAGTTATAATGAGCCATCAAACTCAAGTCTTTACGGACCGCAGACAATCAGCGCGCCCATCGTCTCTCAACTTCTCGAGGCTTATCTTAGCAGCAATTTTTTTACGAGGAGTTCTGAAGAATTAATTTATTATGCTGTCAAACAAACAGTTATTCCAGAAGTAGAAATAGATTCAAACACAACCCTACCCACTCCTGACGATCCTCCAAGGACGGTGAAGAAATTCAAACACCCCCTGCTACCTGACCAAAATGTTCTTCAAAAGAACGTTACATCTCAGAGAAGTACCAAAACACACACCATCGTGTGGTCCTGGGATGATCACATTGATCCTGAGTCTGCTGCTGCAAATCGACTAGTTGAGCAAGGTCGAGGGTCGGCCACCGCTAATGGAGATTTCGTAAGAAACCTCAGAGCCGGCGATATTGTGACAGTATGGGGTAAGGCTAGGTTTCCTGGTTGGATCAATCATATCACAGAAGTAAAAATTGACACCTACTGGGCCATGTGAGATTCATTACTACTGAGTAAGGGTGTTCTTATCTGTTATTGTCATAGCTTCTATGTCCATTTAAATTGAGAACTAGGACCACGGTTCTACGTCGTACCTTTATATCATCCTAATAGATTGAGTATTGAGCCTATAGATCTTACAGTCGGACCAAAGCTTCAAGGATACATTCACCAGGAGGAGTATGGAACCTAGAATTTAAGACTACTGTAAGTAACACAGCGACACGATAAAATCCAGAATTTTATCAAGAAAAGTAAGCAAGTTAAAGTTATTACTAGTTCTTCTACATTTAAATACAGGGGGGCACGAGTAAGTTAACGAAGGTTAGGCAGTTAATTCTGTTTATTCCGATAGTATAAACATATGAATATAGTGCACATAACTTATTCTCTAACCTTCGTTAACTTACACTTGTCCCCCTGTATAGTGAACAGCCCTACATGACTAAGCAGTCTCATTAAACGAGCTCGATAGATACGGTGACCTTATTTTTCCTCGATACGGAGTTTGATCTGACTAATTGAGACCTGTTGTAGCAAAAGCGCGATAACTAATGAGAAGAAGAGAAGAATACTTGTCCCACTAGCTAGGTCCGAGAGCCTCAATAGATACTTTGGTAGCCTTGCTCACAATCCTCACGCCATATTTTCTCGATCGTAGTTCATAGTTGTTGAACAAAGGTCATTTTCATCTCTCTTAGGAATCTAAGGTCATGCCAGCGATGGATAAACGTAGTTGCGAGTACCCAACGATCTATTTTCAAACTCGTCTTAATCAAAGTTGATGGACATGCTGCTTTTAAATATGTGCCCGAGCAACTTTGCCCTATGAAATAATTTGCTTCAAGGCCAAAACCCGCTGATAATTCGATAAGGAACAGCAATTTCGCTTCAGTGAAACCGGAAGGCAATTTTTCTCACACCAAGAAATGACATTTGTTATTCAGCCACCAGACGAAAAAGAATGTTAATGAGAACAATTATCATGTCAAAGTCATGAGCCTTCTAAAGCCAAAACTAAAGTGCTGAGTAGTAAACATAACATGCAAAAGGACAAAGATTACATATAATACGCTTATCATTTAACCTTGCATGATTTCTTAAAGACCCGTGTCGGTCGACTACGCCGTGGGAGTAGTAACCGATATATAGTTAGGCTAGCCAAGAGTTTCACCGTTCTACAACATTTGTACGGACAGTAAACGCAAGAGATCAGTACGTCGAGTTTCGTATGGTGGCGACTAAACAAGTACTAAGTCTAGTGCTGCAGAGCGTGGCCACAGATTCTTTATGACCGAAGTTATCTATAGTTTAAGCTAAGCGGATGATTATCGAACAATTCAAGTACACGAATACGCGATATCAGCGGTGGTATGTAAGACGTAGAATTGTATGTAATATACAGTAGAACCCCTCTTAGCTAATAGTGGGTCCCGGTATAAATGTTGAAAAGATTCATGGTAACTTGCACGTTTATATTTGCAACACTTACCCTTACAGATTATTTTGCGCGCAGGGGTAAGTATTGCAAATATAAACGGTAAAATTTCTATGAATCTCTTCAGTAATTCAAGGAAAACTTGCATCTCTTGTTACAAGGCTGGCTACTTAAAAGTAAAGAAATACGATGACGCCTCATACGGACAGATAGGCTATAAGCCTATTTCCAATCCAAGGTGCGCAGGATTGTCTCTACGAGCGAGTCAACGACATTCAGATGATACTGCAACACGATGAGATGAGAGTGATAAAGCGACAACGTCTGTTCGGTTGATGATAAGTAGCGGTTGAGCTTGCAGAATAGCTCTAAGAAAGTTAGGTAAACAGCGGAACAGCTTTTAGAGCTACTTTATCCAACAGTTTACCGTTCTTAGTCGGGTGCCAAACTTCAAGTTTGACCCATTTAAGAGATACTATGACACGTTACTACAGTCGCGTCGTGCTGAAGGAAATATATTGGTCCGTGCGTAACGTTATTGTACGTATTTACATTTTTCGTATCTACAACTCTATCCCTTTGTAGCTAGCTTAGTCAATAAAATTACTTGTTGATGCTCTACCTATCCACGTCTCTCTACCGTTCGGTGACATACTACTCTCATGATAGGGTATTGTTCGTTGATCCGCTTCTTATAGGGTACAGGGCTTAAAGCGGGGATAAAGTGGAGATAAAGTGGTGATATTCCAGGTTACCTCACGATAGATCCACAGTATCCCTGTTAGCTTCAAATTTTAAAATCTTATGGCCTAAGGCATAAGAGATATGCATCTGTATATGAAGTCCAACGCCCACCTTCATGCCTGCACCTTTCTTCACTCGCGCACACCTGAGGTCGTTTCGTTTAAATCATTGTCAGCTATTTACTATTATTTTGCTCAACGGCATACTTTTATTTCATTCATCTATCTAATTTTTACTTCATGTGAGTGCATCTGAACCTTAAGTCAACTACTTTAGAAGATTTTAATTTACTGTACTAGATTGCCGCAAAGATGGATTCACCTCAACAACCTTCTCCATCATCAGCATCTCCTACTTATGCAAAACGCCTAACACAAACTCAACGTATTCAAGTAAGTCTGAAATCTACAAATTGATAAGGTTAAGAGAGTAACATGTGCAGGTTAGAACCTTGGCCAGTGAGGGACACAGTTACGTCAAAATCTCTCAACGCCTTGGGACTACATGGCGACAGTTACAATACACCATGAGCGTTGAAAATACCGAGCCTCAGTACTCCAGTGGTAGGCCACCTATTCTAAGTAGTTCCCAGGTCGATGAAATAGAATTTTTCGTCTGTTTATCATCGGAAAATCGTCGGATGTCATTTTTCCAACTTGCACATTTTATATTTCGGCACTTTGGTGTGAGCGAGAATGTGATCCGACGTGAACTGGCAAAGAGGGGATATGCACGCAAGATTGCACGATTAAAACCTCCTATCTTTTCAGTCAACAAACTGAAGAGATATGAGTTTGCCAGAATACATCTCCACTGGCGGAAGGAACATTGGATGAGAGTCCTCTGGTCCGACGAGACTTGGGCTATGAATGGTCGGCAAAGTGATCGTTGGGTCACAAGAAAGGTCAGTAGTCCCTTAAAGGCTCCTAAGATTTAGAGTTCCCTTGAGCTAAGTTTAAGTCAAAGATTGGGGAAGAGTACGAAGATACCTGTGTCCTAGCCAAGACGCGGAGGAGAGTTGGGTGGATGTTCTGGGGATCTTTCTTTGGACGACAGAAGGGGCCTTGCCTGATTTGGGAGAAGGAGTGGGGCCATATCACTGCGGCCAGTTACTGCGAGAGGATAGTGCCTCTCATAGAGAGTGCGGTCTTTCGGGAACCAGGACTAGATGTGATGCAGGACAACGCCCCTCCTCACAAGTCGAGGCAAACTATGCGTGAGTTTGAAAGGAGGAATATTTCTCTAATGGAGTGGCCGCCATATTCTCCTGATTTAAATCCGATAGAAACTTTGTGGAGTTATATGAAAGCGTACATGGAGCGTCTTTATCCAGCGTTGGATCAAGGGGGGCAGCGGAGTCAAGGGCATCTTCGTCAAATAGTGAACGAGGCGTGGGATCTGGGGTTTAATGGGGATGACTTGGAGAAACTGATAGATTCGATGCCCCGAAGAATCAGAGCCGTTTACGAAGCTGAAGGCGGATATGTAAATTATTAGCTAGATAGAAGTATAATTTATTTATGAAATGTATTAATGAATTAAAAAGTGAATAGAGGGCTATAATGGACCAAAAAAGCAAAACCAACGAATATTTCGTTGTGAAATTTTTGCCATACAAATTTAAAGTTTAGGTGGGGAGATCTACTTATCGTCATGCTAATTCAAGTTAGTAAAAGCCTATATACCCTGTAAAAGTCGAATTTTAGCGCCTATACACGATTAATACCGTAGTATCAGAGTAAGTGAATAGCATCTACCTTCCGAATCACTACAGTGGAACCCCTCTTAGCTAATAGTGGGTCCCGGTATAATTACTGAAGAGATTCATAGAAATTTTACTGTTTAAATTTGCAATACTTACCCCTGCCCGCAAAATAACCTCTAAGGGTAAGTGTGGCAAATATGAAAGTCCAAGTAACAATGAATCTTTTCAACATTTATACTGGGACCCACTATTAGCTAAGAGGGGTTCTACTGTATTATCAAATTGGTCTAGGCAATATTGTGTCATATTTTCTCCGTCAAGTGACTAGATTGAAATAGGCAAAGCTCTAGTACAAGTAGTGTTGTCAATCTTATTTATTTATTTATTTATACTATTTAAGGTCCTAGGCATACGCCCTAATGTCCACTTTGGTTCCAGGACCGGCGGAGCCGGTAAGGATCATGGCCTCAGACATGCCCTACTCGTTCACGCCCGCTATTTACATAAAATGTATGATCAAGAAACATAACAACAAAAAAAAAAAAAAAAAAAAAGAACAACTAAAATTATAAAAATAAAATAAAAATGAAAAGGAAAAGGAAATATTAAAGAAAGTAACAAATAATAGGGTTATCACAGCATTTCTCACACCAAGTTCTAACCCGCCATCCCATATGTTGGCCTTTTATCATATACCCTTCTCGCGTCCAGCTGAGGATAAGTGAGTCGGTTGGTCATTGAAGCAACCTGTAACCTTTGCAAATTCGGAGAATTTCTTCAAGCAGTTATGCCCTAAGAGCTGCTTTCTAAAGTTATCGATTGTCAAACCATTTCGAAGTTTGCGCACCTGATTTGCGTATCTTCGGCATGTTATAAAATGTGTCGGAGTAGTCTCCTGTCCACAGACGCATTCGAGTTCGGCGTCTACGTGTTTTAAGCGGCGGTGGTATGCCGCAAAGTCACCATGCCCAGTTCTGGCAGCTATCAATCTATGAAGCAGCCGCCGAGATAGTGTAAGTTCGGGTGGCTTTCTCCGTCGCATTTTCAAATCTAGGTCTTGGTACCTCGGAGGGCAAACGTCGGACCACCATTTTTCCACCAACTGTTGGCGATGCTGCTGCATAATTCGACGTAAATATGCTAAGCTAATGTAGTTTGGTTGAGTTTGTCTCTCAGGCAAATCTCTTAGAGCAGTACGCGCTTCCGCGTCTGCTTCTTCGTTCCCACTAATCTTAGAGTGGCCTGGCACCCATCTAAACTCTGCATTTACAGACTTCGCTAAACAGTGAAATTATCTTGTTAGCCGAATACTGGATGCTGATTTTCCAGTTGTTAAAGCCATTACTGCGGCCTGGTTATCGAGAAGAATATATATCTTCTCACTATTGTTTCTCGCGGACAAAGCTTCACGAAGCGCAATGGTCGCACCAAAGATCTCTGCATCGTAGACCTCACCACCATATAACACCCCATGACCCTTTCGAAAGGTTATTCCCCCACGTTGCAAGGCGAACCCCCAAGATGATCGACCAGGACCTTCTGATGATCCGTCTGAGTAAGCACATAAATCAGTAGGAGCAATTGTGCTCAACCATCGCTCGTGGTTTATTAATCCGTTTGTCTTTGATCCAAGTATTTGAGTGTAGACTGGTGCTGATAACGGCTCTGGAGCTTCCGATTGAGGTAGTTGATGATAAGTACGCTGAACACGGGACATTTGTGTTTCAGGCTTCTTTGAAAATCATGTTTTTCTTTTGAATTTCATGGTGCCTACATTAGGACACACACTCGCTCTTATTCTTAGAGCATGGCGGTCATCGAGTGAATTAAGACGAGCCGCAAATCGTAGACGATACCCTTCTAAGAGTATGTGTGCTGGAGGAATGCCTCCTTCCCGATGTAGGACTACATTCGGAGTAGTTCTCCACACAGGTAGTGCAGCTCTTAGTGCCTTGATTATGACTTTGTTAATAAGCTCACAGTGAAATGACGTAGGGGGTTTAACGGCTCCCGATACAGAGGGACGAGACAAGCCTGGCCACCACACTTCTGCTCCATACGTTGCTACTGGGATTACACATGAATCTACAGCAGTTATTAGGGCTTTTGGGGCTGCTCCTCGTTTAACAGAGTTTAGACGTCGCATATGCTGAGCTAGCTTGAGCGCTTTTTCACACCATGTTGATACATGATGTTTGAATGAGAGGCGAGGATCGAGATATACCCCTAACCAGCGAATATTATCTGCCAGCTCAATCCTATTCCCACCAACTAGAATTCCAACCGGTTCTTCTCTCTGACGTCCAGGGAACTGAACAACCTCTGACTTTTCGGCATCGAATAGAACCGCATTTTGATGGGCCCAGGTCGTCAATTTGTCTACTTCATTTTGTTCTGCGACGGCTGAGTCTTTGATGGTACGCCCAACGCCTAAGATCCCAATGTCATCAGCATAACTGAAACGTGCCATGGTATTTCCGCTTCTCATTGGTTCCGCCATGTAAAGTAGAAACAACAACGGAGATATAGGTGAACCCTGAGGAACCCCACATACAAGTTCCTTGGGACTAGTTACGCCTCCTTGAAATCGGACTTATACTTTGCGGTTCTCGAGGAAAGATGATGTCCATCGAAGAATTAATTTGGGCCATCCCTGAGCTTGCATTCGCCAGTTCAACCTATTATGCAGAACTGCATCAAAAGCCCCTTGGACATCAAGCGTAACAAGTGTCGAAGCCCAAACTTGTGTCTTTGCTTCCTCTATATCGTGCACCACGCAAGAGACGAGGTCAGTTGCTGAACGTTTTGGCAGTGCACCAAATTGTTGCCGACCGACAATATCCCATGTGATGGCTAGGTGAGACATTCTTTTAGCTATCAGTCTTTCCAAACCTTTTCCTAAACAAGACAGCAATGATATTGGCCGCCAGCCTTTTACCGACGATGGGTCACGCCCAGGTTTCGGAAGGAAAATTACCTCCGCTGGCTTAAAGCAAGCTGGGTGACAGCCGAGTTGAAGACAGGCCCGAAAGAGCTGTGTGACATGGGGCCCTATATCATTCCAACAAGATGTCAACAGTTCAACAGATATCTCATCCGCTCCCGGGCTAGTATTACCGCTGCTTATCGTACAGGTTCGTACCTCATCCTCTGTCACCTCTTCCGACCAAAGAATTTGCTCTTCTCCTGACAATACACAAGAAGGAAGGTCGTCAGATGCCGAAAAACGTGCTAGGAGGCAATCTCTTAAAATGAGTGCTCGTTCAGCTTGGTTAGAGATGAATTTCCCCTCATGCCTTAGAGGTGGAGTGATATTAGCGTGACGGGGAGCTCCCCATCGCATGAGTTTGAATGCGTCTCGAGTAGTTTTCATATCTTCTACTTTTCTTTTCCAGTGCTCTCTTTTGGCCGAGGCAACTGTATTTCTAAATGTCCTCGCTAGTGTGCAACGTTCGGATTCTTCTACTGCATCTTGGTACTCCAAATGTGCCAACTTACATTCCGGTGTCCACCATGGTGCGCTTTTTCCACTTTGTTTGTTTGGACGCTTTCCAACTGCTTTCAACGCATTCTCTAATGCCCAACAAATATCTTGAGCAAAATTTTCTGTCTCTTCTAGTGTGTTTAATGATATGAGAGGCGGCAACCACTGTGCCACTACCCGGGAAAATTGTGGTAAATTTGCCTTCGAAACTCGGAGCTTTCCACTGGAGTCAGACCTAGTAGACATTGGGCTTTCAGGATTGGGTACATAACCGCAGATTGGAAGATGATCGCTGGTCATACATTCCTCTGTTGCAATCCAAGCCACTGCCTCCTTTACATTTGTCCACGCTAAATCTAGTGTGTTCCCGGCACGATGTGTCGGTTCACCAACAATAAGACAAGTGAGATTATGCTTCTCGGCCCATTTTTCAATATCCTCTCCTTGTCCGTAGAAGCGGTTGGCTCCAGGCTGCCAGGCCCAATACACCGAGTTGAAATCTCCAATTGCTACTGATCTCGATGTGGGTACCCAATCTAGAAGTGGCTTTACTGCACTGGAGTCATGGGGTGCTTTGTATACATTCAGGAACATAATATTATTAACCTCTACCCAGCAGTAATCGCCAGTCGGGGTGGGTGGGTACTTTTGTGTTGGAGTAATTCTTTTGGGGTCTTTCCTAATAAAGGTAGCTGCCCGAGGCCGAGTATTTTCGCCTCCAAATGGTAAATATAAATCGAAATATGGATGAGTCTTCGTACGGTCTGACCACCATGGTTCTTGTATCAACAAGACATCTATCCTTAGCTCACACGCACGAGATAATGCAATATCTTGTGTAGGTCCCCCCCTTCCCACGTTTATAGACATGAACTTGAGAACGTCCTGGAGGGGAAAGCAACCCATAGGGTTGCCCTTCATAAGCGGATTGCGACAGCCCTCGAATCATCAACAGGGGTCGCTTGGGAATTTTCAGTAATTATGCTGTCTACTGTTACCTGGCTGCTTTTTAGATCGATGTCAGTTCTATCGATAGATGCAGCCTTTTCCTCCGCAGCTCTAGCTCGTTGAACTGCTTGATATTCTCTCTCACCCATTTGGCGGTAAGTTTTCATTTGCTCTTTGGAGGGAGCACCAGATCGCATGGGTCGGGCTAAACATCGGCGACTATCAGCACGATGTGGTCCGCCGCAATTTCTGCATTTAGTCGCAGCCATACAAGCGTCTACGCCATGATTAGTTGAACCACAGTTAGCACATGATGGTGCTCTTGAGCAATTTTTGCTCGGGTGGTGTCCGTTACACCGCTTGCAGAACTCAGGGGGTTGCTGCTTTTTATATGGCCTCACGATTCCAGATTCATCAAATACTCTGAATCCTCCGCGTGGTGCTTTTGAGAAGTAAGCTAACCAAGTTCTGTGAGGAGCTTCTGGTTTAATTCCACCGTAAAGTTTCAAATGAGCCGGTCGCACTGAGCATACTCTCTCGATCTCGTCAGCTAGCATTGATTTGCTAACTTCGACTTGCCCTTGCTCCATATGGATAAAGGCTAGTACTGTTGGCACTAAAACTGAGACCAAGTTGGTAGCAGGCTCAATCTTGCCGCCAGATAAAAACAACCCGTTTCCTGCTTGTAACATTTCTTCCCTGGCTTTTGGGCTGGAGGGGCTCAAGGCAAAACCTGAGTGTACGGGCTTAATTTTTCCTAAGAGTGAGGGCGAGATATGCAATTTTTTGACAATTACTTCACGGATGCCAGCAGGTGATAATTTCCGCCATTCGTGTTCTTGTGGAAGACGGAGAAAGAGTCTTTTGTCTGAGATAGGTTTCGTTGAAGAACTTGTATTTTCAGACTTTCCTTTATTAGTGGGACGATGGGATGTTTTCTTTATTGTTACCACTGGGACTATAGTACTTAGATCTACCCGAGCTTTTTTCTGGTCCTTGCGTGCTACTGTAGCCCAAGAGTTATCACCAGATTCGGGAGTTTTTGGTGGTTCCACATTTTTATTTACTGCCCGGCTTGGGGCTTGACTGAGAATAATTCGGGGAGTTGCGATAGCCACCTTCTTTGTTGAATTTCTGTCTGTTTCCTTTCCTTTCGCATTTCCATTGTCTTTACTTGGTCTTGTGTGTATTGGAACCCGCGGTGGGGAAGGGGACGAGTCTGCGGATGCAAAATTGGATATAGCCAGCCTTAGGTAAGCCTTAAAAGCCTCAGCTTCTTCTTTTTCTGTATCTTCTACAAGATTTGCCAAAGTACTGTCTATGTTACTAAGAACAGTGGTACATATCATTACACGAACATGCCAGGCACGTTCACGACGCTGTCGAGCCGCGATTATCTCTGCTAGTTCCTTTGGGAGGAACGCGTTCTCAGTATTAAATTCGTTTCTACAGTTTTGAGTAGGTCTTTCAATAGTAGGCCGCTTTGATGGGGCAACAGGCTTGAGGATCTGTCTGCCGTCTGTTGTCTTTGCAGATGGTTCTAGGTTTAACGGAGGTGGTGGTGCCGCGAAAGGGGATGGGGAATTGAGTATTGGGTATTGGAGGGATTGGGGGAATAGGGGGTGGTTGATTGCTCATGTTCGTCGACGGAGCCTGAGATTCTTGGGATATTTCCATAGAATCAGCCATAGTTGGTGTTTCGCTCGTTGCTTGCTTGGTGAACAGAAATGCATAAAATGAAGCAGCTGAAAGATCGTTGTGTTGTCAATCGTTGCCCAACCATTAAGTTATGAGCCAAGACTATTGCCAAAGAGGAAATCGGCGGGTATCGTCTACCCCCCTCCTGTTAGGAGGGGGGCGCAGCGAAATGCGACAACTCGGCAAAATGCGACACTTTTTCACACCAAAATTTCACAGATTTCACCAACTTCACCAACTTATTGCTCAACAACGCCACTATAGTTTCGCCTCAAAAGTACAATTTACAGAGAGCTCTTGATGGAATTTTGGATGGCACCTTTCGTTCTGCTCGTCATGCTGCGAAAGCTATCGGAAATATCCATTATTCTACCATTATTTTGAACATCAAAGGGGGGTCTAATCGAATAACTAATTTTTGACTCACAACTACACAATTAGAGAATAATTTTTATAAACTTGGCACTAATAAAGATATTGAGGGTTAATTTCTCAAATAATTACCCACTGGTACCAACTCAAAGTTTACGACGTAGCTCTAGCATCACCAAACGATAACGCTTCTTATATACCTCCCTCTCCGATCTTTCCTGCAACCCCCTGTTCCTTTTGCTCTTAAAGCTCTTCACAATTCTCTTGAAGCGATTTTCGTAGATTTTTAGTCGAGCTTCCATGGCGGCTTCTTCTTTTTCGATATCGTCTTTGTTACGTTGCATAATTCGAAGTCAAGCGTCTCCGGCGTATGTCACCCCATAAGCTTGTACCACTCTAGTGCCGGACATACGAGCCTTCTTCGCCGTTTCTTTTGCCATTTTATCATGGAGCTCTTTGACTGCAAGTTTTCCGTCGAGCATCAATGCCATTGAGGCTTTATCGCGTTTATACAAAGTTCGAGTGATAGAGGGAGTAATTGGTTTATCCTCCATAAGATGATCCAGCAGTCGAGTTTCTAAGTATTTTGAATACCTCTGGACCTCAGCAATGTTACCAGTAGGTGTAACGCACTCTTTCCAATTGATCTCTCTAGGAGGCGGTGTACAAGGCCGCTCTGGGTGGGAGAATTCATTCATTTTATCAAGAACAACCCCTGTATCGCACGGTACCAAGCCAGCTTGCCTGAAGGCGAAAGTTATTGTTCTTTTTTTAAACGCTAAATTTCTCGTACGTTGGAGAACTCTAAAAAAGTCTTCTTTGTTGAATTAAAGCCCACCAATGCGAATTTCATCGTCTAAGAGTTCTTGATGATAATGCTTATACTGCTGAAATATACCTATGTCAAGAGGCTGTAAGAGATGCGTTGAATGTGGTGGTAGTAGGAAGGGGAATACTTTATGAGCATCACAGTAATTGATGAACTCAAATGTAAGATGACTACCGTGCCCATCCATTATCAAGAGTCTATTCTATTCTGGATTCTAGGGACGCGTCAATCTTTCCCAGCGCATGAGCCATCTATAAGAAAGGCAGTCATTGGTGTATCCCGATTCGCTTTGTGCAAAAAGCACATCGTCATTGAGATCATTGTCGAAATGTTTCTCAAGATAATGGGCTCCCTGAAAAATAATCATGGGATCGATAGTTCTCCCATCGGCAGAAACTGATTCCATGCAAGTAACATATTCTCTATTTTCAGGGTTGGCGAGGTAAACCTGCTTTTGCTCCGCCCATATGAGTACAAGCTGACTACCAAGGCAACCGATGCGAAAGCCAGTCTCGTCAAAATTCCAAATATTTTGTTTTTTGATTTTCTTTTCATTGCATACGGCCTCAAAACGCCGAAAGTGCTCAACTATTTCAGCCTTTTCAGCAGCCGCCCGACGTGCAGCACCTATCGATCGACTCTTTTTAAATCGATACTTTGGAGTCTTTCTAATAAAGCGCGTAACCAAATCACGTGAAACTTTTTTGGAAGAGCCAGCATAACGAAGAATTGAATTGGCAGCGAGGCGTATATGCTTATACTTGGCATAACTACCAAGAGTTATACACCGATCACAGTAGCTATTTCTACTTTGCAGAAACAATAAGGGTCAGATCAGACTACCTTTTAAGCGCAATCTCCTGCTCCGAATTCAGTGCCTTGTTATGTCCTCCTGACGTCCCTGTGCGTCGTTTGAGATTGCGAGCAATTGTAGAATGATGGATATCTCCGATAGCTTTCGCAGCATGACGAGCAGAACGAAAGGTATCATCCAAAATTCCATCAAGAGCTCTCTGTAAATTGTACTTTTGAGGCGAAACTATAGTGGCGTGATTGAGCAATAAGTTGGTGAAGTTGGTGAAATCTGTGAAATTTTGGTGTGAAAAAGTGTCGCATTTTGCCGAGTTGTCGCATTTCGCTACGCCCCCCTCCTAACAGGAGGGGGGTAGACGATACCCGCCGAGAATGAGTTCAGTGGAGTTGCGGATGCAGTGAAAAATGGATAAAAACACAAAATGAAATTATCATAGCTATTAGGCTGAATACATTATGATTTTTTAAGAAAAAAAAAAGAAATCTAACCTCACAAGATTCGGTAAATGAATATACAGTAGAACCTCTCATAGCTAATAGTGGGTCCTGGTATAAATGTTGAAAAGATTCATTGTAACTTGGACTTTTTTATTTGCTACACTACCCTTATAGGTCATTTTGCGTGCAGGGGTAAGTATTGCAAAGATAAACGGCAAAATTTCTATGAATCTCTTTAGTAATTATACCGGGACCCACTATTAGCTAAGAGGAGTTCTACTGTACTACATGGAGTGCGTGGATAGATGAGATTGAGAAAATGTGTAAGCATGCTAATTATCAATATCCCAAAAGTAATTGATTAACGTACAGATTTTTTCAGCCATGGCATGATAATAATTGTAGGCAATTATTGTGTTAGATGTGCATAGAAATGTGTTTAAGGATTATTGAAGATAATCATGCGATTTTCGAATCAAGGTATTATGCCGACGGATACCTGTATCAGACTTCGGCAGCAGTAGAATTTGTAAAGCCCTGCCTCCTCGCCTCTTTTATGGCTTTTCTTTTCGCGGTTCCAACACCGGCAACGCCAGCTTCTTGATTTCGTCCCAGCCACGGTTTTCGACTATCACCAAGCATGCTCCCAGCTAGAAAATAAAGCACTAAGCCCAATATAATGAGGGTGAAAGCGATAGGATAAAGATGATATACAGTATATCCAAAAAGTTTGATTCCAATTATCACACCCCAAAAGTTCCCTGTGAGTAGCGAGATATCAAAGAAAGCTGCAGATGCCATGCGTAAGATAAGGGGCGCGAGAGAATAGAACGTGGTGAGAGACGCTGTGTAGCCAATAATGTAACCACCGACCTGCCAGTCCCACACAGCTTTTGCAAAAGTACTCCGATCAAAAATAACGGCTGTCGTTCCATTGATGAGAATTCCGAACAGACCTAACATACTGAGGACTTCGTATATAGGTCTTTTGGAAACGAACCATTCTTCGAAAACGTTTGAGAGCCCGTAAAATGTCGCACCGGCAAGACCGAAGAGATCGCCTTTCAGTTTCGTGGGTGGGTCTCCGCCGTTGTTACCGGTAATATGATCAGAGGCTAGAAGAATTCCCATTCCACCGCAGCAGATCATAATTCCAGCGATCTGGGTGAATTTGTAACGCACTCGCAATAAAACAAATGAGACCAAAACTACACACACAATAGCCCAAAAGTTGAGAAGTTGAGCGGAGAGGAGATTGGTGTAACGGTAGGCTAGAACAGTTAAATAGTTCCCTTGAACGTCTAAGAAAGAAAGAATAGCATATTTCCAGCCATCGATGCAAAAGAGTTTGAAGTATTTGACAGTCCCATATTTATAAATTGTGTATGACGTGTATACAATTGCAAGCACAACGTAATTAAAGATTGTCTGAAAAGCTGGAATAGAGGTGCCTTTGTCGACCAGAAGAGTTGAGAAGGTATTAGTTGCTGTGATGCAGAGGGCAAGTGTTTGGCTGGGACTATGTTAGCAATTATTTTGTTCTTTCAAAGAAGGCTTGGGGTAGAAGTACCCTAGAGCCATTACTATCCAGAAATCCCAAGTGACCAAGTATGCAAACCAAACGGTTTTCGTATTCTCGATGGCCTCCAAGCCACGCTCCACGATCTGAGGATCAAGTTGTTCTCCATGAGAAGCCTGATGATTGTTGTTGTTGTTGTTATTATTATTATTATTATTCTCATTATTATCCTCTGTGGTCAAACTCGCACTGCCTCCGGAAACACGCGAGGCTTCGCGTACCTTCGACATAGCTCACACCTTAAGGTTGATACTCCGATATGCAGGGCAAGAGGTTGATAACGTTATGAGTTGGACCATACATTAACGTTTGTGTAGCACCTTAACATCACATCCCAAGTGCATATACCAGTCACACACAATCCTGGTAGCCTTTGAAATGAGATGCTTCAATCTTACTGGTCTCCAGTATTTGAAAAAAAATTTCCCTCGGCACTAATCTAGCATCCTTAAAAATTCTTTTCCTCATTTAATACTGATAGATCCCACATTGACTGGGGTTTTTGGTATCGCTTTCAACCGGCGATTGTCACGAACCCTAGAGCGCATTTTCATGTGGTCGTGCCATTTGTTTTACGCCAATGATTCTCCCAGTTGAGTTCTAGACCTGTGCTGACCGGATGACGATTAATTAGTACATTTGTGCAGTTGAGGAATGTAATCTTTCTTGTACTTTTTCTTACATGTTATTATCCTACAAATCACTATGAGATCCTGTAAAGCTTTGCAGTTAGCGCCGCGAAAGATGAAAAGTTCAATTCATCTAGCTGCGACATGTACATTAACATATGATTTTTAAAAATAAAGCAAAAAAAACATTGACATGTCCCTCGGAAATATTAATAGCTGATATTGAATTTGTATGATAACATAACTAATTGATGAGCAATGAATCACATAATTATCTTTAGCTACGCAGAATATTTAGGGCACAGATGCCACAGCTCGGCCGGACCCGGGTTCAATCGCTTTTGTATTCATTACAACGAAGTACATACGTGACTATTGCCTCGTTTTATCAGTCTTCAGACTAAGCAGTAACTTTCTAAATTCTTAGTTGAACTTTTTCATTTGACCTAGATTTCAAGATGTTTTTCCTGGAATGAAAGTGTTTCGAACCAATTAAATGTATAGTTTCCAAATGCAGAACTAAATTTCTCGAGTATCATTCTTTTGATCGTTACATATTCTTCCGCTCTGGCTAGTTCAAATGTTGCTAAAGTATCTTTTACTTTGAGAATAACAATGCGCTATCATTCGACACGGAGATTATTAAGACATGTAAATTGTTCGTAAACAATCAAAGTAGAATCTTTTACATTCGGACAGTAAATTGGAGACTAAAACACATTCTTTCGCTACATTCTTTTCTGATCTTAAACTTAAAGGTCCTGTAGCTGAATCACCACTATCTACAAAGTATTTAGCAGAACACCAACCCAGTTTAGAAACCTATCCGAGTAACAAAAATTTCTGGCTCGGCACAATTGAGGGAATATCCAGGTTTCCAGACAGACGTTCCGGATGAAATTTTAAGGAAAAATACTATACGAAGTCGCTGATCTATCAAATAGATAAGCATAATGTGAATAATCATGACAAACAAGCTATCCTTGATCTCCTCGCAGCTAACGATATTACTAAATTCACACTAAACTTTCAAGAGGACGAAATACTTATTAGTGTGTGATCGTCTGAGGATATAGAGGTTTGGGCTAATATTCCGAAGGCTCCCGAACATTATTGACTGATATATTCACCCCTTCAAGTGATTGTATGTGGAATCGAGAACACACAAAGAACAGTGTGTGCAATGGAGACTTTCATGTTTTGGAAAGCTAAAGGAAAATGACATGGATTGCTGGTACGTACATGGAACGCTGCGCAACAAAACGAGAGAAGGGCTGGAAACCAATGGCGAGAAGTCGGAGAGCCCAGAGAACGTGGGCAGAACAGGAACAGGAGCTGACGGGGCTCATATATGTGAGTGGAGAGTAAGAGGTGATAGCTCATACAAGAGAGCACAAGCGAACGAATAGAATGGATTCAAATAGTCTACTCAGGAATCTCGCAAGTTATGGCGGAATTCAAAGCGCAAGATGTTAAAAATGCACAGGAAAACTTCCAGTGCCTTTTTCTACATGCCTACTTGAAAGGAGAGCGTGAAGCGAGATCAAAATACAAAACTGAGGCATAAATTCGTATAGATCTTGACAAAGTAGCTGTGGTGTCAGTATGCATGTCGACAGCATGATACCCAGGTACTTTTCAGTAAGATATCCCGTCAAGATGTGGGTATAAAATTACCAGAACAAGATAAAGAAGATGCCATTCAGCAATTAGATGATCATTAGAAAATTGCTTGACAGTGGAAAAAGATGGATGCAAAACTCTGCGAGGTCATAAGACTGCGCACACATAATCAAATGAAAGGGTAACATACTAGGTCAATTGGCTTTGGGAAAGCAGAAATAGTTGTCAAAACCCTCAAAAAGCGCTTGTTGAATTACAATTAAAGCCAACAGGTAAAAACTACCTTGATCTATTAAAAGTTTGTCATTAAATGGTGGAATTTAATCAGCATATCCAAAGCTTATAATTTATTTTTAATTCAAGAGATGCTGAAATTTTCCAGTCCTGGGCCATTGAGCTCATCATCTGTAACCAAAACAAGAGTCAAAACATCTACAAATTCATCGACCGTAGCTGAGTAGTTTTTTCTTGGTCAAGGATTGATGTAAATCCAGCGCGCCTAACCTTTCACCTTACGCCTTCTGGACAAGAGTTTCCTTTTTCGTTTAAACTACTCAAGTTCATGTATCAAACATATAGCATCAAAGATCTTTACACCCATTTTCAGAGAATATTTATTGAAACCAGATGACCATCAACACTCGACCGATTTTAAAACCCAGCAAGACCCTCACACCACATCTGTCGCCTGGTCACGTAAGCAACGATGACGAAGGCACATTGGATAGCCGTGGGTAACCGGAATGCGTTCCTGTGGCAGGCGTAAACGGTTGAGGGTTGAAGGGGCTAAAATGTGGCTGACTTCGAGTGATGTCTTCAAATAATATTTGGGTGTGAGTGCCCCTCATATCAAGTTGAGTCATCGCTCCACAAACTGTACCAGTGTCATTCGTGTCATAGCTTCAAGGCTCCCTATGCAAGAATGTCTTAAAAAAAAGAGTCAAATTTGCGACAAACGACCTAAGAGAATCATCAAGTTTGCAGCTTATTCTCGACCCTCAAGACTTAAAGGATTGGGGACATATGTTTGGCGCTTGATTCGTTGGACCAGTAGATGGCTTTTCATCTGCATATGTAGAGACATGCAGTCTTCTAGTGACTTTTCTCTTTAATTTAAAATTTCAAGATTTTCAGTCCGCTTCAGCATTTGACTATCCGCCAATTGTCTTTCGTTGCTCAAGTTGTCACACTTCTCTCTACCAGCGCCTCTTCTCTTCTTTTCGTATTACAAATTTTTACAGCGTTGACCGATACATCATTTTGCTAGTATGCACATCTAGCTTAGTCAAATAAATAAGTATCTCCTGAGTCCAAATAGAAGTGTGCGGTGGAGGGCGGTGTTTTATATGCAATTGGGAAGGCAACTTGCCGATCTTGCTATCACTTCGTGCTGTGGGGACGTTGAGGGAGATAGAAGAGTCTCTAATCGTGAGATGGAAATACAGATTTCTTCCCACCAGATATAGAGTCTACTATTTGTTGGTATATTTCCAGGTTGCTATAGCATAGCCGAACCCAGTCAGGGTGGTATAATCCTCTTTATTGATGTCTACCTCTCGAGGGTGTAGTATATCCTCAGATATTTAGTTACTATATTAGTAACTTAATAAGCTTCACAACACTATTTAGACTAGTTTTACAAACAAGAATAGAGTGGATGAGGTCTCCCGATTGTTATGATACCAGCATCATCTTTTTATGACAGCGTCAAGAATGCTCTGTTATCCTGCAAGACTTGGCACACGCGAACATGGACATATTTGTTTCCTTGAGAATACCTGTCTAGGTCCACAGGGCACCAAATTGGGTGGATTAGAAAACAAATGAATAGTATGAGAGTATGATACGTACCGATAGGGGTCGCCTACTAAACTGCTTCATCAGGCTTGTGTGTATCTAAAAATTCAACCAAATTTTTTCTTGCGTGTACTTAGAGTAGGAATAATTGTACATACAGTAAGAACGGCCAGGCTCGGCCGCATTGCGATAAAGACAATGATAATTCTCATCTAGAGCCATTAATGTCAAAGATGGGCGTACACGTGCGTTGAATTTGTCTAATAGAAGTAGTTTTACAGATTGGTAAGAGAAGATCTATCGTCTGTCGGAACTCTTCATAAGTAAATTTACTTGTACGTAAGTTGGGCCTCGGAAAAATATTGCTGCCTCTTTGTATCTCTATCCCAAAAATCGTTTCAATGTACCTCCAATATTCTTTAAATCAAGCAAGAAGCTATCATGTCCAAAGAGACTTAATTCCTTGCCCAATTCGCAATGAGTTACACGCGTGTTTCCCACTTGCTTCAATACGTCCACAATCTCTCTCTGTTGCCAGTAGGGGAATAGAATATCGCTCTCGACGCCTATGATCAATGACCGATGATCTTTTAATCCTCGCATACCCCGAGCTAAGTCTTGGAGAGGCCGTTTCGGTTGAGCTTGTGATGAGTTGGATTCATCAGACCTATCAATAGATTCGGCCTGTTCTTTGTAGGGAGACTCGGGTAAACTAAGCGTCGAGTCACAACGAGATCTACTACTTCCACAAGTCACTAATCTCCAGGCTTCGGTGGCACTGGCTCCGAGATCAAAGAGATCCATTGCTTTACTCACATACAAAAAGCTATTGGGATCATAATTTAAGCAAAACTTCTCACCCGAGTGATCAAGGTATGTTTCGATGAGAAAATCAGGACACAGAGCAGGCGGTTTAGTGGGATCTGCTCTCCGGCGACCAAAGCGCTGCTCCCATTCAGGGCCCGACCGGTAAGTAATTGTAGCAATTTCTCGCGCTAGCTTCATACCTGCATGTGGAGGCACACCATCGTAATAAAATCCTCGGTTCCATTTGGGATCCATCATGAGTACTTGTCGTTGAGTGTGTCGCATAGCAATACTATATGGATGACTTCGTGCACAGCCTGATATACTTGCAATTCGGCCGACTCTTTCGGGAAAGAGAAGGCCAGCTGTCAATGATTGCATGCCTCCCATACTTGATCCGACGCTTGCATACAGCTTATCTACTCCAAGCCAGTCCAAGAGACGAAACTGTGCGCGGACCATGTCGTGAATACTCACGATAGGAAATCGAGTAGCATATCTCTGTTGGTCAGCAGGATCAATGCTGCTAGGTCCAGTCGAGCCGTAACAGCCGCCGATTACGTTGGAGCAAATAATGTGATATTTATTGGTATCTAAACACCCGTCGGGTCCAATGAATTTCTCCCACCACCCTGGTTTGGGGTTCTTCTCAGTTGAGTGTGCATGTGAGGAAGCAGACAAGCCAGTGTGAAGAAGGATCACATTAGATCGATCGGCGTTTATCTCGCCCCATGTCTCATATGCGATGTGAAATTCAGGTAATTGACCGCCCCAATCGAGCTGTAGAGGGTCTGGACAATGATAGTCGAGAGTTGCTCCACTGGTATATGCAGGCTCTGGACCACTGGATAAAGAGCGTGCCTCGAGACTAGCAGTCTTGCTTTCAAGAGCATCTAGACAGGGAAACGACATTGCTGAATTCGAAGGGGCTTTAGCTCCATCTGCACCATTATTTTGAATGCTTGAGCTGTGAGTAAATCTTTTGACTTCATATTTTTCTGTTAGACATCGACTAGGCTTGTGTCGATACGAATACTTGAGAATTCTTGTGGTTAATCGAAACGAGCTCCGCATCTCGGCAGCTAAACTTATCACCAAGTTCATATCTCAGCAAGGAGGAACACAGACGTGCAGTCACTAACGTCAGGCGTAGTGCTGTCATCGAGATTTCGTTATCGTGGCAATTTCCTTGTCTACCGAATAAATTCTAGTGTAATACATGTACTCACAACTTATATATGGGAAGGGTCGGATGGTGCAGTGGTACACCGTCCAGGCCGTTCTCCCAAGTAGAGTCTGGGTAGCTTGGACACATGCCCCACTTGAGACAGGAGAAAGCTGGTTCGAATCCAGCAAGACCCTCACACCACTTCTCTCGCGGTGATACTGTATTCGTAGAATGACGAAAGCATGCTCAGATAGCCACAGGTTTTTCTCGCTTTTCCCTGTGGTGGGTATTCACGGAAGAGGGTACATGTCGTAAGGCGTTATTCTCGTAGTGGTATCTGCAAATGAAATCTGAGTATGAGTGTTCCAAACGTCAAAATGAGTCGTTCTATAACAAAGAATACGTATCTTCCGAAAAATACCTACGTGGGCCTTCAGGCGCCGAAATAGGATAATAGAAAAATTTATTTTTATTTATATATGGGAAGGCTAATTATTGGAGAGTTTATGACCTACCGGTAAGGGCGCCATCATCATAAATGCTGACATATTAATTCAGTAATTATCCGCTCACAGACCGACAATCCATGATGTTAGGATAAAAATTATGAAAAGTATAATCAACTTTTATACAGTAGCGTCTAAAAGTGCGCAATGAAAACACCACGTTGACTAGATTTTACTATAACTCTGCAACAACTTCTTCAAATTTAAAAATTCTAGATTCAAATAAAATCTAAGTCATTTCTTGGATAAGTCCAACTTTGTTTTGTAAAAATAATGATTAATTGTAAGGTTCGCGCTGGTCTTGGTACTTAATGTCTATTGCGCTTTTTTAGACGCGTTATTCTAATACTTGGTATGACCCCCCTTTGCCTTCTTTACGGCCAGAACCCTTGACGGTATACTCTCAATTAATGTACGGCATGAATCTTCAGGTATAATTTGCCAGACGTCGTCTACTCTTTTCATCAATTCATGCATACTTTTCGGCGTTTCCGGGTACTCTCCAAGTCGGCGTTCTACCAGACACCATAGGTGCTCAATTGGGTTCAGGTCGGGCGATTGAGAGGGCCATTTCATGGTATTTATACCGGTGGTAGCTAGCCAATTCTTTGTGGCCCTAGAAGTATGCTTAGGATCGTTGTCTTGTTGAAAAATAACGTTGTTTCTGGCATTGGAAAAGAGCTTGCTTGCTATTTCGTCGACTGTTGGGACCAAACAAGTATTCAGAATGCCTATTAGCTGTTCCGAGTTCATCCTTCCAATCACACGACTCATTCCACCGGCGCCAAACCAAGACATACAACACCATATCATTACGCAACCGCCCCCGAACTTCAGTGTCTCTTCAACCACTTCTACCGAATAGCTACTCGGATTCCTGGACCAGGCATATTTGATTCCGTCGCTATTGAGTCTATTTATCTTCGTCTCATCTGACCAAATAACCCTTTTCCAATCTTCAATAGTCCATCTTTCATGTTCTAAAGCCCAATGCAACCGAGCTCTCTTATGCGCCTTTGACAGCATCAGTTTCTTCACTCTCTTAATAGCCCGGAGACCCTGTTCCCTCAGAGCCAGCCTTACGGTACCAGGAGAAACTTTTTCTTCTCGTTCAAGATTGATAATCTTCGTCGCTTCTACCGCAGTTTTGGTCCCGCCATTAGCCACCAAACGAGCCAGGGCTCGCTTTTCTTGACACGTTAACTTCCGTGGTCGTCCCTGCACAGGTTTTGATATATCATGAGATGTCTTTTTCCGATGCCTGGCTACCGTAGACCTATGACAGCCCATAATTTTTGCTATTCCTAGTTCTTTTTTACCTTCATCGAGTAATGTAGTGATGGATGATATCTGGTGCTGTGAAAGTTTTCTCATTGTAAAAAAACAGAGAATATTGAAATCAACAAAACTTAGGAATGACATAAAAGCATGTCGAATACTTATATAGATCAAAAAATTAAATTTTACAGCATAGTTGTCTGCTAACGCAGGTTCTACCGCGTGGTGAAATGATACGTCAAAAAGTGCGCAATAGACATTAAGTACCAAGACCAGCGTGAACCTTACAATTAATTATTATTTTTACAAAACAAAGTTGGACTTATTCAAGAAATGGCTTAGATTTTATTTGAACCTAGAATTTTAAAATTTGAAGAAGTTTTTGCAGAATTATAGTAAAATTTAGTCAACGTGGTGGTTTCATTGCGCACTTTTAGACGCTACTGTACAGCAATCAGAGGTAATTAATGCAAAACTGTCACAAAATTAATTACAATTTTTACACTCTTTATCCTTGTACAAAAGAGCCCCGCTATGACTAGACATTCTCCTTACGTATTTCTGATCAAATACGTCTTTTGATTTGATTTCATTAGCCTGGTGTGGGACTCTTGTGGCCCATGCAGGAACTATCAACTGTAATATGTACATAGGAGGAAACCTTTCGGTGAAAACCCCCCAACCTGCCTGATGAAGTTCTGTTGTGTAAATAGTTTACCTTCAGGAAGTGCGCTCACACTGTTGTGTCCAGTGTAGATACCTTCTCGTCAAACAGTCCCCCGCTTCCTTCTCTTTTCCTCTCTCCAACATCCGCCCCTCCACTTCCGCGACCAGTCGAAATTGTTCAAACCATTCTTGGTCTAGGATCCACTGCGTGATTCTTGCTAGATCTTTTGGGTCGTTCATCATGGCTTCAAATGATCGAATTGCGGCCTTCCTCCACACGTCAGCCCTACCCTTGACTCTTAAAGGGCAGGCCATTACCGCATGTTTGACGTTTTCCGAGGGGTATCCACATGGGCATCTTGGATTGTCAACCCCAGGAACTTTTCTTCGGTACAGATAAGAATTGAGCCCGATATGCTCGCTTCTTATCTGTGTGGCGATGCTACTTTGGGCCCTTTTAAGGTTTCGGATCAAATACGTCTTATTAATTAGTTGTGCGAATGTCTCCAACCCTTTGACGTCGTACATACTCAGTGTATCTACTAATAACACCCGAGTACAACTCCATGGAATATACCGGTATGTGCATGTACGTATGCACTAACACGGAATCTAGCAGCAAGTACTCGTTCCTACCATGTGTGTGCTTTGGAATGGCAAAATTTTTATTGTTTAGATGGCAGAAGTTCTAGAACCATCTTCAATCATCACATCAAGAGGTCCATCAATTACAGTTCAGGCCCCCTAATAATAATTTAAGACATTTTGAGCCTGTCAATGAGTGGAAAATCCAGCTAGCTTAAATCAATAAAACATTTAGACACAGCGAAATTCTTACACAACTCCTCCTTAACGATGATCATTATGTTGAAGAAGCTCTTCATTTACATGTCGACAAGTCTGAGCCCATGCCAATAACATGAAACTTTGTGAAATCGTTGTTCGTCACACTTGATATATTATACAAACGTTTGGGAAGGAGGAACAATAAACCTTCACAAAGGAGAGATGAATTTCGACGGCTATGAAAGTATTTAAACAATGTGCATTTTTGCAAGCAGATAGCCAGACGTATCATTCAAGAAAGGCCTGTACATGCAAAGACAAAGTGAACAAATTATCAATAACTAGAGATTCTGCCCGAAACATTGTCACTGCAAAGCTAGAGATTTGCTTGGTATACTGGAAATAGTTAAAGAGATTTGTTAAAAAAGCTACGAACCTCGAAAGATATTGTCAGATACAGGAGATTTAAAGCTCAAATTATTCGGCTTGTTGAGGCAACTTATGCAGATATAATCTCTACCCGCCAGCTATGTGCATCAACTTCGCTCGCCGAAATTTTCCATCAAAAAAAAAAACCGATTCTGGCAAGATAAAAGACTTGAAAGACTCTCCCAAAGACCCCATTAAAACATTTATCAGTACGACCATGCGTTGCAGGTAGTGATAGCCAAGATCCAAAGACACGCCAAATTTGGTTGCCTTTTCTGATTTGTAAAGCGGAGCAGCTGTAATATGTCTTAAAAACGAGATATCTTGGTACCGTGCTTATCCAAATATCGATTCCTTGTCTGATCTCCTGAAAATCAAAGTTCCATCTTTGTTCACTCCTTCTCTTACACTTCGATTAATTCTCAACCCCAAAATTCTCAGGACATATATGATTCAGCCTATTCTTGCCCCATCCCCTCTAATGATTACATTATTGAAGCGCTTGTCAAATCAGTCCAATGGGATTAAATGTGACGCTGATCATCCGGTCTGCGATGGATGTGCATTGTTATCATCGAAAATAATCCGGTAATTGAAATATATGGACTTGACATAACGCCTAGGATCAATCAACTCTATGAATTGAACAAAATAGTACTTCTTTCCTGAAAAAACAAAATGCCATCTCTAGCCATCAAGAATTATGAGATATCGGAGATTTTTGAGAATCTACTGCGACCCAACGAAGCTTTAGTGATAGAAAAACGGTTGGCTTTGATGAATATTGAGGTCACCTCACCAATAAAAACTGTTTCAATTGCCAGTAAAATAGATTCTGCGAATACATGAAAGATGAGAGTTCAGATCAATGCAAGTAAAAGTTAGTCTAACCTCGGAATCTAGCAGCTATCTCGGAAATTAATTTGAATTTATTTACACTGAATGAGTATGAAAATATATTTTACCATGTCCACTCTTTTTGCCGGCAGTATTTTGCCAAATATACAGGTGAAATCTAAGATATTTATGCTTGAAAAGATTGGCGTTTAATTGCATTGAAGTCGAATCATTTTCACTGAACTTAGCTCGCGAAAGGCGCATCCTGTAGCCAAGTGCAACGATGATTCGCGGACTCATCCGGTCGCACCATATCTACAGCTTGATCGCTCAAGATCAATACAGAGCTATCAGAACCATAGATTGGAAATTTAGGTAAGCCGGGACCATTTGGCTCGCCACTCTGGACAAAGTTGATGATGTAGGACTGCATAGCTTCGGCGACAGTGGCATTTACTTTCATGTTCTCGCCATTGAAGAATGTATAAGCAACATCTATACCGTGATATCCTGGAGGCATCGCAAAGACATATGAATAAGCTGTGTTTTGATAAGCAAGTGCAGTATACCGTACATTGCAGTTGAACGTGATATCTGAAATAGCGACACTAGCGCGCTGAACAACATCCGTATAGGGATTACTACCGTCATAAATGGGAGGCCAGATATTGTTAGTTATTCGTGAAATTGTGGCGTTGGATATGTCGGGAAATACTTCCACAATACCTTCTAGGATTAAAGCATCGGAGACGAAGGGGTGAGTGAAAATGATACCTTCATTCGAGTTATGGGCTGCTATAATACGGATTGATGGCGCATTCCTGCCTTCCTTCATGAGTGTTCCAGGAAGTTTTGGAACGAAGGTTCCATCAACAACAGGACCAAAACTAAAAGTGCCGTACGGCGTTGATCTAGCAGTAACTATAGTGTTCAGTGCAGCAAGTTTCGTTGTGTCCAGTTCTCTCAAATCGGCTATAGACTTTATGTCTTCAGAAATCAAAGACTGAGCTTGTGAGAGCACTGAATGATATAATTTTTCTTGCTGTGTATTCCCAACGACTGGAGAGAAGCCTGGAGATTGTAGTATGGCTTGCTGGAAAGGAGCTTCATTTGTTGAACCCCAAGCTGTGAGGTGATGCATGATGGAACCGCCACCAGCGGATTCACCCAAGAGCGTCACCCGAGAAGGGTCTCCGCCAAAGAGATGGATGTAATTTAGTATCCACTCGAGAGCAAATCGTTGATCGTGCAATCCGGCATTTGGGAGTCCATTTTCGGAAACAAAAGTTGATCCCGATAGCCAACCGAAAAGTCCTAGACGGTAGTTCATTGCGACATAAATCATCCCTTCCCTACCATCCTTCTGGGATTTTGCGATTAAAGCTGTTGGGCTTCCAGCGCTGGTCTTATCGCCTCCGACATAGCCACCTCCGTGTATCCAAACCACAACAGGGGCTGATTTTTTCTGATCAAAGACGTCTTTGGGTACTAAAACATCAAGAAATAAACAATCCTCAGACGTTCGAGGATCGATTGGTACATGGTCTGAAATAGTATCTATGGTGAGTGATTCCTCAAGTCCCTTGACTCGCTCTTCAACGACTCGCAATTTATCCGCATCTGCATTAGATATGTAAGACAATGCCAAATATTCCCAGAATGGATGAGCTTGCGGACATATCACATTTTGTCGGCCATCATTGAGAGTACGATTTACGGCAGGTTTCGTAGGTGCAGAGAATCGAATGTTGCCGATAGGCGGAGCCGCATAGCGGATGTTGGAGAAGCTATAATAGTTTCCGGTGTCCTCGGATATTATAAACGACTATTTCTGGTTGAGTGAATTGGAGCGAAACTTACATTGAACGATCCTTGGTGGAGAGCGTACCCTAAATCAACAATGGGCAATTCTGGCAGGGTTGGTAGGGCGCGGGCCAACGACCCAAACCAAAGGCATGTGACTATATAAAAGAAAGAAAACATTTTAAGTCTGGATTTCGTTGAAAGTGAAACGAGTAGTCCTTCAGCTTAAACTTGGTATTAACAACTCTTCCTTTAGTTTCTGTGCAGGAAAGGTGATTAATGATCTATCCATCTGATGATCTACTCTGATCACCAAGCAAATTTTCCAGTGATATAAGGCTAATAGATCTATGAGTACTTCCTAGTAACTCTAATGAGTATCGAAAGTTAATCTTCGGAGTCCGCACAGTAGAAAGACGTGTTGGTAATCGTTCCTTGAGAAGCTAGCTGATGTCAAAGTAATCACAATTCTGGAGCGAGAGTCCGCTATGACCCTTTAAGCGCCTGTCACTGTTTTAGCTGGCTGAATATCTTGTCTTTATTATCGATTGACAAGAAAGAAACTTTGAAGGGGCCACGCTGGACGCCCGCTAAATCCTTAACAAATTGCAAAAATTGACAAGGTGGACCAAAACAACTCCTTCACCAACTAAAGATGGAAATAGAAGCTATCAGATGGTATTACGCATTAAATATTGGCCCTGGATATGATTCTTTAAAACTGCATCCTTCGCAGATCTGCAGATGTAAGGTTTTTATGGTCCTCGGGTTGAGTGGATTTTGGCCGATAAAGCTCTCCTGGAGCTTGGCCATTAACGACCAAGCCGTATTAAATGAGCACTCAGGCGGAGCATCAGCGTGAGTCGTGTGTACATTGTTCACCATTCACACCCGCCATGTTCCCCTTCTCGTCGTAGCTCGCCAAATTCAAAGTTGCCGAAGTGACGGGTCACACGTATCGCGACGCGAAAGGGTTAGCCCTCGGCACGCGGGAAATAGGGCTCACGCGGAATTGACGGCCTTCTGTAGACGCATACAGTCCAACCTCATCTATAGCGATAGTGGATCCCGGTATAAATGTTGAAAATATTTATTGTAACTTGCACGTTTATATTTGCAACACTTATCCTAATGGGTCATTTTGCATGCAGGGGTAAGTATTGCAAATGTAAATTGTTTAATTTCGATAAATATTTTCAACATTTAGACCTGGACCCACTATCGCTATAGATGAGGCTGGACTGTATGTAATTAATTTGTTTTCCCCGCTTCCCTCAGCGTCCGTGCATGGGTGCATGCATGCGTCCCAGAGATTGGGGGTGACCGGCAGCATCTTTCCTGCAGCGAGTCCCGGTCATTCCAGCGGACTCATGCTCTCCATCGCATCCGAACATATGGCTTCGCTCCCATTCTCGTGCAGCCGCGATCTCCAGCGCTGTGCGCCAACTTCACATCACTCACTCCGATGAAGGATCTCCCAGAGAGATCTGATTCAGATTTGCTGATTGAGCCCTCCGCCGTCTCTGGAGCTTGAGATTCGGGGTGTGAGTCATGATGAACACTGTATCTGATGGATCATGTGAAGCACCTTCGTACCCTCTCTCACCCTATTGTGAGTCCCAGTGTCATTCGTGGTGAGATTCATCCCAGTGTTCGTACCAATTCAACTAGGGATACCTATCCCTGCAGGGTACGTATCGTGTTAGGGTAAGTCTTGCAAAAGTAAGTGTTAACGGTAAATAATCTTCACACATTAACCAGGACCATCATGGGCTTAGAGAGAGTCGACGAGATCTCTCGTCTCTGGTTCGCATTAATGATGTAAATCTAGTTGACTTTCCTGGTACGGGCCGACAGACGCTGGTAAGAACCTAAAATATGCGAAAAACTTATGAGAGAATGCTGTGGCGTAACTGAGACCGAATCCTGAGACGTAAGTTTTGTAAGTTGTCACAAGAGATATTGCCGAGACGAATGACAGAACTTGTCCAATCAAGGGCCAGCACGTACTAGTCCTTCAGCATATCCATACGCGACGTTTATCGCAGGATATGTGGGATAAAATGCCAATTAAAATCTACGGAAATTCAAAAGGAATTGTACGATTCTTAACTTGCGCGGACATGAGACTGATCGCTCTCGCACAATGTTGTCCTCCATATCCGATCACTACGCACTTTGGCTTCAGCTTCAAACGGCGTCGACAACTTCTCCACCGCGAAGCATTCCTGGCGAAAAGCCAGAAGGCACATGGTCACTTATCTCGCGCTCCGATTGACTTCCAACTGCTGGCACATATTCGTCCAAGTCCCGTCATGCATGGACTTCATTCGTGAGAGATCCTCATACGCTGGGTACCACATTTCATCGTCTTGCCGAAAAAAGCCATACGCAACGAATCGGAACATACAGTAGAGCCCCTCTTAGCTAATAAAGGGTCCCGGTATAATTACTGAAGAGATTCATAGAAATTTTACCGTTTATATTTGCAATACTTACCCCTGCATGCAAAGTGATTCGTAAGGGTAAGTGTTGCAAATATAAACGTGCAAGCTACAATGAATCTTTTCAACATTTATACCGGGACCCACTATTAGCTAAGAGGGGCTCTACTGTATCACACATGAGATCTTTGCTGGACTGCCCTCACATGCCTGCGGTAGCTGTTCCCTCATACGTTACCGTGTGACGTCCGACTTGTTCCGCGTGCCGGTGGCCCGTCACATTTCCGCGCGTTACCCGAAGAAATTTGTAGACGCCGTGTTCAGGGGTCACAGATGATTATTCATTTGTTGTGACTCTAACATCGAGAGGCCACGCTTTATCCATGTGTGAGGTGTACCCTCTTCATCATGGAAGGATTCTGCATGAATGTCCCCTCACCGAAAGATGCGGAGGCATTCGTCTTTGATGTGTGTGCATATCATAACCGCCGTGAACCTATCAAACTCATATCCACAGATTGTGGTCACAAATTTCATATCAGTACCCCTTCTGGAAATGACTTTATTCCTAGTCCGACCCAAGTTAGCATGAGACATGGGATCAGATGATTTCCAGAAGATGAGTACAGTAAAGCCTGTGTAAGCCGATAGTGGGTTCCGCTTTAATTACTGTCAAAATTTAATGAGTTTTTGATACTTATATTTGCAATACTTACCCATATGCGCAGATTGTGGCGCAAGGGTTAGTATTGCAAATATAAGTATCAAAAACTCATTAAATTTTGACAGTAATTAAAGCGGAACCCACTATCGACTTACACAGGCTTTACGGAACATGGAAACGCTTCAAAATCCCAACTAACAGTCCGCAGCACGTCAGGTTCAAGGGGATAAACGGGAATTAAACTGCATAAGGCTAATGTGCGGATATTCCCTCTGGATCTCGGCAAATTACTTGATGCCCAGTCTTCTTTGTAGTGCACGGACTAATATTCACATACAGTCATGCAAGGATTTCGTTCATGAAAGATCATGTTTAGTTTTGTGCAGCTTTCTACTGCGATAACTATAAGAATAGTACATAACTAATTTAGACCTGTCACGACTGAGATCCTTACATGATTATAGATGTACATGTATGAGTCTATACGTGTGCCGCGACAGAGTCCAGATATTTCAAACAAACCAACAGAGTTGGCTTACACTCAACGCCGAACTACAGACTCTCTCCTAACACGGAGCTAGATACCGAGTGTGGAGCATTGCGTCCAGAGCAGTTGGTCACGTGAATTTACTTCGCACTCTCTCAAGCAGTTGTCGGACAGCAAGATGGAGATGATCGTTCAGAGATGGCAATTTTTTGTCCGCATTACATGTACTGCAGTGACGATGTGATTAAGGCAGCCACCTTGCAATTCATCACACGAGCTCATCACAATAAGAAGAAAGGTGAAACAGCGGCTTCTTCATATTAACTTGAGCTGTACGTTTCATCGTCGTTTATTGTCGCGCGGCTCTGATGCAGGGGTACGTACGACATGTAGTATCTTGCATGATAGGATATGTGGGGCAAAGAGGAAGAGGATAGGGGTAAAGAACCGTTCTGAGCAATTTTTTTTGATGTGTCTCCTGACAACTGAAACGAACTACTGAGATTTTCCACCGGTAGATCTTTGTCGGCTCATGCGATCATCGAGCATCAAATCCTCGAGAACGACGAGCGTACTCTGATACTACGGTATTAATCGTGTATAGGCGCTAAAATTCGACTTTTACAGGGTATATAGGCTTTTACTAACTTGAATTAGCATGACGATAAGTAGATCTCCCCACCTAAACTTTAAATTTGTATGGCAAAAATTTCACAACGAAATATTCGTTGGTTTTGCTTTTTTGGTCCATTATAGCCCTCTATTCACTTTTTAATTCATTAATACATTTCATAAATAAATTATACTTCTATCTAGCTAATAATTTACATATCCGCCTTCAGCTTCGTAAACGGCTCTGATTCTTCGGGGCATCGAATCTATCAGTTTCTCCAAGTCATCCCCATTAAACCCCAGATCCCACGCCTCGTTCACTATTTGACGAAGATGCCCTTGACTCCGCTGCCCCCTTGATCCAACGCTGGATAAAGACGCTCCATGTACGCTTTCATATAACTCCACAAAGTTTCTATCGGATTTAAATCAGGAGAATATGGCGGCCACTCCATTAGAGAAATATTCCTCCTTTCAAACTCACGCATAGTTTGCCTCGACTTGTGAGGAGGGGCGTTGTCCTGCATCACATCTAGTCCTGGTTCCCGAAAGACCGCACTCTCTATGAGAGGCACTATCCTCTCGCAGTAACTGGCCGCAGTGATATGGCCCCACTCCTTCTCCCAAATCAGGCAAGGCCCCTTCTGTCGTCCAAAGAAAGATCCCCAGAACATCCACCCAACTCTCCTCCGCGTCTTGGCTAGGACACAGGTATCTTCGTACTCTTCCCCAATCTTTGACTTAAACTTAGCTCAAGGGAACTCTAAATCTTAGGAGCCTTTAAGGGACTACTGACCTTTCTTGTGACCCAACGATCACTTTGCCGACCATTCATAGCCCAAGTCTCGTCGGACCAGAGGACTCTCATCCAATGTTCCTTCCGCCAGTGGAGATGTATTCTGGCAAACTCATATCTCTTCAGTTTGTTGACTGAAAAGATAGGAGGTTTTAATCGTGCAATCTTGCGTGCATATCCCCTCTTTGCCAGTTCACGTCGGATCACATTCTCGCTCACACCAAAGTGCCGAAATATAAAATGTGCAAGTTGGAAAAATGACATCCGACGATTTTCCGATGATAAACAGACGAAAAATTCTATTTCATCGACCTGGGAACTACTTAGAATAGGTGGCCTACCACTGGAGTACTGAGGCTCGGTATTTTCAACGCTCATGGTGTATTGTAACTGTCGCCATGTAGTCCCAAGGCGTTGAGAGATTTTGACGTAACTGTGTCCCTCACTGGCCAAGGTTCTAACCTGCACATGTTACTCTCTTAACCTTATCAATTTGTAGATTTCAGACTTACTTGAATACGTTGAGTTTGTGTTAGGCGTTTTGCATAAGTAGGAGATGCTGATGATGGAGAAGGTTGTTGAGGTGAATCCATCTTTGCGGCAATCTAGTACAGTAAATTAAAATCTTCTAAAGTAGTTGACTTAAGGTTCAGATGCACTCACATGAAGTAAAAATTAGATAGATGAATGAAATAAAAGTATGCCGTTGAGCAAAATAATAGTAAATAGCTGACAATGATTTAAACGAAACGACCTCAGGTGTGCGCGAGTGAAGAAAGGTGCAGGCATGAAGGTGGGCGTTGGACTTCATATACAGATGCATATCTCTTATGCCTTAGGCCATAAGATTTTAAAATTTGAAGCTAACAGGGATACTGTGGATCTATCGTGAGGTAACCTGGAATATCACCACTTTATCTCCACTTTATCCCCGCTTTAAGCCCTGTACCCTATAAGAAGCGGATCAACGAACAATACCCTATCATGAGAGTAATCCATGCTTTCTCAAGATTATTGTGTCTATAGCAGAGACTGTCAAAATACATAGTGGGTTCCAACATAATTAATGGAGAGTTTCATCGAAATTTTACCGTTTATATTTGCAATACTTACCCGTGCACACAAAAAGACTAGTAGGGGTAAGTGTTGCAAAACTAAGTACTGGTAATTCGATAAAGCTTGACAATAATTAAATCTAAGACCAAGTATGGGCTTTGACAAGTTCTATTCTACTGTATTACAGACAGATGAAGATGAGAAAATCTACAGGGGCTCAGGGGTAAGTGAAGGCAGTACAGTCGTCCCTCTCTGACTCGATAGTGGGTCCCGGTATAAGTGTTGAAAATATTCATTGTAACTTAGACTTTTATATTTGCAACACTTGCCCATGCGGGTCATTTTTCGCGTAGGGGTAAGTATTGAAAATGTCAATGGCTGAACTTCAATGAATATTTTCAACACTTATACCGGGACCCACTATCAGGTTGGAGAGGGACGACTGTATGTCTTTGCAGGGTTTTTAGTTGCAGATTATTATTCCAATGTGGCGGTTTCCTTTGTTGATCTTTTCTAAGCGAGGCCATATTAGGATAAGCTCAAAACCTGAATATCAATTTAAGGTGAGAGATTTCTTGGCGACGAAAGTGAAGGCAGTATGTCACTCTTGGCTAAATATTGAATGGTGTCTTAAGAAATCCATATCAAGGATAATATCAAAGATTTCGATACATCTATCTCAAAATTCCAATATACAAAGTGTTCCTAATATGAAGTTGGATCCCCCTGAACTCCAACTACCTCCCCACATCTCTTTGACATGCTTAGAATGAGTGATCGAAGCTTATCCTCTGTTGTAAAGTTGTGCCAGGCCTCTAGCATGATTCGGCGATTCTCTGCTTTACTCCGCTGCCTCCCCCGCTCAAACTCTGGATATACATTTTGAATGTATAGTTTCATCATACCCCACACATTCTCAATTGGATTTAGATCTGGGGAGTATGCTGGCCATGAAATAGGTTAAATTCCATGTGCCATGAGATAATCTCTTGCGGGAGGTGCTTTTTGTACTGGCGCATTGTCGTGCATAAATAAATATGCACGACCTGTCTCTTGCCGTCTATTTCTGTGCCAGTTCACAACAAGGGGAAGGATGTGTTGGCGATAACCTTTTGAGGTCATCTTTCCACAGTCGGCTTCCCAGAAAACACAGGGGCCTCTCTCGATTCCGGCGAAACTACCCGAAAACATCCAAGAATTATTCTTACGGTATCGATCAACGACACACGTATTATCATAAACCTCTTCTTTCTCCTTAGACTGTGACTAATCAAAAAACTTTTGGATTTGTATAGGAATTGCTTACCTTTCTAGTCACATAGCTCGGCGTAATAGGTCCGTCATTAAGCCAAGTTTCGTCGCTCCAAAGTACTTGCGACCACTCAAGTTCTTGCCATTGAAGGTGTTGTTCTGCTCCAACTTTCCGTGCCATCATGTGATTCTCTGATAACGGCGAAGACCTTCTCGGAAGGCATCGAGAGTACCCTCTTCCCTTGAGTGCACTACGGATTGCACTTTCTCCGGCAGCCCATGAGGGAAATGAACTGACAGTTCTAGATAAGAACATTGTCGTGCCTCGCGAGAACTGCAGATGAATTCTTCCAACTGATCCATTTGGTTAAGAGAAATTTTAGGGGGGGCCTCCAGTCCTTAATTTAGGAGATGCACGACCAGATTGAACAGTGTTCTTGACTTGTGAATATGTAACTCTTAACTGAGTCGTAATTTGTTTGTACGTGAATCCCGTCCGATACAATGCAAGTATCTGGGGAAAATCAGTTCGTATAAGTGCGTAGTTCAGTACCAGAATTCTACACATACCTCAAGTCTTTGATCTCGATTCAGATATGAAGCATGAGTTTGACCTTGTAAAGTAGTTTGAGTATTCAAGCTTAGAGGATAGTAATTCTAATAAAGTAGATTCTCGGGAGGCTTGTGCTAAATTGCGAATGGCGTTCGATAACTTTATCATTTTCTAATATCTGGAAGATGGTTTAATTAACAATGATGCAGCCGTAGATCTTTACGAACAAATATCAATAATGGCATTTCCGATGAAATGAAATCGGTGTGAAAGATTAGATCATATGATCTCGTCTAACCTAGAAAATTGTATAGCATGGCTAGGATATATCCATATTATAGCCCCTATATATAAAATTTCCAGCTGCCTTCACTTACCCCTGAGCCCCGGTAATTAAATTCCATTTATTGCTCGATGCTCACATAACACATATAGTTAAAATAATATATATATATATATATATATACAGATGGGTGCCCGACCTAAGAGGTCTACGATCTCAGCAGTCGAACTATTGACCGAGCAGATTCACACAATCTGGGGAGAAGACAAAAAACGGGTGGCGTCTATCCTTAGCCTCGATATCTCCGGAGCATTTGATAACGTTTCTCACAAGAGGCTTATCCACAATATGAGGGAAAAGAGAATACCGAGATGGATCACAAATTTTATAGAGTCCTTCTTGAAAGACAGAACTACCTCGATTGCCATCGGACCATTCAAAAGCGATCAAATCTCCACCCAAACTGGGATACCTCAAGGCTCATCTCTTTCCCCGATCCTTTTCCTCTTTTTCGTGAGCACACTCCTTCCGGAAATTCAAACAGCAAACTCTACAGCAGTTGGATTCGTCGATGATACCAACATACTGACCTGGTCAAACTCAACGGAGGAAAATTGTAGGACTCTAGAGCAGCAGCATCGGATCTGTGAGCAGTGGGCAAAGAAACATGGAGTAAAATTTGCGCCAGAGAAGTACCAGCTAATGCACTTCTCTAGAGCAAGAAAAAGGCACAATCTCGAAGCCACCATCAAGATACAAGGACATCTCACTGCTCCTCAACCCTCTCTCCGAATCCTCGGAGTTCACTTCGACCCCAAACTCAACTGGGGCGCCCATATAAAGAAGGTCGAACAAAAAGCGATGACTCAGATGCAGTCGGTAAGTAGACTAACGCATTCGACGTGGGGGGCAACCTTTCACAAAGCAAAGCTACTATATAGTGCGATAGTCAGACCGGCCCTTACGTATGGATCCTCTATTTGGGCTGAGTACGGGAGAACGGGGAACACCCCCGAAAGGATAGTCAAACCTCTGAAGTCGATACAGAGAAGATGCTTACTCAGTATTACAGGAGCATACAAGTCTACCAGCACGAGAGTGCTGGAACACGAAACCTCCATCTTACCGATGGAGATATATCTGAAGCATAGAAGAGTGCAGCACGCCGGGCTCACTCACAACTCACCGGTCCAAAAGACCATAGAAAAGAACTGCCGGATGATCAGGCAACAAGCCAAGGGAATTAACAACCGCAGATCTCTATCCAAGGAAAAAGATAGGGAAGAGTGGTCTAGGATCTGCAGCGGAGAAGAGTCCATCAAGGGACAGAAAGAGATGGGAAAGACGGCCGCGTTCCAAGAGTGGGCGAACTCTTGGCCACACCAAACCCGGAAAGTCACCCTAAGACACAGAACTACAGCCGACCCTGAAGTTTGGAGAGCAGCCAACTTTTACAACGACAATATCACCGGCAGAAAAAAGATTAGTCTTAGGGGGACTCCGTCAAACTTACATCGAAACCTTAAAAGGGCCCAAAGTAGCATCGCCACACAGATAAGAAGCGAGCATATCGGGCTCAATTCTTATCTGTACCGAAGAAAAGTTCCTGGGGTTGACAATCCAAGATGCCCATGTGGATACCCCTCGGAAAACGTCAAACATGCGGTAATGGCCTGCCCTTTAAGAGTCAAGGGTAGGGCTGACGTGTGGAGGAAGGCCACAATTCGATCATTTGAAGCCATGATGAACGACCCAAAAGATCTAGTAAGAATCACGCAGTGGATCCTAGACCAAGAATGGTTTGAACAATTTCGACTGGTCGGGGAAGTGGAGGGGCGGATGTTGGAGAGAGGAAAAGAGAAGGAAGCGGGGGACTGTTTGACGAGAAGGTATCTACACTGGACACAACAGTGTGAGCGCACTTCCTGAAGGTAAACTATTTACACAACAGAACTTCATCAGGCAGGTTAGGGGGTTTTCACCGAAAGGTTTCCTCCTATGTACATATTACAGTTGATAGTTCCTGCATGGGCCACAAGAGTCCCACACCAGGCTAATGAAATCAAATCAAATCAAATATATATATATATATATATATACAAAACATTACCTTACACATATCTCGGAACCTGACAGCATACCATCGCGCGCACCATGTTAAATCTTCCTCCTCCCCCGCCTTCCCTCCCTCCACCACCCCTACGTGCTTTTGCCCCAACGGGCAAAGAGGAGTCGTTGACAGAGATGCTGCTGTCAACCACCTCAGCCGCGGACACTAGAAACAATGAGGCCACACTCATGTTTCAACATATTGCAAGCGTCCTCGATGATGCGATCAGCGAAAGCAACACGCTACCCCAACATCTCAATAGATCCTTCCGCGAGTTCGTGGCTGACCTCAATTCTGTAGCCCGACGACACTTTGAATGCCACGTCAGAGGCTCATCCCGCCCTCCCAAGCCATACTCTATGGTGCAGAACACCAATCAGACGATAGAGCACCAAGTTATAAATACCAAAGTTCCTCAGAAAAAATCATATGCCACTATTGCGTCTGCTGCTTCTGCTGCGTCTCCTGCAAGTGCTGCAAATGCTGCGGCTCTTAAACAACGAAGTCGACCATTGGCTGCTCAAAGACCCATTGCCAACCTTAAACACAATGCAAACGCTATAAGCAAAGTACAACCAACAAAACAGGTCGAAGATAACCGTATTTTGGTCAGGGTCGCAGCCGGCCATCCTGCGTTGAGCATGTCTCCCTTCGCTATCATGCATCAAATAAATACCTTTCTCGGCGAGAAGTGGATAAAAGAGGTACAACACACTAAAACTGGCTTTGCTATATGTCCAGCGCACACAGCCGCCCAAGAAAATTTGTCAAGTCGCATGGATGACATCCAAACATTCTTGTCTTCCTCCGGAGAATGCAAAGTCGAGAAACCACGCGAACATGCTGCGTACAGACTTTCGGGCGTCCCCCGCTCCTATGCCGGGTACAATGTGTCCACAAACTCGTTAGAGATGGTAGAGATTACAGCGTCTATGCTAACCGAAGCTCTTACTGACCTGACAAACGTTGCCCCTTTAAATGTAATCGAATCAAGGAGTACTCCTTCCTCTGATTTCTATCCCCATAAAAGCTGGATAGTGCTCTACCCCAAGGGCTCAAATCTTTCTAAAGTACTCCCTCTCTTCGGCAAACGTGTCCCAGCGAAACTTCTGCCGCAAAGAATGAAAACCCCTCAATGTGGAAATTGTTTTGGTTGGCATAATCAACGGGCTTGTATCCGTCTTCCCCGCTGCCGAATCTGCGCCTCAACTCAACACACCGAAAGTGGTCATACTACTTGTGATCCGAAAGTGCCTCACGCATGCCCCCCAAAGTGTGCGAATTGCTACGGACCTCACCCAGCCGACTCATTGGAATGTCTCATCAGACCCAGCAAGAACAACACACTTCCATCTAAACAACAAATCTTCGCCATTAGACAGGCTGCAGCATCCGCAAGACTCCGTCTTAAGGCTGCACATTGTGAGTCGATTGGAAATAAGACAACTGCCCCAGCAATTGCTGCTGATGCAGATCTTGTGCTTAATCCGCTACAAACACACATTTCTTCTCCTGGCTCCTCGCTTTTCCCAGCAGGGCCTGGTAGCTTCGCAGTCCTGGCCCAAGATAGCCTCCAAAATAGCTCCCTTAGGATGAATGAGTAGTACACCTGTAGAAATATAGAAAATATAAGAATATATAGAATAGCGATTGTAAACACCAAATATATTCAATTGTACAAGTAGGGTCGTCTTCAGCATAGAAATCTTATATATAAGAGAAAAGTGTCGTCGTTAATTTGTAGTAATGCTTTTTCATTTGAGGAACGGTTGAGTTCTTAGATCGTGACAAGTAAGAACTATATAGTCTATCTACTTGTCTTATTCTCAATATCTTTATCCTGATAGACCCATTTTGAATCTAATGTTTCATCGTAGTAACCTAAAACAATACGTAAGACTAGTAGCTACCAAATCCGACAAGTACTTTATGAAACATCGAGATGATACTTAAAAACCGCCATCCAATTACTAAACCTAACATTAAAACTCAAGTTTCCGATATCGATGATCTCATGCATGAGTATTATCCTCCAGGGATATACATGATTATCTTGTTACTCTAATTGAGAAATGAAACAGAAATGAATCATTTTTGTTAAATTTCTAACACTCCTCCTGAGGATCAAGATAATCTAATAACTTTAAGAGATCCCGAAAAGCTGTTGGCATAATGGCTCAGCTTTAGCACGTGGAAGTGGCTTAGTTAGAATATCTGCTAACATCTTATTCGTAGGAACATAATTTAAATCGATAATATTTTCTTGGACGCAATTTTGAACAAAATGGTACGCAATGTCGATATGTTTTGTTTTTGCAGAATTCGTTCCCTTTGCGATTGCCAATGCACTTTGATTATCCGTGAAAGATAATATGCCTTTCTTCCCTATTATCTCATCGACAATTTTAAATTCCTTAACTAATCTTGTCAACCAAAGAGCTTGTTTGGCCGCTTCAAATAGAGCAACATATTCTGCCTCTGCAGTAGAGGTTGATATAGATTTTTGGCGTCTGGACTGCCAACATAAGGGACCTCCTCCTAACATAACGACATAACCACTTATTGATCGGCGTGTAGGAACATCGGAAGCAAAATCTGAGTCTGAAAATATCGTGATTCTCTCCTTCGATGTAGAATCCCGTGATTTGGGACCAAAACAATATGTCAGACAATAGTCTGAAGTTCCTTTTAAATATCGTAAAACTCGACAAACAGTGTTCCAGTGACGTATCGTCGGCGAAGAGTTAAAACTTCCGAGTCGCGCAGTAGCGAATGAAATATCAGGCCTCGTGCCGTTTGATGCATACCCAAGGCTACCAACTGCACTAGCATATGATGACTCATCAGCTAACTGCTCATCGTCTAGTTTTGGCAATAATCCATCGTAGCCTTCCAATGGCGTGCTACAAGTTTTCGCATCCTCTAATCCAAACGATCTGATTTTATTCAGTATGTATTTTGACTGTGAAATTTTTAAAGTCCTGCTTGACCTGTCGCGAGATATTTCCCAACCGATCACTACTCCAATTTCACCGAGGTCTTTTATCTCAAAAAAAGATGAAAGATTTTCCTTAAACCCCTGAACATCCTGTAATGACTCCCCACAAATTACCAAATCGTCCACATAAGCACCAACAACAATCTTTAATTGCGAATGAAAATAGATACAGCCATCACAGTTCGACTTATGGAAACCAATGGTAGAAAGTTTTTCACCTAATTTATGATACCACATTCGTCCGGACTGCTTTAAACCATATAAAGCCTTATCTACTCTCAAATATTCAGTACCTGACAATCCTTCATGGGATTTGATATATATTTCCTCACATAAATCACCTTCTAAAAAAGCGGTTTTAACATCAACTTGATGGATTTCCCAGTCAAGGAGAGTAGCGATGCCGAGTAATAACCTAAGAGAATCTGCGCGAAGTGTTGGAGAATAGGTGTCGTTATAATCGAGTCCGTATACTTGACTGTATCCCTGTGCCACCAACCTAGCCTTGAACCTTCCGTCGGACTTGACGGTGAAAACCCACCGTGAACCTACAGGCTTACGCCCATGAGGTACGTGTGTTATTTGTGTGAATACATTTTTCTCTTTAATTGAATTTAGCTCCTCCTGAATAGCAGACTTCCACTCCTTCTCATTCGGGCCATTAATCGCTTCTTTGTACGTTTGAGGTATGGGGACTTCATTATTGGCATAAAGTGCCCTTGGTGTTGGTTGCCATGCAGATCGTGGGATAGCCGGCCGTCTTTCTCGATTACTCCTCCTAAGAAGAGGTGTGTCAGGAGTCATAGATGTTACAGTGTCTGAAACTTGTCTTGATGTTTCGTTGGATACATTTATTTGATCTAAGCCAGAAGGTAAATCTGATTGTGAAATAGGTCCTTCAATAGTAGGAGATAGTGCTTGCTCTACGTCTGAATCGGAACTCGAGCTATCGTCAGAATTCGTTTGATGTTTATCTTCATTTTCTTCAGCATCGAGATTTTCAAATATTTCTGTATTGGATGACTTCCAATCCCAGAACGTATCCTCCTGGAAGTTGACGTTTGCAGACACTATAATTTTGTTTCGGCCCAGTCTCGAAGGTACGTATACGCGGTATTGTGTTATCGACTCGCAATAGCCAATAAATATGCCTTTTATTGATGTTGGCGACAACTTATACCGATGCGGATCATTGGTTTTGATGAGGACATAACATACGCACCCCCATACTTTGATGTGTGATAAACCTGGTGCTGATCCATTCATAGTTTCAAAAGGGCTTTCATTATCTTGGCCTAATGGCAATCTATTTCGTAAGTAAGAAGCTGTTTGTACTGCCACGTCCCAAAAGCGCAGTGGAAGCTGGGCATGGGCCAACATACATCTGGCCATCGTTATCAACGATCTGTTGAGGCGCTCAGATGTTCCATTCTGGTGCTGTGTATAAGGTGCACTTATCTGTTGAATTATACCGCCAAACTGGATGCGCTTATACTCGGAACCTCCATCGAAACGCATAGCCTTGATTTTATTACCCGTTTGAAGTTCTTTCTTATCTCGATATATCTGGAAGTATTTTGGAACATCCTTAGTACTTTTCAAAAGATAAACTTCACTTTCCCGTGAAAAATCGTCCGTAAAAGTAACAAAATAATTGCTACCTAAGATACCAGAAACATGACATTTTCCCCATGTGTCCGAATGAATAAGCTGAAGAACTGTCGAAGATCTTTGGCTCGGACCGCGATTTATTCTTTCGACCTGTTTACAAGAATTGCAAATATGACAGGATTTCAATAAGCTTTCATTAATATGAGGTCCAGAGCCATTTTTGATTTTTCGAGAGGAAGACCCAGATTTTTGACCGGAATATTCTTTAAAAAATGAGAGCCTATGTGCGCGAAACGATTATGGAGGAGTTTCGTAGACTTCTGTTGGACCCCCTTTGAAATCAGGGTACTAGGTATTTCTACAGCCCTTAGATTTGGAGTAGTATTGAAACATAACAACCCTCCTTTAGGCTTAGCTGTTGCAATAAGCTCTCCAGCTGTTGAGTAAACACCAAGCCCTGAATTTGTGGATATTATCTTAAATCCTTTTGACAAAAGTTGTGTACCTGAAACAAGATTTTTTGAGCAGGAGGGGACTAGCCATACATTATCAACTTGAATAACTTTTGATTCGAATTCGTTGTTGTAGTCGAAAATTCTAAAGTTTACTGAACCAATTCCGGTGACAGGAATACACACACCTGATGCTGTCTGGACAGAGTTATTAGAAGGGGATAAGGTAGTAAACAGAGACTCATCATGAAATATATGGTTGGTAGCTCCTGTATCTAGAACGACATCATCGTCATTTTTCACATGACCAGAGGCAAGGGCATAATCTTGTATTATCCATGCACTACCATTTTGATTAACACCTTTTTGTTGATCGATTTTTCTTTCCAGAATTCGATTCTCGACCTTTGCCTTTCCATCGTCGAAACCTTTGTTGTAACTTCCTGGTTTTTGCAGCTTTCTCGGGATGTTTAGCTGCCCAACTTGATCCATCAGGTGTGTCCAACCATAAAAAACATCCCTCACGTAAATGTCCTAGCTTTTGACAATAGGCGCAAGTCTTGCCCCCGGGCTTTTTAGGTGGTGATGACACGATGGGAGAGCTGCCTGAATTGTTCTTGGCAAGGGCTGCGTAGGATGCTGGTCGTAAATTTCGGTATACCTTCTGCGATGATCGAAGAGTTGTGACAGCGGTCTGAAAAGTTACTGATGAATCTCTTAAAGGTATTGATATTGACATATAAAACCCATCACAGCACTCTATGAAGTGAGCTAGCAATCTCTTTTTCATATTAGTGTCAGTTGGCTTGGCACTACTATCGATAGCATCGATTTCTCCCCGTATGCTGGAAAGTTGTTGTACAAACTCATCGACATCTATGTCGTCCTCTACTGTAAAGCTCCAAAATTTTTGGATAAGGTCATCCAGATCTCCAATTGGATCAGGACAGTAGAAGTCCTGCAGGTTCTTCCAACACTCTCTAGCGGTATAGTTTCGGCCAACCAGGTGGAAGACAGTATCAGGGACTAACTGTGAAAGAGCGACTCGAATATTTGTATCTTGTTTTTGAACCGCAACGTCATTCTCAGGAACTTTTGAAAGTTTGCGACTCAATAATCCATCTTTTTCTTCGTCTATAAAGCTTTCAATGTCAAAGAGAGACAAAACGTCTCGAAAGTGTGTGCTCCATCTTTTATAGCTTGAACAATCAAGCTTTGGGGCATCTTTCATCGACTTAAGAATCTTATCAGCAGACATAATGAAAACAAGAAGTATATTCAAGGAGATACAAATATAACGGAAATAGAGACAACTTAAAACTTATCAGATTAAGGACAAGAAAAAAAAAAACTCTTAAAATTCAAAAGAAATTTATAAGAACAACTAAGTTGCTTTAGCTGAAGGAAATATATGTAAATATTTCTGTATAAAAAACAGTTGAAAAAACTCAGGTTAACGAGCAACTCAGTCTCATAATCTGTAGAAATATAGAAAATATAAGAATATATAGAATAGCGATTGTAAACACCAAATATATTCAATTGTACAAGTAGGGTCGTCTTCAGCATAGAAATCTTATATATAAGAGAAAAGTGTCGTCGTTAATTTGTAGTAATGCTTTTTCATTTGAGGAACGGTTGAGTTCTTAGATCGTGACAAGTAAGAACTATATAGTCTATCTACTTGTCTTATTCTCAATATCTTTATCCTGATAGACCCATTTTGAATCTAATGTTTCATCGTAGTAACCTAAAACAATACGTAAGACTAGTAGCTACCAAATCCGACAAGTACTTTATGAAACATCGAGATGATACTTAAAAACCGCCATCCAATTACTAAACCTAACATTAAAACTCAAGTTTCCGATATCGATGATCTCATGCATGAGTATTATCCTCCAGGGATATACATGATTATCTTGTTACTCTAATTGAGAAATGAAACAGAAATGAATCATTTTTTGTTAAATTTCTAACAACACCCAATTCGATTAATATTCTCTCAGTAAATGTTGGTCGTTGCTCTTCTGCGCACCAAATCGCTCTCCAAACTGCTTTCACAAATCACATTGATATCTTGCTGATCCAAGAACCGTACATATCCAGAAATACTGACAGGAGAATCACATGCAATCACCCTTCATTTGAATGCTTTACTCCAGTTGATGATTGGTCTACCCGACCTCGAGTACTAACTTACTCAAAAAAAAACAACAACTTAACCTACACACAAGAACGCCCCAACTCTACGATGGAGCTAGGAGCCGCCGACATTCTTTTCCTTTCAATCGAATTCCCTAGTTCCTCTCGTATATTAGTAATAAATGTCTATAACGCCCCCCCTGGAGCTACAAATCCAGGTGCTGGAGTATCCCGACTAACTACTATGGCTAACACCCATTTCCCTTCAAAAACCATCTTGGCCGGAGATTTAAATCTACACCATCCGATGTGGCACCCATCGTATTCAGGCCCCCCCTCAGCTCAATCTGAAAGTTTCATCAGCTGGCTCGAATTAAAAGAACTTTCGTTGATTTCCGAAATTGACAAACCCACCCACACTCGCGGAAATGTTCTCGACCTATGTTTTGGATCGAGCCAGTTAGTAGCAACAGGAATAACTGCAGAAGTCCAGCATGAGTTAGACGTTACATCGGACCACACGCCACTCCTAGTATCTGTCGCCTACCGTGCACGAGGGGCTGCACCTACGACCAAACTTCGTTTCGCCACAATTGACAAAGAGAAATTCTTAGTCCTACTCCGCATGCAATTAGAGGGAATGACCAATCTAACTGAAAAATCACCTGCGAGCTTAGACAAGAGAGCTGAAGATATAACACAATCTCTTTTGGTTTCTTTCTCCGGATCTGCAAAATACTCGCTACCACATAATAGGGGACAACCCTGGTGGGATCAAAGCTGCAGAGAAGCAAGATCTAAATACCGTGAAAAGTTCCGAACGGGAACCGCCTCGCAAGCAGATAGGAGAGCATTCCGTAAAGTAACGAAAGTTGCAAAAGCAGCTTTCTATCAGAAAAGAGTCGACGAAGCCACCAACGCAAAGGATGTATTTGATATCACCAAGTGGCACAAGTCAAAGGGAATATTCCGCTCTCCCCCGCTTAAAGACCCGCTTGCGCCTGATTCCCCTCCAGAAGAATATCTGGAAGGTAAAATGAGGTTACTTATTCGAAACCTTTTAAGTAATCAATCTGACATAGAAGATATATCATTAAGTACTCCCACCACAGCACACACCGCTCTCCCTTTCCCTGAGATTACTTCCCTTGAAGTCAGCAATGCTATATTAGGCGCTGGTAACACCACACCAGGAAAAGACCAAATCCCAACTGCAGTTTTACGCCTCGCCTGGCCACTCATTTCGACTCTGGTGCATGATCTATTTCAGACATCTCTAGATACTGGCCATCATCCCAAATGTTTCCGTACAGCGATTGTGGCAATAATTGCTAAGCCGAACAAAGTAGATATGTCTTCTCCCAGATCATATAGACCAATTGCCCTCCTTTCTGTCCTAGGAAAGGGACTTGAAAGACTTGTAGCCAAGCGGATGTCATGGATTGCTATCAAGCACAAAGTACTTGCCCGCCAGCAGTTCGGAGCACTCCCCCAGCGTTCCAGTGTAGACCTAACCACATGCCTCACCCACGATGTGGAAACAGCACTGGCTAAAGGTTTGACCGCGACATTGGCCACACTTGACATCAAGGGAGCGTTTGACGCTGTACTCCCAGGTAGGCTCGAAAAAAGAATGAGAGAACAAGGATGGCCAGCTCAACTATGCAATTGGATTGCTTCATTCGCAACCAACCGTGAAGTATGCATACGGCTAGATGGAAAAATCGGGAACCCCACCGAGATTTACTGCGGACTCCTTCAGGGCTCACCGGTCTCCCCCATACTTTTCATGCTATACATCGCTCCTTTATTCAAACTGGACGGTCTTAAGAAAGCCTTTGGATACGCTGATGACGTCGCAGTGCTGGAAATATCACCGTCACTCCAAGAAAATGCAACTAAACTAGGAAATTCCATAAACCAAGCACTAGCCTGGGGCTATTCAGAAGGAGTAACCTTCGACCCTATGAAATCTGAGCTTCTTCATTTCACACGGAAACACAAGGATAAGAACTCGCGACCACAGGTAGAAACTACAAACTTCACTATCTCGGAGACTGCCCAAAAGCCTCATCTTAAATGGCTGGGAATAAACTTTGATAAAAAACTCACTTTCAAACGTCATGTGCAAATCCAAACTTCCAAGGCTCTCAAGGTAGCTCATACTCTCCGCTGTTTGGGTAACACAATCAGGGGGGTATCGCCACGGCTCTCGAGACAAGCAGCTTTCGCATGCGTCCTACCAATAGCACACTTCGGCGCCGAGACCTGGTGGCCAGGAAAATCTCGAATAAAAATGGGAAAAGTGGTCTGTAACAGGGTCGGCACACATATTCAACTGATAGAAAAAGTACATACAGCTGCTGCAAGAGCTATTCTTCCAGTATACCGAACGACTCCCTCCGCTGCTCTCTTCCGTGAGTCTGGGCTTGACCCTGCTGAGTTAGCTCTCAATAAAATATCGAGAAGAGCTGCTATACGCACTCGTCGGCTCGACCCCCTACACCCCCTACGGTCTCGCGCACAAAAATCTCTAGCATCCCCTGCATTATCTCGTTTCGCGCGCTCATGCAGGAACATCCCAACATCAGAACAAGTTGACTCGTTAGTCAATCCACCTTGGGAGAATATAGAGCCCAGACAACATTCTCACATTCGGTTTTGTGATCCATCTGTACCAAAGCATATGATAGCTGACACATTTCTTACTTTCCTGAGAACGCTTCCTAGAAGCGATATTCTGGTATTTTCAGACGGCTCCAAACTTTCAGACGGTAGGACTGGGAGCGGTTTCATCATTTACCAATTTGGAATAAAAGTGTGCTCAAGGTCTTTCCCGCTTGGTCAGCACAGAGAGTGTTTTTATGCAGAGGCATTTGCCGCACTTCAAGGAATCCGTACAGCCACTGCACTTTCTTCAGCTCGTTTTTCAAATGATATATGGGTATTTATAGACAACGAAGAAGTAGCTAGAAAACTACTCACTAGAACCCCTGTGTTGTCTGCCCAATCAATTTTCTTAGAGGCCATAGAAGTGGCTAAGGCTTGGAAGGCTCGGACACGTCTCCCTCACACTCTCGCGGGTAATATAAACATACGCTGGGTCCCAAGCCACGCCGGTATAGAGGGGAACGAGCTAGCTGATTCAGAGGCTAAGAAAGGCGCTTCACTGCCTAGTCCCGAGAATCAGGAATATTCATTTTCTACGCTAGAAAAATGGCAATCGACATTAAATAGACAGGAGAGAGATGATTGGTGGCGCAATCATTCTCCCCCTTCGTATCAGAAAATAGATATAAATGATGCTCCTGCCTTTCCGAAAGAGCTCCTTCTTAGCCGCAGACATCTAGGCCGAGTCATTGCCGCAAGAACTGGTCACGGCAACTATGCTACCTACCATACACGTTTCAAACATACCGAGGCTACTCTAGAATGCTCATGCGGACAGCGCAAAACGCCCATACATTTTCTTTTCTGCAGAATTCTTCGCAGACGTAGTGGCCGCCCTGAAGGGCCCATTAATCAGCTTATACCAAACTTACTTGGCACGCCAAAAGGAGCAACGTCACTAAATCAATGGCTAGACCAATCTCGTTTCTTCGAGAATATATGTCCTCGTTAAGGGGTACTTTGTGTTTGTTGTTTGTTTGTTTATTTCTTTTCTTTTCTTTTCTATCATTTACGATCGGGCTCCTGGACGGAAAGATGGAGCGGGAGAGAGGGACTGGCCGATCACCAGTCGTGAGAAAGGGGAAGACTCATCAAATCTTTTGCTATATATGTAGCTCATGTCTATCACTGTCTGCAGTTTCAGATAACGCGGTACACCTATGTAATATTAGACTGTAAAGTCCTAAATTCCGGGGCCTAGGCTCTGGCGTCCTATGTCCCACAAGGGATGGATAGCCATGTGCCTCTGGCACATGTCTAGAGCCTAGACTAAAAATAGAATCATCATCATATATATATATTCTCGTTTACTGTCCTATTTGGCTCCTATTATGTACATAGTGCCATGAGGACGGATGGCCATCAAACGAGGGAAAAAGCTTTACAGCAACAAAACCCGAAGACCCGCCACGTTGGCACGTCCTAGCTTAATACAGAGGATGCCCCTTTGTTCCATAAACTCCAGTTCAACCGTGATTTCTATTAACTCCTCAAACAATAGGAAAATACTCAAGTGAAAAAAGTTAGTGAAGGTGATTTTGGCCGAGTCTTTGACCCAGAACTACTACTGTCAGGCAGGATCTCATCCATCCCCAGCCCAATTTTCATCAGAGACCTTGTTGTAGCCGACGTGACTCTTTCTTCTTTCCGTGGTCGTCCAGGACCCCTCTTCGGAGCGTCTGGCTTTTTGCTTGTAACCAATCTGAATCCTTGGTCATCGATCGCCTTGCCTGATGTAATTGCGACTAGTCTTTCTTCCTTCTCCCGATGAATATCCGCCGTCCGCTCAAGTAGCTCCAGGCGAGCCCTCTGCACACTCCCCTTGTAAACCTGGAAAGTTCGACACGCCGCTCTCTGCCATGAACGGTGTTCCTTACCGCAGTTGCAGCAAGAAACCCTTTTCCCGGGACAGTCCCTGGTTTGGTGAGCACCTGCGCACCCACCGCACCTGGCCGCCCTTCCACACGACGCTTGCGTGTGGCCCCATTGGCTGCAGTTATAACACTGCTTCGGCTGAGCCTTGAGAAACCACATTTGTGCCGTGTATAGCATAGCATTAAGGACGATGCCATGCCGAACCACTTGCTTCTGTAAACCCTCTGTGGGCAGGCTCAACACGACCGACCCTCTCGTGTGGACGTTCTTCTTCGCCCATCCGTGCTCTTTGCCATCGTGAAGCCATCTTATTCTGTTTTTTGAGAGCCCCGGTATTCTCGCTTTCGTCGCCTCGCAGATCTCTCGGATCAATCTGGAATTGACAGCGTATCTGCCTCCTTCAATTTTTGTCCTCAAAGGGACACCGCAAACCTCCACTGGAAAATCATGCCTCAGAATCTTGAATTCCTCTGGTTGAGACATGTTGAGAGCTGCGTCTCTCTGGGACGCCGACTGAACGAACACCTCAGTGTCGTTGCTCCTCAATTGTCGGACCGCGTAAGCACCTGGAATGTGCTGTTTCGCCTTGGTGAGCAGCTTTGTTGGCTGCATGTCTTTCGCCCCCTCTACTCGTATTCGGACCGCCGTTTTGTTCGCTTGAGGTGCGACAACCGACGCGTAAGTCCTAGGTGCCAGCGCTCCAGGAGCCATTTGTTGCACCGCCTTTCGGCTAGGGTCCGCAAGGCTCTTCTTCACAACCTCTTCCAATGCGAGCATCCGCTGCTCGATCTGTGTTGGCTTCGATTTCGTTTCTTCCCATTCCTTCTTGTGCGCCTTGAACGCAGCGATAGCCTCCGCAACTTCCTGTCTGGAGATCTCAAAACCCTCCTCCAATTCTATCCCTGAGTATATAGTCCCTATCTTTTTCAAGAGACTCCGTATAATTTCAAGATTATCAGTTAATTTATCGTCTGCTGTCTCCTTATCTGCTGTCGTTGATTTGGCCTGCCGTGGAGAAATTTTGTGGCCCGATTTCGCCGGCCCGTCACCTTTTCCCGCCATGTTGTGGCACGACGGTAAAAACTTGGGTACTGAGTATAGCGAAGGTTACAAATTCAATGATATAAGTCAAAAAGCGTGATAGCATCCGGAGAAGTGGGTGCAGCTTTTCGTGAAATGTGGTGTCTAATCTTAAAATAATAGTCTCTTGAATAATCTACGTAATTTCTCTGGGATAAGGAGTGTTGTGGTAATGTACAATCAAAGTACACCTGATGTTACTGTTATGGCATCATATTTCTAGTCATAATTACAATGTTTCAATATCCATCGAACTAAAGCTCTATGTTACACTCCTCACTGTGTCTATGAGCTTATTAATTAATGCTCTACCTTCATATACCCGATCAATTAAAGCATATTTTCGATATAAGATATCAGTTATCATGAACTGGCTTTTGTCGTGTGAACTTATCATTTCGATGTAAACCACCTCCAATCCGATTTAGTACGCTAAAAGAAGTTGCACTGAGTTCTTCCTCTTCCACCGTTACCAAGAGATGCAGTAAAGCGCTGACTTTGGTACGCAGATTTTATTGGACTGGATATGCCATTCGTACGTGTTCGTAGCTTCTTCGGCGTAATTATGCGGCCAGATCTAAATCCCTTCAGGAAATTCGATTGATTGAGCAATCATCATGAGAAGAAAGATACATTTAGGTGATAAATAATGGAACATACTCCCATTCTGCTGTAGAAGTTTTGGCATACACGATAAGTGTGTCAAGAGCAGAAAAGTGTCTGCCAAGTAGTAGGCTGATGGGATGCATTTATATCAACACTTATCTTAGATTGGACTCCATTGAAGGTTATGTTTCACCTTGGAATCTTTACTGTTCTAGAGAAGGGATGGATAAGATCCATAGAGTAATAGAGCTTGGTATAGGTACCGGTACGTCAGGGTCGAATCAAGGAATTTTACTATCAAGAAATGGGAACGAAATTTTACTTTCTTTATGTACCAGTAGTTAACGTTGGGGATCGGGATACACGTTGCGTCATCGATCTTCTTTGTAATGCATAATTGCATGTAGAGCAGAATCAAGACTATTTCCTTTTTTCTGAATGAGACATAACGTAATTAACAGTAATAACTAGAACATCCGTGATCCAAAATTTACCACTATGCCCTTGCCTCACAAGGTGAAAATGAGAGAACATGTCAAAGTTCAACCAATCATATCATTCGAAGAAGGTAATGACAACAAGCTTCGATTACAATGCAGAAACTGCTGGTCATTATTGTCACACAAGAATTTGGTTAAATATAACTGATTAACGATTCTGTAGAGCTACATGTACATGTATGTTGTACTTTTAAATAAATTGTTAAATTCATGATTGATCAAAAATATCAAGTAATCAATGTAAGACCTATGAATATAAATACAGATAAAGCATTATTCATCCATCCGTCGATATTAACAGACGGCACTTGATAGCAGATTAAGGTAGGCGAGATATCTTGAATCACCAAAAGATATGTCAAATAGCCATTCCGAGTCAAACAGAGGGCCCCATCTTTGTAGAATAAGCCCCCTCCCCCCACTCCCCAAAATAACATGTCTATTTTCTTCTCTAACTCAACATGAAGCCCAAGCTATGCTATCAGATAAATGGATTCAACACCAGCGAAAGCAAAATCGAGCGACTCTTCAACAATGGAAATGCTGCCTATGCTATGTTCACACAGCCTTTCCAAATATGGAAGCCTTACGATCCCACTTTGAAGGAAAGCATATTGATCATGTAAAAGAAGAGGATCGCGAAAGTTTTTGCGAACATTACATTCAAGCCTGTTCACCTAAGTTTGTTATAATCTAGCATTCAGTTATTGAGATGCAAACTCCTAACTAGCTTAATCGATAGGTCAAACAGAACCACCACAAAACGCCTGTTTATTCCTAAAGTCGAAAAAGTAAGACCTGAGACACCGTCTACAACCATTAAAAAGTGTACTATACCTATTCGCACAATATCCGCTACAGAAAAATCGCAAAGAGGGAGTCCACATGGAAATTCTGAGTTGTCGAATGATAGTTATCAAGAGGAACGCGCTTCAAAGAGAGCATCGAGAGAGGAAAAGATGTCAACCCCGAGTCGCCCCTCTCCCCAGCCAGATGTCGAATCGATGTCTTCACAAAGGGTAAAGACACACCCAGAATCCGTCACAAAGGTTGAATCACCAGGGCTTAGACGCTCTGTTGGTAACAAGTCTATATGGGTTGAAGGCGACATTGCTCCCACGAGATCTTCTGTAGACCAATCAAATATTGCATCTGTTGCTATAGCTAAGAAAAGAAATCAACTACTTCAGCATAATTCACGTTTGCCGGCTCAGATATCTTCGAGTATCAACAGCCCAAAATTGATAGTTCCTCCAAAATCATCAAATACTGAAAATCCGCGACCTTTGGCATCCCGTACTGCGGCTAATATGCTTCTTCAACCACCGGTAGTATCCATATCTCAAGGACAACTCGTCGCAGATATCAAAGAGATTTACACTGCGTTGCTCAAGGTAGAGGCTGAGTGTATAGAAGTTGACAAAAAGCAAGCTACTCTAGCTAAAGATGCTCTCACAAGTCAGGCAGCACCAGATTTCCGGTTAAAATTAAACCACACAAGAGTTCAGGCGCTTATATCTCTTCACCGCTCACTACTGGATGAGTATCACGATTTTTTTCGAACGAGCCAACACCCATCGGCTTGCCCCACTCTGCGAGGCTTAGCATTGAAATATGCGATGCCAGCCAGAATGTGGCATCACGGAATACATTCGTTTTTAGAAGTCTTGCGAAGCCTTCTGCCAGCTTCACTTGATCACATGCTTGATTTCATCTATCTTTCATATTCAATGATGGCGTTATTGTACGAAACAGTGAAAGCATTTGAGGAAACTTGGATCGAGTGTCTTGGGGATCTTGGTCGATACCGGATGGCCATCGAAAATGATAACTTCCGAGATAAAGAGATTTGGTCCAATGTAGCGCGACATTGGTATGTAAAGGCTTTAGATAAAACCCCCAATACCGGACGGCTTTATCATCATTTAGCTATATTATCAAGGCCTCGAGCTTTAGAGCAGCTTTTCTGTTACTCGAAATCTCTCTGTGCTTCGACTCCCTTTCTATCCGCACGTGAATCAATACTTACGCTCTTTGAGCCGATTCTTAAATCAGATAAAGCACAAGGGTATCATCGACTTCCGTCTTTGGACTATACCTTTGTCAAGCTTCATGCAATGCTTTTCACAAACCGCAACATGGAAACTTTTGTGCAAACCTCTAACGAATTCTTCAATTTTCTCGATGTTGCCGTAAAAGATTCATCCTTCCTAGAGCAGGGATGCCAGATTGCGCTTATAAATTGCTTTTCCTTGCTTGAATATGGATCGCATAGCAGTAAAATCATGAAATTGATTGCGTCTAGCGATGAGGATATTGATGAAGACATGAAAAATACATCCAAAGAACCTAAAGAATCTTGGGATTTATTTGAACACGTACAGTGTCTAGTTTATTCTACGATTGTAACTGTGTTAAAAGGAGCAGCAAAAGATGCCAATATCCTACCATTCATCCATATCATTTTGGTTTTCGTACTCCAGATGACTCTCTATCCCCCTGCTATAAATTATATATATCCCAGCATTCCTTGGGATCCCCTCTCAGCAATGTTTAATGATTTACTTAAAACGGATGGAGTTACACCTTTAATTTTTGGGAAAAACTTTCCATTGCCCAAAGTCAAAGATTTAAGGGCACTTCCAGAGGATTATGCTCTGCGTGGATTAGCTTGGACAACTAAGTTTTTCCCTATTGACTGGTTTCAGAATGATAAAATTGATCAAGAAGAAAAATGCCGCGAAGCGGCCTACATGGGTACACAGAGAAGAGAGCGGGTCTTATGGCTTGCATATCAAATTGAAAATTCATCGATGACTCCGCTGGCGTTAAAAAATGATTCTTGCTCCTTCGTGGAGGATAGCAATTTCAGCCTTAGAATGAATGTGATCGGAGCAAAAAAGGAGCACAGCTTTCAGACAGAAAACGAACATTGATCCATACCATTAATGTGATGGGCGGTGCCTGCAGAAAACTCGTCGGATAAAGAGTAGGTTATTTTTCTTAGCTAATCTCCATAAGTCCGCTATTTGCGTTTGTCTGTAACATGCAAATCAGATTCAGTAGACGCTCAAACTTTTTCGACTGATTCTGTAATTCTACTATGAATCACACAAATAGAATTCCGAAGGGGTTTCTTCAAATTCCTGAAAAGCAGCTTTCAATCGACTTTATGAAATCTCAAATTCAAGATTACCATGAATTGGATTAGATAATGAGATCCTGCTCGGAAATTTCTCACAAGCCATGATCCAGTGGAGGTCCTCCTTCCGTCTACGTCCTATGACTCCAGAACATATAATTGAAATGAACGGTTGCATGCTTTGGCATTCAATAAGTAAAGACAGCCTAGGAGGTTGACCGTGACCATCAAAATAAAGTTAGTTAAATTAGAACCTTGACTTGCTCACAGTTGGGTAAATCCTTGTGCAGAGATCAAATTCTCAGCAAAACCTATGTATGTCTATCTTTCATCAGAAGTTTTTCCTGCTGACATTGGATTTAGGCAGATATTTTGTTTTCTAGTTTTATTGCATAGAATTGGCAATCTTTGCGCAGATATTTTGGAATCTAGGATAAATTCCCTGATGACTTTAAATAAGCTAGCCATCTCTCGGTCATAGATCTTCGGAAATGAGAAGCTCCCTGGAGATCCTTAAAATTTTTTGGGGTCATGTTCTGCATAATTTTTTGACATTTACCATGTCAACAATATGCCGTAGAGCATCAACTAATTTTCTTCCGTTCTTGATTTTTTTCAACAAACGACAATACAGGGTTTTCATACATCGGAGTTCTTGATAGGACTCCCGTATACTTATGGTGATAAGAAATTGGAACAATGTGGACATAGAATTATGTCGTTCCTCATCTTTCGTCCAAGTTTTGGGCTCAAAATTTCGTTGTTAAAACATTTCTTCGGCATTGTACTGCTTCTCGAATAAAATTCATGATGGACCTCTTTCAACTGATGGTAAATCCTGTTTCTTAAGTTAACTTTCCTTTTTAGGAGGGCCGGACACTAAGAATAATAGCATACATGCATTCGAAAATTTCTTTACCATATCGATTTCTTCAACGGTTCTCTGTTGCACTTAAATATTTTGGGTTTTCTGGAATCTTTTGGATATCGAGTCAGCAGTTATTGAGCCATAAAAAATGCTCTGACCAAGGATCAATAGGAATAATCTATTTGGCAAAAAACATAACATTCTCCCCCAATCCCGTTTAAATCAGATATGAATGAAGCAATGTAATTGACATTACAATTTTGAGATTCTCCGAAGGCACGATAAGTATTACAACAATCCCACAAGTCTCTGATGTAGATATTTCCTGGTAACTTAAAGATTCCTGATAGATGTGTGCAGAGTAGCTCGCAGAATCTAGCACAAGTATTTCGCTGGCTGGTGTAATAAGGCAAGGATGTGGAGAAACCTGACGGGTATGTGATAATTTAGGTGGGATTTCTTTTCGAACCCGGATACCCTGGTTAGCCGGAGCTAAACAATGAATTTTGATTAAGTTTACTGGATTTTTAGTAAAAGTCTGTACTGTGTAGACGTATCATTTGCAGAGCGTAATTTGTTCTTCAAAACGATGGGCTAAGGGTGCAGGGTATTCCATCGACGAATGTCGAAGATCACCACCATTAAGACGATGTATTTTAAATGGAAAAATCCCATCTGCTACCGGATTCTGGCTAAGGCAGAGTTAAAGCTAGAAAGTAACTTTCCTTTTGCAAGAGGACGACCTCTTCCTCGGTATACTAGTTGTAGACTTCGGTTTCTCATATCTATCCTGCTGATAGGTACGGGGGAAACATATATAGAATACAAGAATCTTCACTCTAAAAAACTGCATACTCGATGCCTAAATCACCTTACATCTAAAATCATTTAAGCTATTTTTCATGTGTCGAGTGGTCAGGAGCGCATTTACCACGACCTATGGACTACAGGCTCAAGAACGCGCAATGCGCATACCACCGGAATAACATTGAACCTACTCTTCTAGGGGGGTCCAATCAGCACTTGAGCACTCACGCTAACAGCTCTTAGGCGTTTAAGTATGATCTCAGTTTACAGAGAATTCTAAATTTCCAAGTCCACAATGAAGATCGATGTGTACACGACCCTTTCCGCCAAATCTCTCTTGCCTCCTTACCATCATTCTCTTCTCTTCGCACGAGTGTATATGCCCTCCCCCAAAATATGCCTTCACAGACGTCCTAAGACTTTTAACGAACCTACGCCTGAGTCTCTCCTCATTCTTCCTTCATTGGGTATCCGTAGCAACTAGGCCATTAAACTAAGGCCACAAGGTACAGGAATTCCAGTTGAGAAGGGTTTTATCATAAAAAAAGTGCGTGATTATCAGGATGCGTGGTGGACAATCAGTCGGAGGGATTATGATTTTATCAACGGATATTAACGAGGTAGTTACATCATTTTGTCTTCGAGTGATGTGTAATTGATAACCGCAACCTGACTTCTTTTCTCTAATTGGCTCTCTTACATATGAATTCTCTTAGCGTTTGCCGCCGGTACCACGACACATAGGGGGCAAGAGGCTTCACTTGCGAGTCAAACAGGTGTGGGCCACGGAAAAGTATACTTACCAGTCCATGTACGTTGTATATATGATCACGTGCAAGATATACGGAATACCATGGAAGCATGGGTTAGGTTTCGTTTGGGTAAAATGTCTGCTCTGCAGTTGATTAATATTAGCAATGAAGTATCTAACTGATGATCATTCTTCAATCTATATTGTTGCCATGTCTGATATGCTTCCTGTATCAATTTCCCTCATACGCACGTGTACCTACTTCTTTTATGAGTCGATGAGGGATGTGGAGTGTTTGGCGACTTGTCTAATGTTGGTACTGTCTTTCGATGGAATAGTCAATGGTGTGAATGAACGGTAGGTATGATATAAATGGGTATACTGAATGCGTATAGTGGATGGAATATCGCTTTGATGGTCACGATGGAGACTATTGTTATTGCTTCTCTGACTATGGCAGTATCTATATATATCTTTCCTACAATATCAATATCCGATGCCAACTATGAAACTAAAATGCGAGTTCTATTATTATATCAAGAAGATGCTATACATGACTCGTTAGTTTCAGCAACTCTATCACTTGGCACATTATCCATAAGCTTCAAACTTCAGATATCTTTGAGCCATAACCGAGTCAGCACAACAAATTTACATTGAGGTTGGCATCTCACTCGCGCTTTGGAAACCCCCATTGATTTCGCACAACTTCGTGAAACACATGAGCCATCATTGATTTTTCTGTTAATACAAAAGATGATTCAGCAAAAACTTGCACATGATACCCAAAAAGCAGGTTGAGACGATTTAACGATGGATAGAAGAATCTGCCTACATGACTAGTCCTTGAATTGACCAGCATGAAATGTGCATGTCACGGCTAATAATTAAAAAGACTCATTCAGTATCGAACAGCCCAGCATGTCGGAAAATCTTGAACGGAATCTTCAATCAGATTAAATATCACGTTTGAAATAGAAGCGGAAATATTAAAGTACGTGCGTAAAAACAATTGTGTCATATTATCGTCTTCTCTTCTTTTTTTCAAAGACATTCTCGTGTATGCAGCTTTAAGGCCAAGACACTGGTACGGTACATGGAGCCATGAATCAACTTGATCTGAGGGGCACTAACGCCTGAATATCATTTGAAGACACCACTCGAGGTTAGGCGGTTTACAGGCCATTCAATCCGTCAACCGTTTACGTCTGCCGCAGGAACGTATTTTGGGCACTCACGGCTATCTAGTGTGCTTTCGTTATTATCCTATACTTGACTAAGTGGAAAATGTGGAAGGGTCTGACCAGATTCGAACTAGCTTTTTCCTGTTACAAATGGGGTATGTGACTCGAATACCTAGATTCTACTTGGAAGAATAGCCCGAAAGGTGTTTTACTGTACTCTCCAGCCACATATCAGATGTTGTTAAGCCGCCAGGAAGAAATAGCACGTTTAGCAAAATCGGTTGCCAATTTGATGGGGAGTGATGGGAAAGTTAGTTCTAATAGGAGAATCGCGTCCGACCTCGAAAAACCCACCAGCGCGGAAAGTGATACCTCAGAAACAGGAAGCCGTCTAGGTAAACTCCAGTACAAGGATGTACCTTAAATTTAATCATTTACAGATCTAAATGAGACTAAGGAGAAAAAAAGTCCCTCTACCCGATTATATGTACGTATCAGGCTAAACGCGTCGGGATAAATGTATCGCATGCTCAGGCACCAACTTCTAGACATCAGCTCCTGGACTCCTGATACAAGGATTTCGAATATCATTTCTAATCATCATTGTATTCGTCAACAGATTTTTCGCTAGTGTTCTTGATCCTACTCTTGATTGTGACGAGGTTATTCATTTTGAATTTTATATAGACATAATCTTCAACTTCCATCTTTTTTTTGTCAGGCGCTGGTCTACCGGGCGGAGGACTGAGACTCCGAAAAAGGTCAGAGATTGGGGACGATGAAGAAGAACGTGACGGGTGTTTGGGAGTAAAGGCTAAGGGTGATGCAGCTAGCGTTCAGAAGGAAAGGCGAGAAGGGAGGAACGCTAGGGGCACTCGAGGGACACAAAAAGCAAGAGTTGACGGAGGGTCACTTTAGCGACAAGAGGTCGGTCATCGGGGGTTTCAAGAGTACAAAACTAATCCTAAAGACAGAAAAGAAACGTGCCGATCTCAGCGTACTGAGAGCGAATTACTTTTACTAAGAAGACAAAAATCTGAAGCGAAATGGTGCGGTTCTGGCCCCCAGGGCCGAACCCCAGGAATCCAGTCATAGATATCCTGAAATTCTAGTTATGGGCAACTAGAGGATGTGACTGTCCTCCAACTAAATGTGAGATGATATAGGAGTGATCAGGATAAAAAAGTATGTTTACTTTTGTTAACGTGCTAATTAGTGATTTACAGATCCAACTGGAGGAAGAGATGTGTTATTCATAAAGTGTATAGCTGTACATAGCCCCCTGATTCCTTGTGATATATTACAGAATTGAGCGGAGCTATTATGGCTTTCCATGAAATCCCACGGTATTCCGCCTTTTATTGGTACGACACCTACTACTGCCGATACTAATATCTTAACCGAGACAGCACCTCGCACCGCTGCCGGAACGTATTAAACAAACAAATATACTTAACTAATCGAAATTTTACGCAACTAAACCAATAATAAGAATACTCCACATCAGAATATAATTATTATTATTATTATTATTATTATTATTATTATTATTATTATTATTATTATTATTATTATTATTATTATTATTATTATTATTATTATTATTATTATTATTATTATTATTATTATTATTATTATTATTATTATTATTATTATTATTATTATTATTATTATTATTATTATTATTATTATTATTATTATTATTATTATTATTATTATTATTATTATTATTATTATTATTATTATTATTATTATTATTATTATTATTATTATTATTATTATTATTATTATTATTATTATTATTATTATTATTATTATTATTATTATTATTATTATTATTATTATTATTATTATTATTATTATTATTATTATTATTATTATTATTATTATTATTATTATTATTATTATTATTATTATTATTATTATTATTATTATTATTATTATTATTATTATTATTATTATTATTATTATACACAAACCTCAAGGCAACAGTCAACATACAAGGACATAGAACACTACCGCAAACCACTCTTCGAGTCCTTGGCATTTACTTTGAGCCAAAGCTCAACTGTGGAGCCCATGTGAAGAACGTACAGCAGAAGGCAGAAACACATATACAGGCTTTTAGCAGGCTATCGCAGTCAACGTGGGGAGCGACTTTCAAGAAAGCTAAAATTATATATAGTGCGGTAGTCAGGCCGGCCCTTACGTATGGATCCTCTATTTGGGCCGAGTACGGGAGCACGGGGAACACCCCTGAAAGGATAGTCAAACCTCTGAAGTCGATACAGAGAAAATGCTTACTAAGAATTACAAGAGCATGTAAGTCCACCAGCACGAGAGTGCTGGAACATGAGACCTCCATCCTACCGATGGAGATCTACTTAAAGAATAGGAGAGTGCAGCACGCCGGGCTCACTCGCAATTTACCGGTCCAAAAGACCATAGAAAAGACCTGTCAGATGATCAGGCAACAAACAAGAGGAAGTAATTATTGCGGATCTCTATCTAAGAAAAGAGATAGAGATGAGTGGGCTAGAATCTGCGATTGGGAAGAGTCCATTAAGGGACAGAAAGAGATGGGAAAGACGGCCGCGTTCCAAGAGTGGGCGAACTCTTGGCAACATCAAACCCGGAATATCGCCCTAAGACATAGAGCCACAGCCGACCCCGAAATCTGGGGAGCAGCCCATTTTATTACAGACAAACTAACTGGTAGGAAAAGGGTAAGTCTTAGAGGCACACCATGCGCGTTACATAAAAACCTCAAAAGGGCCCAAAGTAGTATCGCCATACAGATAAGAAGCGAGCATATCAGGCTCAATTCTTATCTGTACAGAAGAAAAGTACCTGGAGTCGATAGCCCAAAGTGCCAGTGTGGGTATCCGACACAGAATGTCAGGCATATGGTAATGACGTGTCCGCAGTGGGCGAGGGGACGAGGGGATTTCCTGCGAAAAGCAAAAGATAGGTCCTATCAGGCCATGATTCAGAGCCCGGAAGATGTGGCAAGAATCACGAAGTGGATATTAGACGAAGGATACCTAGAACAGTTTCGACTTGTCAGTCAAGTCGAGGCGACGATGCGGGAAATGATCCATAGAGCAGGGAAGGGGTGAGACGGATTACACACTGGTTGTACAGTGTAAGGCACTTCTTGAAGGTAAACTGAATACACAATAGATATAAGACTGCAGATTAGGGGGTTTTTACCGCGAGGTTTCCTCTTGTGTATATATAATAGTTAGACACCTGCATGGGCCCTTGGGTTTCCTGAACGGCTTAATTGAAATCAAATCAAATATCTGATCGCGTGCACACATTCCGTCACACACAATCACCTCATCTCCAGCTGTTCCCTACGATTTAATTCCTCTAAATCGATATGTATTAAGTGCACTTTAGTTTGGTCATCGCATCCGTGATGGCCAAATCTCAACAACCTCCTCCCCTGGCCCAGCGCGTCGCTGAAGAGCTCGAGCTTGTCTAGCGTATTGCGAAGGACAGAGCTACTTGGGTCCAAACCTTCAACAACAAGTTTTGGTCAGCAGTTGAAGATGCTGATCCCCTCATCCAGTCCTTCGTGCGCGAGCAGATGGAGGCTTTTCTCCTCGCGGTTGCCTCCGGGCACCCTATGCGCCACGACTCTCCTAAACATCACGAACCGGCGGACCCTCTCCCTACGCCCAGCCACAACGTTCCCTCTCGACCTCCCGTCGCTGTGCCAAATCAATCTCGTAGCTGGGCAGCGACTGTTGCCAGCCCTCCCGCCTCTGGTCCCTCGGCTCCTGCTCGTCCCACTGTCAATCGGCCGTCCCGTACAGCGGTGCAGACTCCAACAGCTAACTCTAAGGGCCTGTTACAGGTCTGGAGCCAGTGTGGTACAAGGCTGATGCCTGAGGTATCATAAGGTGGGTGGGACTTGTAGGCTTTGCGCTAATCCTCGTTTACGCTAGTGTGGCAAGGAAAGAGCCACTGAAAGAGTAACTCCTTCATCAACTTACAGACCATCATTAAATGGCATTTAGGACGGGAAGGCGTTAGACTGCAAAGGGGATCTGGTTCGAAGGGAAATATGTATATAAGGAATAGGGCAGGTGTCTTCGATCCTCAGATTTATTATACTCTTGATTTAATTGAACGATTAATTTTCTAATCTGATTCATCTTACGTTTCCTCACATTATAATAAATCTCTTCGCTTTATAGACTCGACTACTGTAAAACGACATATCGTGAAGTCAAATTGGTGGCCGAGACTTATTTACTACAGAAGGAGAGTATTTAACTGAAGGAGTGAAAGTAGGACTCAGAAGGAGTCCGACGTGTGTTGCCAAAATTTTTCTACAAAAGTGGATGACTTATCGCGAACCATCAGCTGACTCTGACGACGAAGTAGAGTTGACAGATACTGTTGAAAAATCAACCTGCTCATCCTCTTGCAAATCCGAAGATAGTAGCATGGCCGGATCGGAGGGACTGGTGCTGCAGAAACTGCAAGAGATGATGACAATGATGGAAGAAATGAATTGTAAGATGGGGGCTCAGGAGCAAGAGTTACGGTCTCAGGCTGGAAAAATAAATGAATTGCAGAAGAATAACAAAGAAAAGAAGGAGAAGATAGAATGTGTTTCTCAAGAAGATAGAATGCAAATTGACAGAGAGTCGGGAGAAGATAGAGAGACGCCACGACATCGAACAGGAGAGCTCAAATCCTACACTGGAGATCGATCAGAGTGGGTGGCGTGGAGAACAGAGGCACAGACAAAGTTGAGGACGGATGGTCGGGCGATTGGGAATGATGAGGAGCAATTCGGCTATTTATACATGCATCTCCAGACTAGTGCCCAGAAAAGAATACAACAATGGTATAACATGAGCTTAAAGTTGGGCACTAATTGCAACCCAACAGCATTCTTGGAGAGAGCGGAAGGTACTTTCGGTGACCCTAATGAAAAGAAGAACGCCCGGACACTCCTCAATGCGCTGAAGCAAGGCGATAATGAATCGTTCTCCGATTTTATCACCAAATTCGAAGAATTGCTGGCCCAAGCAGGAGGTGAGGAATGGACTCAGGATGTGCAAGTGAACACATTGGAAGAATCAGTCAATAAGGAAATGCAATCTCGACTGGTGTCTTACAATCTTGATAACCAGTCATACAACGCGTTTCGGTCAGCCTGTTTAACTATTGATGCTAAGCTCCAAGCTATGAGAATGCGCTCTAGGATTAACAACAATTCGAGGCCTAATCATTCACCAAATGTTATCAACAGGAACCCAGAGAAAGTTCCTCAAGGAAGTACTGGTGGTCGATCCCGAGAGCGCGCGGCCTGGAAATCAGTGGAAGAGAGAGAGAGACGGCGTCGACTGGGTCTTTGTCTTCGATGTGGTGGAGCCGACCATATGCAGGGAAGATGCCGGTATTTGAGTGCATACGACACTCAGCGGCGAAGTGTTCAAGCCAATGAGGCTCGAATGAACGAAGTTGTTGAGGGGCTACCACAGCAGATGAGAATTGAATCAACTCCAAACCATTCGGAAAATGTGTAGCTTCTGGAGAAAGTCGCATCCAGAAGCCAGTTAATGATGTAGCTAAAATTAATAAAATTGTTCCACTTACATCTTGCGCTAGCGCCTCGGCACGTAAATCATCAAACTTGAGTCTTACGTTGAATAAGTCAAGCAGAGTGAGGAAGGAAAAAAGTAGAGAAGTAAAAACAAAATTAAAATTAAAGGAGTTAAAACGGAATGACGCGAGTCCGGAGAAAGCCCAGTCAAATTTGCAAGCAAAGATGGAGACAGTACCGATGAAAGTAGACGTACAAGTAAATGATGTGGCGTATGAAGAAGCTTTGGTAGACACCGGGAATACATGCTATATCACTATCAGTGAGAAAATGGCCAAGAATTATAAACTTCCAATGCAAGAACTTAGCCGACCACGACAAGTCCAAGGGGTTAGTCAAGACATGGATGAATGGATTACTCATATTTCTTGGGCAAAAATTGATGTTGGTGGCTATCAAGTCAAGAAAGCCTATATGTATGTTATACCAAAGCAGCGGCAAGCAATGATACTCGGATTAAGATGGATGGAAGAGCATGCAGTAACTGTAGACTGCGAGAAGAAAGTGCTATACTTCCAGAAATATGGTATAGAGGTAAAGACGACTGACCACGAACGGAGTGAAAATTGCATACGCTTGAGCACAGCTAAATTTTTAGAAAATACCGACGACGCGACACAGGTATTTGCAGTTTCTATGCATGATATTGAAAAAGCTTTGAGCGCAAAAGTACCTATCAATCCCCGAGAATTGTTGCCGGATTATTTACTCTCACTTGTTCAAGCCTTTGAGCCAAAAAACGCAGCCACATTGCCCCCTCATCGCCCAGGGGTTGACCATCAGATGCCATTAGAGCTGGATGATAATGGCCGAGAAAAACAGGTGCCATGGGGCCCCCTATATAGTATGTCTCGGGAGGAGTTGTTAGTGCTAAGAAAAACGCTCACAGAGTTACTTGGCAAACAGTGGATTCGGCAAAGTAAAATTCCTTGCGGCTCACCTGTTTTGTTCACGAAAAAACCTGGAGGAGGATTGCGATTCTGTGTTGACTATAGAGGTCTAAATGCAATCACCCGGAAAGACAGATACCCAATCCCCTTGATAAAAGAAACTTTAGAAGCTGTAGGGAGGTCAAAGTGGCTAACCAAGTTGGATGTTAGCTCAGCCTTCCATAGGATAAGAATCGCGAAGGGTGAGGAGTGGAAGACGGCTATGAGGACACGTTATGGCAATTATGAGTGGTTAGTAACTCCATTTGGATTGAGTGGTGGCCCTGCTACTTTCCAGCGTTACATCAATTCGGTCTTGCAGCTGTATTTGGATGAATTCTGCACGGCTTATATTGACGACGTACTTATATTTTCGAATGAATCCCAGGCAGATCATAGGGAAAAGGTAAAACTGGTAGTGAGGAAGCTAATGGACGCGGGACTGACTATTGATGTTAAAAAATGCTTGTTTGAAGCATCCAGCGTCACCTATCTGGGTTATATCATAGAGGCAGGAAAAGGACTCCGAATGGACCCAGCAAAAATTCAGGCTATTCTGGAATGGCGAGCACCGACGACAGTAAAGGGAGTGAGGGGATTCTTGGGGTTCGCTAATTATTATAGAATGTTCATCCCACAGTACTCACGGATAGCTCACCCACTTACTGCGTTAACAAAGAAAGGGGTGAAATTCGAGTGGACAGCAGAGTGCAACGCGGCATTCGAAAATTTAAAGCAGCGATTTATTCGTGATCCAATACTGGCACCATTTGACCCTGAAGCTCCGACAAGAATTGAGCCAGATGCTAGTAAATGGGCAGTGGGTGGAGTGCTGATGCAATGTCAAAATCGGTCTTACGAGGAGCAGGATAATGCCGGAGCTGTTTGGCGACCTGTCGCATATTTTTCCAGGAAGAATGCTCCAGCGGAATGCAATTACGACACGCACGACAAGGAATTGCTGGCAGTAATACGTTGTATAGAAGATTTGGATTCAGAGCTAAGAAGTCTGGCAAATCCGTTCCGTATCTTGACGGACCATAAGAATCTGGAGGCTTTCACAAAAGTTAGGAGCAAACCTCTCAATGAACGGCAAATAAGGTGGCAGGAAAAACTTTCTCGTCATCGATTTCGAGTCCAGTTTCGGCCAGGCTCAGACCAAGTGCTTGCAGATGCACTCTCTCGGCGTGATCAAGATGTCCCAAAAGGAAATGACGAAAGACTAATTCGCCAGAAAGATATATTGATGTCGCCAGATCTCATAGTATCGCCAGTTCAGGTCACGGATGACTTGCTCTTTGAGGAGGAGGAATTATAGATGTTGTGGCACCAAGGAATTGAACAGGATACTTTATATCAGGAACTGGTAGATTCAGTGCAGCGAGGCGACCGCAGACTGCCTCAACCCATAACGCGAGTGCAGATATCAGAGTGTACGGTCGGTACCATAGATGGGTTGCTCAGGTTCAGAGATCGGATTTGGGTACCGGTATTTGAGGCGCTGAGAACAAAGTTGATACAGAAAGCTCATGACTCAGTATTAACAGGACATCCAGGCAGAGATGAGACTTATAGGGTTATCTCTTGACGCTGGTTCTGGCCAGACATGCTAGAAGATGTAAGACGATTTGTTCGTAACTGCGATGTCTGTGGCAATGCTACAGTTTGGCGTCATAAGAAACAGGGCTTATTAAAACCTCTCCCAGTCCCGGACCGAATATGGAATGAAATTACTATTGATTTTATCAGTGGCTTGCCCGAGTCAAATGGCTGCACAACAATTCAGGTCATTACAGATCGGCTAAGTAAGGGAAAAACATATGAAGCAGTAAAAGAAGGCGAACTTACAGCTGAAGCAACCGCATCCAGGTTTGTAGACAGGCATGTACGGTACCATGGGTTTCCAAGAAGTATCGTAAGTGACCGAGGTGTTCAATGGGTGAATATCTTCTGGAAAAGGGTCTGTGAACTTATAGGAATACAGCGTCGTCTGTCAACAGCGTATCATCCGGAAACAGATGGCGCAACCGAAAGAGAAAACCAAGAATTAGAACGATATATTAGATGTTTCGTGTCGTACAGTCAAGAGAACTGGGCAAGTTTGCTCCCAATAGCGGAATTATCGGCCAACAACCGGCGCAGTGCAACTACTGGATTTAGCCCATTCTTTCTCACACATGGCTATGAGATTGACCCTATCAAAACACGAGAAGATGTAGTTGCGGTGGCTGAAAATACAACCCCGGTCCAACGAGCAGAGAATTTTGTCTCGAAGCTAAGAGAAGCGCGACAAATGGCAGAAGCATCAATGGCCTCGGCGCAGCAGGCTCAGGAAGCAGCAGCTAACAGATCAAGAGCGCCAGCCCCGCAATACAAAGTAGGAGATAAGGTCCGCTTGAATTTACGAAATGTTCAAACAGACCGGCCATGTAAAAAGTTTGATTGGGTACATGGGAAGTACACAGTCACGGAAATAGTGAGTAGTCATGCATACCGTTTGGATGTCCCAAGGGCTATTCATAATGTCTTTCACACATGCTTGCTAAAGCCAGTGGCAAATAACCCGTTTCCATCGCAAATCCAGACGGATCATCAGCCGCCAGCAATTGTGACTGGTGAGTCGGGTGAGGAAGAGTGGGAGGTGGAAACTGTCCTTGATGTGCGTAAGCGCAAATGGGGCCGTGGTTTCCGGACAGAGGCTTTAGTTAAGTGGGCAGGGTATCAATCGCCAACCTGGGAGCCTATAAAGAATGTTGAAGACACTGTAGCTATGGAACAGTACAATATTCGCAATAATCGCACGGTTCCAGATGGAACCTAGGAAGAGGGAGGGGTAATGTTACAGGTCTGGAGCCAGTGTGGTACAAGGCTGATGCCTGAGGTATCATAAGGTGGGTGGGACTTGTAGGCTTTGCGCTAATCCTCGTTTACGCTAGTATGGCAAGGAAAGAGCCACTGAAAGAGTAACTCCTTCATCAACTTACAGACCATCATTAAATGGCATCTAGGACGGGAAGGCGTTAGACTGCAAAGGGGATCTGGTTCGAAGGGAAATATGTATATAAGGAATAGGGCAGGTGTCTTCGATCCTCAGATTTATTATACTCTTGATTTAATTGAACGATTAATTTTCTAATCTGATTCATCTTACGTTTCCTCACAGGGCCCCAAGGCTATCTTCCGCCTGTCTGAGGATGCCCCTCTCCTCAGAGCTGATGCAACTGCAGTCAAGGCAGCTCTCATACAAATTGTACCTAGCCTCAAGGACGGTATCACCTCCGTCTCCCAAAACTCCAGTGGATTCAGCATCTTCTTTGCGACCGAAGATTCTCTGAAACAGGCTACTGCAAATTCTGGGACCATTAAATCCTCTCTCTCTGGCTCTTTACACCAAGTGGAGGATTGCATTGTGTATGTTGTCAAGCGCATACCACGCACTATTTAGACTCCGGTGTCCAATCTGGTCCCTACGACGCTGGATGATGACAGGAATATTGCTCAGGCACAGACTGGCATCGCTCCATTTAACGCCCACTGGTCGCAGCATGAAGGGACACACGATCCTTTTCACACGGCGGTCATCTTCTTTCCAAAAGAAGTTCCCAACTTTCGAATCGTCGACAGCGCCCTATCCCGGCGCTATATCCCCAACCCTAAGGCAGTGCAGTTCGAAGCTTGTTTTGGGTTTCACAAATCCTCACGCTGTCGAATCCAAGCTTTGTGCGCTCGCTGTGGCAGTCTACGCCACCAAGGATAATGCTTGCACACTCGACGGTGCATCAACTGCTTGGGCCCTCACCCTGCAGATGATCTCAACTGCCCCCTCCGACCCCGCCCGCATAAGGGCAAACTTATTCAGCCCTCCGAGAAAGATGTTACGGAACTTCGCGCAAGCAACCGCAACAAGCTCCGTAAGACGCGGCGCGCCGAAGCAGCAGCAGTTGCAGCTGCCTTTGCCACCTCAGAGCACGACAGTAATGTCGGCTCGACTCTTCCCGCTGAGGCCTCTACTGTCCCCCCACAAAGTACGCCCTCTGTTAGGCAAAATAGGTTTACGCCCCTCGAAAATGTCTCCTCTGGATCAATGGAAATAGATTCAGAAGGGCGAGCCACTATCAATATCCCCGACCCTACTCTCTATGAACTAAAGAGCTTATTACAAGAGCACCCCCCCGCCTCGTCTTCGTTTACTCAAAGCAAATGTTGGGCGTGGTTGATCTTCTCACCTCAATCTTTTGCAAGCTGCCTTTCAGGGCAAGTATGATGTGATCTTTGTCCAGGAGCCCTGGACCAAAACAATAAACTTCAAAAATGTTACGAAGTTTCACCCTGCCTACGTAATCTTTACCCCTCCTAACCGCGACTGGAGAAACGCACGCCCTCGCGTCCTCACTTGTGTTCGGAAGAAATCTAACCTCCAACCTATCCAGTTGGACTGTGGTCTCTCTCCTGATATCATCGCCCTACACCTTCAGTGCTCTCCTCTCGAGGTTTTAAACGAATACCGACAGCCTCAAACTCGGGTGCTCGATAGCCTCGACGCTCTCCTAAGGTGGCCGGTCAAACCAAATTCCATTATTGTGGGAGATTTTAATCTGCACCACGAACTTTGGGAGCCCAACGTTTCTCGTTCGTCCGGCGTCAGTAGCTTTGTTGAATGGATTGACTTCTATTCCTTAAGGTCGGCTTTGCCCTACGGAGCTTCCACCCATCGCGCCGGTAACGTCCTCGATTTAGTACTCACCAACATGGAAGGCCTCTCAGCTCGCGTGGATCCGGAGGCACATTCTACCTCTGACCACGAGACAATATCCGGCCTCATCCAACTCTCGTCACTCCAAAGGCGGCAACCTACGCTAAAGCTGTCCAAATTCAATGACGAGAACGCTGAAGTCTTTCGTCAAGCTTTTTCTGCTACCGCACCTCCCAACCTTTCTTTTGAGGTCTCAACCCCTCAGCTTCTGGATGCAGTGACTGCCTCGGGTATCGCCGCTCTCTCAGCATGTTTGCTTTCAGCTAACCCATCGAGACCTGCCTCTGTCCCATGCAAAGATTATTGGAATCAGGAGTGTTCAGACCAACGCCGTCGGTACCTCGAAGCTCGCCGTAACGGCGATCAATCTCTCATTAGCGAGGCTCACCAAAACTTCCGGAAGTCTGTCAGACGAGCCAAACGAGAACACAAGCGATCCAGGCTGGACAAGGTGTCTTCGATCTTAGAGGCCCACAAAGTTGTTGGATGGCGAAAGTTATCTAGTCGCTTTGGCCTTCCGCCAATCCATTTTCAAAATGTTACATACAGCACCCCGAACGAGCGTGCAGACATATTCTTTCGCACCAAGCTCGATCGCCCGATCAGCCAACCGGATGTCCCCCGGAACACCCATACTTGTTCACGCCGCGCGATCCCTGCTCCACTCTCCATTGACAAAGATGAAGCGCGACACTGTCTTCTCAATGTGGCGTCAACTACCCCAGGTCATGGCCACCTCTCTGTCTCCGCTCTCCGCTTTGTTTGGACAGTGAATACATAGCGCTCGTGGATTGTTCATCTCTATAGTCTTTGCCTAGCATATGGCCATCATCCCAGCATCTTCCGCCGCGCCAATGTGGTGATTATTCCTAAACCACACAAAGATGACCTCTCCAACCCCGCCAATTGGCGACCAATCTCACTTCTCCCAGTTCTCGGGAAGGGGCTAGAACGCCTCCTTGCAAGACGCTTTACCTTCTGGGCTTTGTCAAAGCGCATTATATCCCCAACTCAATTCGGAGCGCTGCCTGGAAGGTCTGCCGTTGATCTCGTAGAATGCCTGGTCCATGATGTCGAAAAAGCATGGGAGTCATAACAAGTCTGCACTCTCGCCACCCTTGATATCCAAAGTGCTTTCGACAGTGTACAGCCTGGCCGTCTCTTCGTTCGTCTTCGCGAACAGGGGTGGCCTCTACCATACGTCAACTGGGCCGCGTCCTTTGCCTCATGCAGGAAAGCACGCCTCCAAGTGGATGAATTTGTTGGCAACTCCCTGGATAATCTGCATGGCTTGCCCCAAGGATCCCCTGCCTCTCCCATACTTTTCCTTCTCTTCCTCGAGCCCTTATTTAAACTCGGTTTTCCTACATTTGGATACGTGGACGACGTGGCGATCCTCTCGGTCGCTAAAACTCTGGTTGACACTTCACTGCTGACCGCCTCCAGGGTTGGGAGCATCAACCGCTGGTGCGATTACAATGGACTCTCTTCGGCAGACAACAAGACGGAAATACTACACCTTCATAGATCCCGCCAGCCCTCTCCTCCAGTTATAATAAACGGTGTTTCAAGAACGTCCAACTCAACTCTAAGGTGGCTTGGCGTCTTCCTAGACACCAAGCTCTCATTCAAACAGCACGTGCAAGAATGGAGCGCTAAGACGCAACTGATCAGCTCCCATATACGACAGCTTGGCAATAAAAATCGTGAAGAACCCACATCTTTTCTGCGTACTGCAGCCCTCGCTGCGGCACTACCCGTCCTCCTGTACGGCGCTGAGGTTTGGTGGCGGGGACACTCCTTTTTCCGGCGCGGTCGTCCCACCTCTACTCGTTCACAACACCTTGTGGACATGGTCCCTCGGGCTCTAGTCAACTTGGCTAGGGCTATTGTCCCAATGTACAAAACCACTCCCATTGCAGCTCTTTTGAGAGAAGTGTGGCTCAAACCGGCACATATTCTACTTGAAGAAACCCGCCTCAACTCTGCAGTTAGACTAGCTACCGCTGACAGTTTTCATCCTCTGGTCAAAAGATCCAACGACTCTGGCGCGCTAACCCGTCTTACCATAAAATCTAAGCTCGTTGCCCCATTTCCCCGTCCTGGGCTGATACCACCCTCGTATAACGTTCCTCCTTAACATACTCGGGCCGAATTATCCCCTGAAGAAGCTTCCCGGCGTATTAGAGGTCTACCTCCATGGGACATAATCGTCTTCTCGGATGGCTCGAAACAAAACGATGGGGCAGCTGAGGCAGGTGCCGTCGTACTCCACAATGGAATCACTTTAGCAGAGGTGAGAGTGCCGCTAGGTCCTAACTTCGAGGTCTATGACTCCGAGATCATCGGAGCCCTCGCAGGGCTTAAAGCTGATGTAACAGCTCCCTCCACTCACCTTGCGTCATCTATCCACGTAATTCTCGACAATCAGGAGGCAGCACAACGTCTTCTCGATGCGGCACTATCTAAGACCTCGCAGCCTGAAATTCTCGATTTCCGACACATCGCCTCGCAATAGCCCTCAAGAAGAATTCTGCCATTCGCAGCCCCTGGCAAAGTCCGCGTGATGTGGTCGCCTGGCCATGTGGGCATACCTGGTAACGAATTAGCCGACAAGCTAGCTGGTGAGGCTGCCCGCCTACCAGCTCCCCCTGGCGCATCTCTCGCTGGATCCCGATCAAAGGCGAAACAGTACATTTGGGATCTGACTGCTGCATGGTGGCGAAATCATGCTCCTCCTACCTATTGCAAGTTAGAGATAAATTACCACCTCACCATTGAGCCAGCGCTGTTAAGAATCGAACTTACTATGATTAAATATCTAACTGTTAGGGATGACTTACCCTAAGAAGCCCCCTGAAGAGCTCCATCTCCCCCGCCGTAATCTCGGGTATCTCATTCAGTGCCGGACCGGACACGAAAGCTTTCGTGCGTATCACGCTAGAGTGTGTCACGATAATGCCCTCGTGACTTTACCTGTGGGGTTGACAAGTCAATTACCCACTTGGTTTTCTGCCCCCTCGTTCGCGAGCGACTAGCCGCAAGTGGTCACCGCCGAGGCTTTGGGACACTTAATTTTCTCCTCAGCTCCGCCCGCAGTGCTAAGCGTTTTTCTTCCATATTGGAAAGGTCGAAGTTCTTGACAGAAATTTCCCCAATCCGTGCCGCATGACCTTTTTTCCAAGTGAGGGTTCGCTGTACAGCACTCACAGCAACTTTATTTTTCCTTTTTTAAGCCTTTAGCTATTCCTAACTTCCTTGTACTTTACAGTCACCGTGTCCCCCTAGGGATGGGGCTCTTGTCATAGCTTTAGCCCTGTAGATATCTAAAAATAAATAAATAAATTATCTGATCGCGTGCTCAATTCAATTGGATGGTTAGTGCCTCCATGTTCCTAAATTCTCAAAGACGAGTCCCGTTTCCCAAAATCTTTGGGTGCCAGGTGTAGATCAAACGGTCAAGTACCGATTCTAGCCCTAGCCGAACCGAAATTCTTCTCCGGAGACGCTTTGTCGAACGCTTCCCAGAAGCTTGAGATGAGATTGCGCTTACATATGCTTGTATAGCATTCTATAAGCCCTACCGGGTGGTCCGGCCCCCGTCTGTAAAAAGCAACGAGAAAAGCAATTAATCCGACATCTGCAGACAATAATCTGCGGGTAGATTGCGGCAGACAGCATGCCACCAGTATTTTGTATGTTCGACACCACTTTAGAAATTTTCAGATGATACGTGACCCATGACTACCGACGAATAGTGGTCGGCAGCCTTTGCTGGCCCTACTGGTCGACTGAGATTCAGATATCTAAGTCCACCGGTGGAGATCATGCTCAGGGCTGTTCTATCCATGGAGGTGACGAAGCCAAAAAACCCATTATCATGCCTGCTATTGAAGCCATCGAGTCAGGTGTCTTGAATTCCACATGATGCCTCATGAATTAGCGCATGCGATAAAATTGTACCATCTGTACTGTTGGTGGTGAACAGTGCTCCAATAGTTGCTGAAGTATTTCAACATTTCGGTCTCCTGTTCGTCATTTAGTAATTGCCATTAGAGATTTATTTTGTCTATGTCTCTATTTACGCACTATTTTATTGCTAATAGTAAGAAGATAACAAAACAAAATTCTCTGAACACTTCGTTTCCTGACCTCCGCCATTTCTAGTACTCTGGAGATGAAAATGCCTGATCAGCGCCAAACGAAAAATATTGAGTCTTCTCTCGGCTTCTACCAATTTTATCTGAAATACTAGATCTTGAACCCATCAGCGCAGCATCCGTAATCTCTATGTTACGGCGATAATACGTGGAGAAGTTATAAATTCTCATGCAGCAATTGATTGTGCCGATGGGTGGTAGTGTTTCATAGATTAGTGCACTTGATGCTGATATTAATTCTGTTGTCGGATAATTAGTTTCTCGAGTAATTGGATCAATACGAGTCAACCATGCATAGAGGTTGGAAATGAGATCACTAGTCAGGAAGCAGAGGATAATAAGGTCAATATAGTTCTATTAGGCAAGTCCTTGAATTATCTGGTATGATTATGCAGTGTAGTAGAGGAGGTCATGTATATATATAGGCTTAGCGTTTGAGAGATTTCCTCTGCACGCAACGTCTTCTGAATATACATTCACCACATATCTTTCACATCTCTCCCTTGGGAAGACCGATTTACTTCAATTCCAAATCCTTACTTTTCTCCTTACGCTTCTTCCTCATTTTGCCTTTGCCTTGGGAAGACCACATCCATTATCTCACCTCAGACCTCGTTATCACATTTACCTCCTTCACTAGTGCCCCACGGAACGCCGATTACCCTCTCTCTGAGAGAGTGTGTGCGCGGTATCGAAGCCTACCAACGTTATCATTCAGAGAAAACCTACGGAAGATGTTGGCCAGCCCATAATTACATTAAAGTCAGTGAAACCATAGTGAACAATAATGTCATTACATATTGCAAAGTAATTGTTTTGCGGGCTCTCAGAGTAGAACTATGCAAGGAGACAACGAAACAGCTCGACTAAAGTGCACTGCCGATGTTCTATTACATTCATTTCATACTTAGATAAAGTATGTGAATGTGAACGTATCAAGCCTTCTAGTAAGAGTTGATTCAAACTTTCACATAAAATATAGATATCTGGTGATCTCTCACGAGTCTCACCCGCTTCCAATAGCCGTACCATCAGCCAGTTTGCTATTCCCGGACCCAAGTTACTCCGTGCTCCTTGAAAAAAAGTTCCGCCAAGACCGCATATTTTCTAGAGTCTACTGACAGAACAAGCATTTTTGTCTATGCTTTATTCTACAAATAATTCAATTGCCCGAGAAACAAATTATTTAAATCTGAAGTTCAATTAATTCTTAATTTGCTGCCATTAGGGCACGAGACGTGAGCAAGTGTGTATGGATGACTTGTGTTGCCACCCTCGATGATGGCTGCTGTTAATCTATTACCCTTAAAACAGCCTGAATCGAGCCCGATACTGTACTCTTTAACCTTCAATCCCCGTCTAGCATCATGACCATAAATTACCGTCTGCCGTTCGGATTTGTTACGGCTTTTCTGATATTTATTCCAAGCCTAACCTAGGATTAGCAGAGTCGTTTGCTCAGCGTCGCGGATTTCTGACCTTAGTCCAAGCTTTGCCGGGTTTTTCATTAGGCACACCATGCTTGATGCTCCGCATATTCATCACTGCGTAAGGATCTTGATCTTTCAGTGCAACGCCAGGCTCAAGGCCAGCATGAACCACCACAACTTCATTCATCGCTTTAATATCTCCCACTCTGAGAATCACGGGACAATTCTGTAACCACTGAATCCTCTTCTCTCCTAGAGCCATGGCTAGAGCTCTGTCGGATTCCTTGCTGTAATAGCGATGAACTCTGCGGTAACTGCGATCTCCATTTTCACTTTCGACATGAAGCTCATGACTAAACTTCGCTGATTTTTCGAGTAGACGACCCTCAGTCTTCAATTCTTCCCATGCCAAGAGAACGGAATCTTCGTGATTGCCTCTTAGACATGTTACTCCGAGATCCATGGCCAGATCGACCACGCCAGGAGAGTCGGGCCCTTTCGAAATCATATCTCCAGCCAAAATTAAATGGTCATGTTCCTTATTAAATTTGATCTTCTCTAGTAAATCGATTAGGGATGGTTTCATTCCATGTACATCCCCAACAACAATTAGCCGGCGAAATAGTCGATTCTCACTTTTTCCAGGCATGTAGATAGACGGAAGATCCATTAACTGTATTAAGTCAGAGCCAGTTCTGAATTGGCTTTCGACTGTTGTCTGATCTGTGAAATTAATCAACTGATGTCCTGCCCAGCAAATTAGTAGCAGTGCAGCCACGAAATTTAATATTAAACGCTGATAGCGAAGTTTCCGCCATCCGAAAGTTACATTATGTGATGGAGTAGGTCCTGTGACAGAAGAGTCCTTGATCGAAGCGTAGTCGTCTATCTGGGGTTCCTTGGCGTGATCCATGGGGGAAATTCTCGGCGATGACTACCGCTACCAACACCTGAGAAGATCTCAAAAGATTAGGTAACATGAAAAAGGATCTCAAGATCTATGGATCAAAACTGGCGATTTCAGAGGTAGATATGCTCATCACAGTTTCCTACGCACAATTTTTAAAGGCCAGATTGGAACAAAGAAAGTGTCATTCGGGATTATAATATTACTACAAACGTGGTGTTTCCGATTTCTTTCGGGGCACAGGGTCATAAAACTGAGCTTGCAATAGATAGTGCGAAGAGAGACGATGTTTGATCCTAAATTAGCAATCGGTATTTATTTGATGAGTCATCAGGGTCATAATGATAGACATAAAGCACTAACGCGGAAAAGGTGATGAATCTTTGTTTTATGCCAAAATTGATACAGCCGAAACAAGACAACGCCACTCCCCTTCAGCTAGTATTTTATCCCTTGTCCCGTACAAATTTACATTGAACTAGGGACAAAGTAAATTATAGAAGGGGGGTACAACACTCCGGACATTTACCTGCATTACAGTCCAACCTCATCTACAGCGATGTGGGTCCCGGTATAAGTGTTGAGAATATTCATTGAAATTCAACCATTTACATTTTCCATTCTTACCCTTGCCCGATATTTTGGATCCAAGGGTAAGTATTGCAAATGTAAATGCTTGAATTTCAATGAATATTCTCAACACTTATACCGGGACCCACATCGCTATAGATGAGGTTGGACTGTAAGTTGATCTACTACGACTAGGTAGCAAGAAGGTATCTTTTCGTTATTAGTTGTTATCAATTTTGTACATCGTCAAGACATAATGTATGGGACTAACGTACATTAATTGATATTAACTTAACAATAAGCTCAACCCCTGTGATAATGTTGATAATGTTCAGTTGAACCCGTTTAAAACGATAGGTCAGTCTGATATAATTATTGTTCGGAATTACAGAAGTTTTCCCTATGAGATTTACAATATTTATCCCGACGCAATATTCTCAAGACATGGCAGGTCGTGGAAATATAGCCAGGAAAACATTAATATATCTTAACAAAAATTACACCAGACTCACTTATTGTTATAGCAAAGGCCCTACTGGCCTGGCACTTAACGTCTGCCGGAGAGGCAGTACAGGGCCTAATCAAGTACTGGGTACCCCACCATGATAGTTTTAGTGTCTCTCGGTGATTTGTTCAACTAACAAAATCTCCCGAAAGCGCCAGACTACAGAGGGTCAGGGGGGGCAGCCCATACATGGTCAAGGCTTAAACGTTTTGTGCCTCGTCCCAGCCATATATTTATTATTCAGTTCATGTGATTTAGCACCTTGTTGGCCCACGCAGGTATTTTCGTAAGATACAGTACACGCTCGTTATCAGAATGTGGGGCAAGACTTAAATAAGATTCCTCATTGGAGGATGTAAAAGAATTAACCCATGAGAGTTCTTGTTTAAGGAATGACTCAGTTTTCGACATTTTGGGACATTCATACTCAGATTTCATTTGCAGGTACTACGACATAGTTAACCCTTACGGCATGTACCCTCTTCCGTGAATCCCCACTTTAGGCAAAAGCGAAAAAAAACTTAAGTTTATCTGAGTATGCTTTCATCGTCCTAAGACATCAGTATCACCGCGGGGGATAGTAGTTTGAGGGTCTTGCTAGATTTGGACCTGCTTTCCCCTGTCTCAAGTGGGACATATATCCAAGTAACTCAGACTGTACCCGGGAGAGCAGCCGGACGGTGTACCACTACACCATCTGACCCGTGTCTCAACCATATTTAGATGATCCATGAAGAATACTCTAGCTTCTATAGGTAACATCACAGATAATCAATTCTATAGCTTACATGATGCTCACAAGATCTTATTTCTTTGTCATAGATTGAAACAAATGCGTCGTTACTCTCTCTCCGCTACGACCTGCGACCTCTGAACCACTGTTTCATTCCCATATCAAACATGTAACATGGCGCAAGCCTTAGCTTATGTTGCAGAAGCATAGAGTCAACTCTCTCGATTGCTATAAGCTGAGGTACCGGTTCTCCATACATGTTCTCGTACATGCTACATGTGACAAATTTACTTACTATCCATCGCACAGCCTTTAATAACCCTGTAATTGGGTAAGAGATTTTTGGTCATTCTTTTTTCTCTCCCTCTTCTAGATCTATCTGCTCAACCCTGTGGGTCCTACAGATCTTGACGCCTGAATCATAGGAGAGCATATGTATCATCAACTAAAATATCCTCAAACAGTTATCTAAGAAAGGCATAACCGTATCTAGGATAATAAAACACATGATGGTTCAGGATTAATGTTCATTGTTCAGTATAAAATAGTGCTTATCTGGAATAACATCACGACACATCCCTGAGGCGGTGTGGGACATGCAATTCAGTACAGTATGAAGAGGGGAAAGGATAAACCGAATGTTTTCGATAATCAATACCAACATGGAATTGATACTTCTCACATGAGGCTCAAATAAGGGAGGCTCTTCTCTACGTACAGGGGCTCAGGGGTAAGTGAAGGCAGCTGGAAATTTTACTCTATTACAGGGGTAAGAAGTGTAGCTCCACATTCTGTGTAATTTACATGGGCTGTCCCTGACATTCCGACTTTAGCGCTACAAAAATGGCTAGACTAAGGCAATAAGGCAATAAGGCAACCGAGGCATTCCTTCCTTGAACCTTCTCTCTTATGTTCGATAGTTGCACAGCATCCTCGTACCACACTAAATCGGTTGACACGACATATCGAATAACCTATATCCTCACGATAAACTGCGAAGAAAAATGAGCACCCCAGCATCTCCCACTACTCCAAGATCACGGAGCCAGCTTTCTAGGGATCAGCGAGTCCAGATATACACGTTACGTGGCCTTGGTTTTACTCATCTCGCCATCGGTAATCAACTCGGTATCACCGAAAGAAGGGTACAATATGCCCTTGCAAGGCAATGTCTGACGCCCAAAAAGCGAAATGGCCGACCCCACGCCTTGAACGCTCAGCAGGAAGTTGAGCTTGAAGAGTTTGTCACGTCTTCAAGTGAGGCCCGCCAGATGAGCCACCTGGAGCTTGCTGCTAAGTTTTCCCACTGGAATTGTGGCCAAATCGCAATCAAAAGTGCTCTTGAGAGAAGAGGGTTCAAGCGTTGCATTGCTCAAGCGAAGCCTACTCTAACGCCTGCACATATGAGGAAAAGATTAGAGTGGGCGGAAGAACACTCTTCTTGGACACCTGAACAGTGGTCCCAAATTCTTTGGTCTGATGAGACTTGGGTCACTGGTGAACGTCACACAAGGGTATGGGTTTCGAGGAAGGTGAGTCCAGATCTCAGTCATGTATCAACTGCATTAATCTAATTTTTTAGCCCGAGGAGACATATTATCACACTTGCCTGGTTCGAAAAGGTCCTCGAAAGCGTGGTTGGATGTTCTGGGGCTCCTTTTATGGGAACCAGAAGGGCCCTGCCCTCTTCTGGAGTAGGGATTGGGGACTATAAAAGCGGAGAGTTACTGCCAGAGGATTATTCCTTTAATCCACGCGGCAACACAACCAATTGACTCTCACGGCCCTCTTCTTTTTATGCAGGATGGTGCTCCTGCCCATTCTGCTCAACGTACGAAAAGAGAGCTGTCATCAAGGGGGGTAGATTTCATAGTCTGGCCGTCATATTCCCCAGACCTGGATCCAATTGAGTCAGTGTGGGATATGATGAAATCCCATATTGAAGAGCACCACCCAGAATTTGATTCTGGTAATCCATCTGAGGAAGTGCTCCGTAATGCAGTCCTAGAGGCATGGGAGTCAATTTCTCAGGAGCAACTGGGTACGCTTGTAGAGAGCATGCCAGAAAGGTGCCAGGCAGTCATCAGAGCAAGAGGAGAATCGATTCCTTATTAATGATGCTTAATTATTGGTAAAAATGAATTTAATACTTGATAAAAGCTAGCACTTTTGAATAGAATATCATCATTTCAACGAGTTACAGGGATCTCCTACACTTCTTTTATCACGCAAAATTTCCCATACAAATAAGGTTCAGCTATTGTCGGATTTGGTATGGTCAAAATATTGCAGCCAATGGCATATTGTATAATCCCTGTCAGATCTTGGCATTCAGGGGTTTCCTTCACTATTTACCCCTGCAATAGAATATATATAGGGGCTATAAAATGGATACAGTAAAGCTTCTCTAACACGATAGTGGGTCCCGGCATAAGTGTTTAAAATATTCATTGAAATTCATCCATTTATATTTGCAATACTTACCCCTACACGCGAAATGGCCTGTAAGGGTAAGTGTTGCAAATATAAATGTGCAAGTTACAATGAATATTTTCAACACTTATGCCAGGACCCACTATCGTGTTAGAGAAGTATAACTGTACATCCTAGCCATGCTATACAATTTTCTGGTTAAACGAGATCATATGATCTAATCTTTCACACCGAATTCATTTCCTCGGAAATGCCATTATTGATATCTGTTCGTAAATATCTACGGCTGCATCATTGTTAATTAGACCATCTTACAGATATCAGAAAAAGATAAAGTGATCGAACGCCATTCGCAATTTAGCACAAGCCTCCCGAGAATCTACTTTATTAGAATTTCTATTCTCTAATCTTGAATACTCAAACTACTTTACAAGGTCAAACTTATGCTTCATATCTCAATCGAGGTCAAAGACTTGAGGTATGTGTAGAATTCTGGTACTGTACTACGCACTGATACGAACTGAATTTCCCCAGATACTTGCATTGTACCGGACGGGATTCACGTACAAACAAATTACGACTTAGTTAAGAGTAACATATTTACAAGTCAAGAACGCTGTTCAATCTGGTCGTGCATCTCCTAAATTAAGGACTGGAGGCCCCCCCTAAAATTTCTCTTAACCAAATGGATCAGTTGGAAGAATTCATCTGCAGTTCTCGCGAGGCACGACAATGTTCTTATCTAGAACTGTCAGTTCATTTCCCTCATGGGCTGCCGGAGAAAGTGCAATCCGTAGTGCACTCAAGGGAAGAGGGTACTCTCGATGCCTTCCGAGAAGGTCTTCGCCGTTATCAGAGAATCACATGATGGCACGGAAAGTTGGAGCAGAACAACACCTTCAATGGCAAGAACTTGAGTGGTCGCAAGTACTTTGGAGCGACGAAACTTGGCTTAATGACGGACCTATTACGCCGAGCTATGTGACTAGAAAGGTAAGCAATTCCTATACAAATCCAAAAGTTTTTTGATTAGTCACAGTCTAAGGAGAAAGAAGAGGTTTATGATAATACGTGTGTCGTTGATCGATACCGTAAGAATAATTCTTGGATGTTTTCGGGTAGTTTCGCCGGAATCGAGAGAGACCCCTGTGTTTTCTGGGAAGCCGACTGGGGAAAGATGACCTCAAAAGGTTATCGCCAACACATCCTTCCCCTTGTTGTGAACTGGCACAGAAATAGACGGCAAGAGACAGGTCTTGCATATTTATTTATGCACGACAATGCGCCAGTACAAAAAGCACCTCCCGCAAGAGATTATTTCATGGCACATGGAATTTAACCTATTTCATGGCCAGCATACTCCCCAGATCTAAATCCAATTGAGAATGTGTGGGGTATGATGAAACTATACATTCAAAATGTATATCTAGAGTTTGAGCGGGGGAGGCAGCGGAGTAAAGCAGAGAATCGCCGAATTATACTAGAGGCCTGGCACAATTGTACAACAGAGGATAAGCTTCGATCACTCATTCTAAGCATGTCAAAGAGATGTGAAGAGGTTATTGGAGTTCAAGGGGGTCCAACTTCATATTAGGAACACTTTGTATACTAGAATCTTGAGATAGATGTATCGAAATCCTTGATATTATCCTTGATGTGGATTTTTTAAGACACCTTTCAATATTTAGCCAAGAGTGACATACTACCTTCACTTTCGTCGCCAAGAAATCTCTCACCTTAAATTGATATTCAGGTTTTGAGCTTATCCTAATATGGCCTCGTTTAGAAATGATAAACTAAAGAAACCGCCTTATTGGTATAATAATTGGCAAAAACCCTGCAAAGACATACTGCCTTTATTTACCCCTGAGCCCCTGTATCTATTAACGATATTCCCCCATTAGTATCATTGCTTTCTACCACTTTCTCTTTTCCACTTCGCATTCGCAATACAGTAGAACCCTTCTTAGCTAATAAAGGGTCCCGGTATAATTACTGAAGAGATTCATTGAAATTTTACCGTTTATATTTGCAATACTTACCCCTGAACGCAAAATGACCTGTAAGGGTAAGTGTTGCAAATATAAAAGTCCAAGTTACAATGAATCTTCTCAACATTTATCCTGGGACCCACTATTAGCTATGAGAGGTTCTACCGTACCTTGCTCACTTCACCCAATTTCTGGGGTATGTCCACTTAACCCCGTGGAGGGGCGATCGGCGAACTGACGGGTGTCTATGTACTTTTTCTCTATAGCCGGTCTCGCTTCAGCCTTCTCGTGTTCTGATACCGGGCTGGACCCTATGCCCCGTTAACTTTCCGGGCACAGGCCTTAAAATTCCCCCCCGGGCGCTAACGTTCATTACCACTTGGCCAGTTAAACGACATGGCTGGGCACTTTGTTGAGGAACTACCCAATAGAAGAGCTCGCTTATGAAAAGGAACCGGCCAAGTGGTAAAGCACATTATGAACGTTCAAGTGGAATTCTTGCTTGTGTAAAGAAAGGACGAGCTGAAATTCGGGTTGGACCCCAGAGATTCTTGGTTATGTAAAGAAATTGACCAATCAAAAGGCTCGCCCTTAAAAAAGTGACCGTCCACTTGGTAAAGCACGTTATACTTTTTTAAATAAATCTTGCGTATGCAGCCTGAGGCTATAACGCGAAAGATGACCGAAGATTTGTATGTTTCGCAGAATGAGATGCGTATGGACACTCATGCTTAGGTTTCATTTGCAGACGCTACTACGAGAGTAACGCCTTACGACATGTACCCTCTTCCGTGAATACCCACGATAGGGAAAAGCGAGAAAAACCCAGGGTTATCTGAGTATGCTTTCGTCATTCCAGGGATACAATATGACCGCGAGAGGCTGGCAAAGTCGCACTCCTCACCTTCACGCGGTGCCGGCTGGAAACGCTCAGTATGTTCTCATATCTGAGATAGCCAAGAGAAGAAGCGCATTTAGGTCGCGATCACAATCAAGCATCACTCAAAGTCAAGATAATTCTGCCACCTGGCCGATTTCTGCTGTTCGACAGCATACCTTTCTGGCCGATCCACTTGTCCGCCACTCCCCTTTATGATCACGACCTTCCCTCGGTCATAACGACCTATCCTCTGAAATCTTTCATGCCCATGGCTCCAGCTATACGCTCATGTTGATATAGATACCTTACAGAGGATTGAAGACTTGGTGCACAAAGTTGCAGGGAGGATTAAGATGTTTGGGAAGCATGTTCTAGGGATGGCACGCGTGCGAAGAGAGCATACGGGCAGCGAGGAGGTAGGCGAGGCGTGCTGGAGGGAGGAAGAAAGATGCTGATCTGGCTCGGAGATTTATGATGGCGAGGTTTGAGCGGACCAAGAACCGACCGAATGAAGGATGAAGTAGTGGTCTATCATCCGGGTCATGTTCATATAGAAATCATGTTGCATCAACACCCACTACGACATAAAGTATGGATATTGCGAGACTACCTTTCGGCGCGATCGATGCAGTTTGGTGATGAAGCATGCTGTGGTAGCTCAAGATTTTTAACGTCTATATTTTTCCTTGGGTTGGTATTCACGGTTGAGGGAAGGGGTGCAAGTCCCCATGATGTGACACCCTGTAGTGGTATCAGCGAATGCCCCCACAGTATGAGTGTTCTATTTCAAAATTGTATCATCTATCCTGTAGTGACTGAGAGAAGTCTACTTCTCGGCGTGTTTTGACCCGACAGGGTATGTAAGAGCCGTGTCCAGCATGCTACCTGTTGGACGTAACAAACAAATCATCATCATCATCGCTCCTAGCGTCATCATCCTCACCCCGAAAGACAGGCATCATCAAATACCCTTTGTGGACGCTCTGCAACTCTATGACCGAGGAAGACGCCACAATGCATCATAATGACTCCTACGCGTCAGCATACACTAACTTTCATCCTAACCACTTCGACTCGAACAAGTACCCACCCCCTCCCTCTGTGTCTCAGAATACAAGCCCTCCGATCGGTGCAATGGGCTCTTCCAGCGCGCCGTCATCATCGTCGCCTGTCGCTCCAAGCGACAATCTACATTCAAGCCTTCAGGTTATTGCCACTGCAATTGAACAAGCTGAACGCTAGAGAGAGCAGAGAATGGGCCTGGCTCAAGGATTTCTGCAAAACATCGACGCCTGGGTTAAAACCAAGGCAGGAACTGAAGATGCACTACTACTGGCGCCATTCATCGAAAAGAGTGCTCCAATCGTGACTGCGTTTGCGATTGGTAATGCTCAAGCATCCGATTCACCCTGTAAGAATCTAAATCCTAGAATGAACATGATAACAACAGCTATTTCTAGGGTGAGAAAATCGGTCGAGAAGCCTAATCTTGCTCTCCCGGAAAAACCAAAGGAGACTGAAACTCCTTGGGCTACAGTAGCCAGGAAAGCTGCCAGGCTTCCCAACCCCCCTGCAGCGCCAGCACCAGCGTCACGAAAACCTGCCACTCACGCCAACTCGGCAGTACCAGAATCTCCAAAAGAAGACAGACGCCTTTTTCTTCGACTTGGACAAGAACACGAGTGGCGCAAACTGTTACTAGTCATCATCAAAAAGTTACCCACTGAGCGAGCTAGAGTTGCACCCTCATCAATTTTGGCGATGTCACAAGTCAGGTCAGGATTCGCAATTGAATGTGCGTCAGATGCAATGAGGGATTCAATCCTGAGAGTAGGGTCATCCCTTGAGAAAGACAATGCCACAATCGAACCAGCGTCAGAATGGACCTCGATCACAGTACCTCATGTACCACTCTACATCAACACACTAGACAGTAGAATTTTGATCACGAACGAAATGGTGAAAGCCGAATGCCAGTCAGTCTGTGGCGTCACACCGGTGCAGGTCCGCCCAAACAAAGTGAAACTTGGCCAATACTTCACAAGCTGGATCATTCATTTCAAGCAAGTACCTGCAAATCTCAAATTCAGACTTTTTGATGAGAGTGGTCCAGCCATACCATTCTCACGTTGACGCCCTATCGAGCAATGCCAACGCTGCTGGGGCTTTCACTCAACTCGAGCCTGCGTCAAAGGACAGCGCTGTGAACGATGTTCTGGTGCACATGAGAAGAAAGAATGTACAATCTCCATACCTAAATGCACTAATTGTGCAGGACATCACGAGTCAACTAACCCCGACTGTATGGCCCGACCCAGACGTAAAAATGGACAATTAACGCCTCGCACGCTAGCAGAGTTAAGAATAATCAGAGAGCGAGGACACCGAGATTTTAAGGCCGCCCTAACAGAGTTGGAAAAGAAAGGGAAAGCCCCTGAGGTCATCAATGTCCCGGAAGAAAAAATGCAGGATCAATGAGTCGGACACCTAACTCTAGCCATTTTAACCAGCAATACAACGCCCTTCTATTTCACCAAGTGAACGTGGGAAAGGGTGGACCAAACATGGAAATTGCACTGCAACAAGCTTGGGATGCAGAAGTTCATATAGTCATGGTACAAGAGTCTTGGACAATGCTAAAAGACGGAGAGTACACCACCAAAAGCCATCCTGGTTTCAATGGTTTTATCCCCTTCGGAACCACGGAGCCGAAAACGCGCCCACGTGCTGTCACTTTTGTACGAAGAGGACTCCACGCGGTTCAAACTTTTCCTTCCTCATCAGGCCAGACAACTGATTACTGTTTCGTGCAGGTAGCTGGACTGACTTTCGTTATCGTCTATTGTGCCCCGGGACCCAGTGGATCTTTGGAGCCGCTATTGAGGTGGCAGCCAGAAGGTCCTTCAGTAGTCGGGGGCGACTTCAACTCCGTCTCACAACACTGGCATCCACTAGTGGAACGACAATATGGAAACGGTGACCTTATCATGGAGTGGGAATTAGCGCACAACATGCAATTGGCAAGTATCATCGGACAAAGCACCCACCGGGAAGGAAATGTGTTGGACCTCACCTGGAGTAACACAACAGCTTTTGCAGCTGTATCAACACGATTCCATTGTACGTCTGATCATTCTACCATCGAAGGTTCAGTTGAAACCCCTGGAAACTCGGACCTATCTGGGATTATGAGACAAATTCGCGTAAAAGACTCAGATTTAGATGAGTTTGCTCGATGCGTGAAGCAATGGTCTAGGTCTGGCCCCCTGAATAGCCCAATCGAGATCGAGAGGTACACAAGAGGCTTAATGCAAGCTCTACAAGACGCGGTCAAGGTTGTTGGACGAGTCCCTGCTGTGGGCAGAGGTAAAACAGCACCTTGGTGGAACCAGGAGTGCAAGTTAAGGCAGATCGACTTCCGGAGTGCCAAAAATTCAGCAGGAAACACAGAAATGACGCGCGAAGCTTTCAGAGCCGCTGTTAAATCAGCAAAACGCGAGTACTGGAAAAAACAAGTCGAAGCAACGGAGACAGAAGCACAAGTCTTCAAGCTAATGCGATTGGCGAGGCCCAGACCTACGACAGAGCCTCCTCCTTTACAAGTCTCACCAACTCAGTGGCTCTCAGATCCACTTCAAAGGACAATTGCGCTCCGGGACTCCCTTCTAGCAAGATTTAACGATAGAAATGACATAGCCACGTGGGAAGATGGCCAACCAGAGCATATTCCTTGGGATGAAGAAGTATCATTGGAAGACGTCACAGCGGCGACCATTGGAATTAAAGAGACTGCTCCGGGGAACGATAAAATTACTGTACGACTACTTAAGGCATGCTGGGGCACGATAGGACCGTATGTTAAGGATCTATATCAGGCATGTTTGAAGCTAGAATACTTCCCGATTCCCTTCAAGGTAGCTGAAGTTGTTCTTCTACCAAAACCAGGACGTGATTTATCCAGCCCAAAAGGATGGTGGCCCATATCACTACTCTCTAGTCTTAGTAAAGGATTAGAACGATTGGTTGCCAAGCGGATGTCCTGGTTGGCAATTAAACACGAAGCTGTACCCTTACAATTGTCTGGTGCACTACCAGGACGCTCTGCAGTCGACTTAGTCTCATGCGTCATACATGACGCCGAAGCTGCCATGAGAAGCAACAAAGTCACAGCTATGGTTACCCTTGATGTTCAAGGAGCTTTCGATGCGGTGTTACATAAACGGCTTCTCAGACGGATGCGAGAACAGGGCTGGCCATTATCACTTTGCCGCTGGGTTGAATCTTTTTTGACACAGCGAAGGGTGCGTGTGAGATATAAAGACGGAGTCACAGATGAGAAACTGGTCGAGTGTGGAGTCCCACAAGGCTCACCACTTTCTCCTTTACTTTTTATGTTATACATCTCAACTCTCATACGAGACGGCACACCAAACTCCAGATTTGGATATGCGGACGACATTGCCATAGTTAGAATCGGTAATAATCCCCGTGAAGCAGTCGCTGCAGCTCGGGAGGAAGTCGATAAACTCATCGAACTTGCCTCAGCACATATAATTGGATTCGACCCTTCTAAGTCCGAACTTCTTGTTATTGGAGGGGGACCCAAGAAGAAACTAGACGCATCGGATCTCCAGGTAAGGGTTGGAGATCAGCATATCACACCCTCTCCGCACATTCGATGGCTTAGTATTTGGCTTGACTCTCAACTAATCTTTCGGCAGCATGTCCAGGAGTGGTGTAGCAAGGCGCAAAGGATATCACAGTTCCTGCGCGCGATTAACACTGTGCAGCGGGGTGCCGCTCCCGGGCCTTCAATCCGCGCGGTGAACGCATGTGTGGTGAGTACAGCAACTTACGGCGCCGAAGCCTGGTGGCCAGGCCTTACCCGGGTCACAACGCAAAAAGACAAGAATGTAGGTACAGGTGTCGGTTGGCATCTCAAGCTACTAGATAGGACAATTCTTACGGCAATCCGAGCGGCTCTCCCTGTTTGGCGCACAACACCAAGTCTGGTCCTCCACCGAGAATCAGGGATCCTACCTGCGGAAATACTGCTACAACAAAGGCAGCTACAAAGTGCAGCCAGGGTCCGCCGACTTGATGGCCGTCATCCTCTGGCGACAAGGGCAGTAGAGACACCTAAAGAGGCTATTAACCGTCTTAAATTACGCGAGAGTAAAAAACAACGCGTCTTCAAAGTCCCCGAGCGATGTCTAACGCGCCTTCAGAATAGCTACCTCAGTTTACCAGCGTCTGAAGGACCTGGATTGCTCTACCGACCGTCCAACGTGAAAGTGAACGTTCGGGGGGGTAGCAGCAAGAAAGATAAGGCAGATGAAATCAAATCTTGGCTCAAAGATCTTCCCGCAGGAACCTTAATTATTTACTCCGATGGCTCATCGACAGGTCCAGGGCATTCGGCTTACGGATTCGCTGTATACAAAGATGGAGAATTGATAGCAACTGGTGGAAATCTTCTCCCAGGAGCAAAAATTTACGACGCAGAAATAGCCGGGGCTCTAAGAGGCTTAGAGGCAGCGTCAGAAATTGGGGCAAACACAGGAATCAAGGTGCTACTTGACAACCAGGAAGCAGTGAGAGCCCTAATTAGCGGCAGAACAACATCTTCTCAGTCGAACGTGAAATGGTTTTCGGAATTGGGCAAGAGTTTATCAGGAGTAGAAGTTCGATGGATTCCAGGACACAGTGGTATTCAAGGGAACCACAAGTCCGACGAGTTAGCAAAAGCAACACTTGCAGCAAGCCCCAGTCATCATAGCCCGGGCGAAATTCAACACGTCTTAACTTTTGCAGCTCTCAAACGAAAAGTCGCCACGATCACACAGGAACTGGTGGAAAAATGGTGGCATAAAAATAGACCTTTCAGATACGATGATTTGGACATACTTATGCGACGTAAACGGCCACCAGAGTTAGCTCTCCCCAGATGGGCGTATCACCGCCTTATCGCGGCAAGGACTGGGCACGGGGACTTTGCTAGTTATCATAGACGTTTTAAACATCAAGATGAGGAAATGTTATGCAAATGTGTTCGAGAGAAACGACCGTGGCATTTCGCAGAGTGTCGCCCGGCAATCCAAAAATGGAGGACGGAAACACAGGAACCACAACCTATGATAAGGGATATGATAGGACAAGGAGGATGGCAGATTTTCTGGCGCTTTTTAACTGTAACACACTGCTACAGTCGGGATGAATCTTAAACAGGGGTGCTGTGTTCCGCTGTAACTTTCCTTTGTCTGGGTTTGTCTCTGGCGCAGGAGTAAGGCATAGTGCAGGGTACTGGAGTCTTAGATGATATTTCTTTGTTTTCCTTTGTTCTTCTGTATTTTATCTGGCTTCGTTAGAGCTGGTCATGTCGGTAGTTAAGAATCTACATACATAGAACTTAACGACCCGTGCCATGCCTCCTAGGTGCAGGGCTTGTGCCCGGTCACGTTAAAAATATCAAATCAAATCGCTCCTAGCGTGACTCCCTGTCGCAAACGGTCTGTAGCAAGCATCAAGAATTGCGGATCCTCTTTATTTCGGGCCGGAACTTCGTCTTGAAGTCTACAGGCTATCAGGAGCAATTAGTTTTATGTGCATGTAGAATGGCAGCCCTAAATGTTTTTATAATTAGCCCTAATTTGTATTTCATTGTCCTTCTAACTACTGGCTCAATCTATATAATTAACGCGGGGGACGAAGACAGCGTTTCTACCTGTACGTGGTGTCCCCGACGAACCTGGAGTTTATCTTCAGAGCCAATAGAAACACGCATTACTTGGTCACGGAGGAAAAGTCATCCAAACGAGTTTCCGGGGCGTACCCAGCTTCCGTTATGGTGGTGATGGATCAGACTAAGTTGGCCCTTTTTACCAGGATGAATTCTCACTGTTTACAGATACTCTGGCATTATACTGTCTCCTGAGGAAAGAGCACCGCTACCTGAGCGCTGATGGTGTCGGTATAAGGAGAATATCTGGACTATGGGATATTAGAGAGATACAGATGGGGATACGCACCTCGCGTGGCTCTGGTGTCTAGGCCTCGCCTGGCCGGAGTTGCAGGTTTTTTGAGACTTTTTCCCGCGTACCGGTTTCCATGGCTACTCTTTTTCAATTTTTTTTGAGCAGAAGGTTCCGTAGAAAAGGTGGTTGAATTCTACGGGTAATTACTGAGCTAAATGGCTACTCGTCATGGGTCAATGTATCAATGATCTTAGGTTCGAGGTAAAAGGGGATAGGAGCACTGTAAAAGGTGTGGCCTGGGTCAGAGAGGAGCCCTAGTGTTATAATAGTCTTGGACTGTACATAGCACGAATAAACAAAACTACTACTACTCTATTGCAGGGGTAAATAGTGAAGGAAACCCCTGAATGCCAAGATCTGACAGGGATTATACAATATGCCATTGGCTGCAATATTTTGACCATACCAAATCCGACAATAGCTGAACCTTATTTGTATGGGAAATTTTGCGTGATAAAAGAAGTGTAGGAGATCCCTGTAACTCGTTGAAATGATGATATTCTATTCAAAAGTGCTAGCTTTTATCAAGTATTAAATTCATTTTTACCAATAATTAAGCATCATTAATAAGGAATCGATTCTCCTCTTGCTCTGATGACTGCCTGGCACCTTTCTGGCATGCTCTCTACAAGCGTACCCAGTTGCTCCTGAGAAATTGACTCCCATGCCTCTAGGACTGCATTACGGAGCACTTCCTCAGATGGATTACCAGAATCAAATTCTGGGTGGTGCTCTTCAATATGGGATTTCATCATATCCCACACTGACTCAATTGGATCCAGGTCTGGGGAATATGACGGCCAGACTATGAAATCTACCCCCCTTGATGACAGCTCTCTTTTCGTACGTTGAGCAGAATGGGCAGGAGCACCATCCTGCATAAAGAGAAGAGGGCCGTGAGAGTCAATTGGTTGTGTTGCCGCGTGGATTAAAGGAACAAACCTCTGGCAGTAACTCTCCGCTTTTATAGTCCCCCAATCCCTACTCCAGAAGAGGGCAGGGCCCTTCTGGTTCCCATAAAAGGAGCCCCAGAACATCCAACCACGCTTTCGAGGACCTTTTCGAACCAGGCAAGTGTGATAATATGTCTCCTCGGGCTAAAAAATTAGATTAATGCAGTTGATACATGACTGAGATCTGGACTCACCTTCCTCGAAACCCATACTCTTGTGTGACGTTCACCAGTGACCCAAGTCTCATCAGACCAAAGAATTTGGGACCACTGTTCAGGTGTCCAAGAAGAGTGTTCTTCCGCCCACTCTAATCTTTTCCTCATATGTGCAGGCGTTAGAGTAGGCTTCGCTTGAGCAATGCAACGCTTGAACCCTCTTCTCTCAAGAGCACTTTTGATTGCGATTTGGCCACAATTCCAGTGGGAAAACTTAGCAGCAAGCTCCAGGTGGCTCATCTGGCGGGCCTCACTTGAAGACGTGACAAACTCTTCAAGCTCAACTTCCTGCTGAGCGTTCAAGGCGTGGGGTCGGCCATTTCGCTTTTTGGGCGTCAGACATTGCCTTGCAAGGGCATATTGTACCCTTCTTTCGGTGATACCGAGTTGATTACCGATGGCGAGATGAGTAAAACCAAGGCCACGTAACGTGTATATCTGGACTCGCTGATCCCTAGAAAGCTGGCTCCGTGATCTTGGAGTAGTGGGAGATGCTGGGGTGCTCATTTTTCTTCGCAGTTTATCGTGAGGATATAGGTTATTCGATATGTCGTGTCAACCGATTTAGTGTGGTACGAGGATGCTGTGCAACTATCGAACATAAGAGAGAAGGTTCAAGGAAGAAGGAATGCCTCGGTTGCCTTATTGCCTTATTGCCTTAGTCTAGCCATTTTTGTAGCGCTAAAGTCGGAATGTCAGGGACAGCCCATGTAAATTACACAGAATGTGGAGCTACACTTCTTACCCCTGTAATAGAGTATATTGGTTTGGAGCTTTCGCTCGGACCTGCATAATATGCATAAGTACATCAGTACATAAGGCACAAGTGCATAAGTATATGAAAGAGAACTGACGTGGAGGACTACCTTAGAATGTTCTAGAATGAGGGAAGAAGATTCTGATATACAGTCGTCCCTCTCTAACTCGATAGTGGGTCCCGGTATAAGTATTGAAAATATTCATTGTAACTTGGACTTTTATATTTGCAACACTTACCATTATAGGTAATTTTGCGCGCAGGGGTAAGTATTGCAAATGTGAATGTCTGAATTTCAATGAATATTTTCAACACTTATACCGGGACCCACTATCGAGTTAGAGAGGGACGACTGTAGATCAGCAGGTGTATTTTAGCATGTATCTAATCGTGTAGTTCAGTAAGCTTCTATGTTATTGTCTCATTACTTAATCTACGACCAATTCTAGAACGCACTTTATTATCCTGTCCCATACACATCCTCTGTCGTAGGTAACAGTCATCCTGCTCACCCTCATAATCTACTTTTAAAAGACATGCAAATAAAACTAATTGCCCCTGAAAGCTTGTATCGAGAATTCACCATGGAAACGGTCTGGAATTGAGTGGGGAAGCCATCATCCTAGCCTTTTGGAACGACATAGCTTAGATCGCCAGCATACGTCACAACTCTGACCAAATATTCTCACCATCGTATTCATTCTTGGCCTAAAGCACGATCATGCCCTTTCGCCCCAGATGTCTAGACAGGTGTTAATCATTTGTCTATTGAATCAATGTTGAGGATAGCGGCTTGGGATAGCGGACCCAAAAACGTTTTTGGAAGAATAGTGTCCCTTGGTCATCGATCTCATACTCCAACCGGGAGATTTTTAACGGCAGGTTTGATGTGAATTGCGGCTTATTCTTTCAAATCGTTTTATATAGGGAGTCAAGGTTAAGTGAAGTCGCCTGTCATTTACAGGGGGTTTTTTGCCAATATTTACCCAAACATAGTATTCTACCGTAATGATTACGATTACGCGAGGCCGAATGTGGTAAAGCTTAAATCTCTGTTCAAAAATAAGATGAGAGAAATTGAGGTCGACAAAAGTGAAGCCGCCTGTCTCTCCCCACTTTGTTTCGCACTAAGCCTAAAAATTCGAGTTCATACGTCATATTAAAACTTGCAATTCAGGTTTGCTGTTGATACAGATTTTTAGGCCTAATCTGAAATAGGACCCCGTTTGCATTCAATACTTCCTCACATCTTCCAGCCATACTCCCAATCAGTTGTGTGAGCTTTTCCTCTGTTGTATAATGGCACCATACCTCTAGCACAATGGGTCGAATCTCCGCCCTGTTCCGCTGTCTCGTCCGCTCAAACTCCGGGTATCGTTCTTGTATGTAGTATTTCATCATACTCCATACATTCTCGATCGGATTGAAGTCAGGAGAGTTAGCAGGCCAGGGCATAGATTCAACTCCATTGGCATCGAGAAACTCCCCAGCCGGACGTTCTTTATAAGCAGAGGCGTTGTCGCGCACAAACATATGATCGTGGCCCGTCTCTACTCTCTTTTCTCTTGTCCAATTACCTATCCTTGGGAGGATATGTTCACTTTATCATTCAGAGGTCATACTTCCCCACTCCCGCTCCCAAAAGACACGAGAACCTCGTTCGATTCCCGCGAAGCTTTCCCAGAACATCCAAGAGTTGTTCTTGCAACGATCGATAAAACACAAGTGTCATTAAAGTCTTGGACCCTCTTTAACGATTTTAGAGCCCAAAATATTTTTGAAAATGATTAAGATTAAATTAACCTTTCTGGTAACATATACAGATATTGTTCAACTATCGTTTATCCATGTCTCGTCACTCCAAAGAACTCGTGACCACTCTTGACGCCAATTCAGATGCTGTTCGCTCCACCATATTCGGACCGCACGATGATTTTCAGAAAGCGGAGGAGAGCTACGTGGAGTTCGCCGCTCGTAACCTCATTTTCTGAGCGCATTCTGAATTGCGTATTCTCCGGCACTCCAACGACGAAAATGGAGAGCCGGTTCAAGAATCGACATTTGCCTAGTTTCCCGCGAAGAACAAACAAATGTTTCCAGCTCATCAACTTGGGTTGAGCCTAAGAGCTGTGGACGTCCTGTCCGAGGTTGTGGAGAGGCACGACCAGATCTGACCGTATTCCGAACTTGAAGGATGGTGACTTCAAGTTGATCTGCTATTTCTCCATTAGAAAGTCCGGCTCTGTGGAGTGTGAGTATCTAAATGTAGTTAATTTATGGGGAAAGTTTTCTTATAGCTGAATTTCTGTAACCACCTGCAATTTTTGATCTCGAGTAAGATAGGGCGCACGTCTGCTGACAGGTGGAGTAATTTGAGTATTCATTCTGCTAAGGTTTTTGTTAGTAATGAGGTACATTTATCTGTTTGATTGGAAATTACAAATTTGTATTGAACGAATGAAGCTTGTTGTATTTTCTTCATCGCGCTAAAGATTTGGTAAAATTTGTGTAATGAAGGGAAATATTGATCCAGATTTTTAGTGAAAATTCAGGTCATCGAATATGAACATACTCAGATTTGATGAACACGAGTTAAAAGGATACTTAGGAGGAAATGAAACTTGGCATAGAGAATTATATAATAGTACTGGGACGCCCTGTTTTAGGGACTTCACCGTTCCTTCACCGCCTGCTGTTTAAGGCTGACAATACCCCTGCATGCCAACCCATGTCGGTTAAGCGAAGACTTAACTTACCCTTGACCCCCTGTAGCTATGCGGCCCTTTAGCATTCTTGGAGCTTCCCAAGCCGCTAAAGTACGTATCGTTGTTGGGTCCACTCTTATTCCTGTCTGAATATGCATTTATGTTTATCACATGACACCTTGAGATTCATTCTTGATTAGGAATAGCGCTAGCGTTATCTAGTGATTTTCTGATTTTTTATATCATATCGTATTCAGCCTATAAGATATGTCGAAAGTTATTTCTTTGTTCTCATACATACAGTGTTGCAGCCCTGAACATTGTTAACAGTAGGCGTTCATTTTCTAGATTGAGCTAGCAGTTAGAGGGGCAATGAAATACACAATTAAAGCTAAGTATTAACAATCTTTAAGGTTGAGAGACTGTGTAGACTACATCTCCGAGAGGGCGATAGTTAGACAAGAAATATCCAGTAGAGCCTGTCCAAACCCATAGTGGGTCATGGGTTTAATTATTGTTCAGATTCATTATATTGTTGCTACTTACTTTTGCAACACTTATCCTTGCACGTCATTTTGCGAGCAGGGGTAAGTATTACAAATATAAACGGCAAAATGTCGATTATTCTAATCAATAATTATACCAGGACCAACTATGGGTTTGGACAGTTTCCACTGTACAGTGTCTCAGCCCTAAAGATTGTTAGTGGCTGATGTTGGTTTTGTGTGTCTATACCTTGCAGTCACTTATCTCAACATTCAAAACTAAAATCAGCCACAAACAATCTTTAGGGATGAGACACTGTACATCGAAATACACGTTCTTGTGACAACCACATTGTAGTGTAACCATAACTACATCAGTATATCCCGTCAATTCCTTCATTTTCATTCATGGTGAAGCCTAAATACTTGATCTCCTTCATAGCAATTTCGCACGAGAGTGAATCCAGCTTCAACTCCACCTTTTGTGAACGGTCTAATACGTGATTGAATTTTTTTTTTAAATCATATTGTATTCAGCCATCTAGCTATGACAAGAGATTTAAGTACTTTTTTTTTTAATACAGTTACCCGCTTCCTAACTCCTTGAACTCCCCTTGGCACCAGTCTAGAGGCTCATAACATAGGGTCAGACTGTCCAACATTACTAATAATACCAAACTGACCCTAAATTCGAACTTAATGCCTGTATCTTGTTTTCTTTTTTGAATATGTTTCTTTTGGTATTCTTTTTATTTTTTGTTGCTTCATTAAAGAATTGTGGTTTCTTAACCTGGTGTTTCTATTAGTTGCATACACTTAGACATCTCTAAGTTTCTCAATAAATTTTCTATGCCAAATTTGGATTTGAACATAATTCGTGGATTTTTAGGCTCTAAACCTTCAAATTCCTTATCCCTCACTGTAGAAAAATGTGGACAGTGCAAGAGCAAATGCTCCGTTGTCTGCTTCTTGCTATTACAGAAGTTGCATATATAACTATCCACTTTTCCTATATTATAGAGGTGCGTGATTGGATTTGTTGCAGTGATCTTCTAATCCGTCAATGGTGAACATTACAGCATCATCTACATAAGCTGAGCATATTATCCCCAACAGGTCCCCCAGCTCATGTTTTATCTACTATTGGAAAGCTGAAGGTGCCTAAGCCAGTCCAAATGGCGTAACAATCCACTCGAATGATCCGTGGCGGGCTCTAAACGCTGTCTTCCGCTCATCGCTCTCCACTATTCTCAGTCTATGGAAGGCCGATCTGACATCTATTTTAGTCAGCTATGGCGCCGCTGATAATATTTGTATAGTTTCCCGAACCAATTATTGAGGATGCAGATTCCTTTCCCGAATACTCCATCTGTTCGTTTTTAATTTTCCGATTTGAGTTCAGTCCATAGAATTAAGAAAGCAGTAAAAAATTTGAAGAGGATAAAATGCGGTAGCTTGAAGATTTCGTCGTGGCAGACAAATCTTTGAAAAAGCGACAAAATTGAGTAAAATAAAAGCGGGAAAATTGAAATTGAAACTTCGATTTCGTGCGGAATTTTTAGACTCCACCGGTGAGTCCAACTATTGATATTTTGAGAGATTTCAAACGGCCCTACAATCCCAACCTGTTGTGCTTTAGCATAATGTAATTTTTTCTGTCAGTTTTGGCGCGCTTTTCGAACGAATTCTTCCCACGCAAAAACTGCATCGAGTGCTCCTTTCTGAAACCATGATCGTCTTGGAGAGTGAGCCAATTGAACCATGACGACTCAAATATTTGAGCAAGGGGGACGAAGACGGCGTTTCTACCTGTATGCGGTGTCACCTACGAACCTGAGAGTGCAATATACTCTCGGAGCCAAGATCCAGTCATTCTCTTAAACGATCGAATTGATTTTTCCTGACGGAGATGCTTGTCAGAAGGAGTACTGCTAGGCTGCTTTTGGTCGGAACTCCCGCACTGCAGAGATTTCTCAACTACAAAAATTACGATGAAAAGAATCAAGACCATTCAAGACCATACTGGATTACGATAATTTTGGCAATCCCCTTCGATACACTAAAAAATCTTTTGATCACTCACTATTCAATATCGAAAAAGCAACAACACGACCTGCGACTCTCTCTTCCAACTCTATTTACGGGGAATTATCGTAAATCACCCATTTTGGGTTACAGGAAATAAACGTCTGGTAAAAAGAATAAAGTTTTCGTAGGAGGATGGGAGAGATGCTGGACTATGGAAGCTTTAGAAGTATTTGGAATAGAGGACTTAAAACTGGGAGGGTATCTCCTTGAAGGATGGCACAGGCTGCCATTCCTTCTCAATTCTTACAAGCTTCTGAGGCGCTGAGCAGCGGCCAGGCATTATTTTTTAATTTGCTGGGCTCTTATGGAGGCGTTGGCATGCCAGGTAATCTACGCGGGTGATTATGAACGGAGTGCTCTACGTCTAGCGTAAATTGAGACGCTAGACCTAATTTGGAAACGTTATCTTCATATTTATTGCGTTAGGACTTCTACCACTTTGTATGAATACTAACAGCAATAATAACAGCCTCACATCTCTCTCTCTCACATTATTGGCATGCTTTGCAGCGTCAAACTAAGTCATCCTGCAAATAATATGCTTCCTCCACAATTATTTGTGTCAGAGCCCTGGGCTACATATGAAAGACAATTTTTTTTAAAAACTACGTTGCTTCAAGAGATGGTCCAGTGTCCAAAATCATTAAGATGCAACTTCCTTTGAGCTTGACTGAGTCTGGTAAAGGATTAATATCAAATTGTGTTTGGTTTTATCCTGAACTGCCGGGTGATATTTCAGCGTAGATCTCTAAAACCGCTTGACCGGAAAATTGCCCACTACTGAGCTCGAAAGAAACAGCATCCCGGGGAAACTTTAGTGAGTAGATGTAGAGAATGAAGTTGTTGCGACAGCCACTAGGTAGATTGTTGTCCAATTCCTCCCGATTATCCGTCTCACTGAATCAGCCTAAAAATGTTCGCCAAAGCGATTATTTGTTGCCCGTAAGCGTGACGGGACACACCCAGCTTGTCGAAAGCTCATTCACTCAAACAGATCAACTGGGAAATATCCAGATGTCATACCTAGATTCCTACCGAACGGTTGTGTCTTATGTTAGCTAGCTATTTTCAGCTGTATGATGACCATGGAAGAGGGCATGGACCGACTCTTACGTTTTCCAAGGGATTCTCTAACATCTCTCAATATATCACAGCTGTGAAAAGATCCAGCTTGCAGGTCTTGCTGAATTTGAGTAAGTGATCTCCTGTCCCAAGTGAGGAATATGTCTCTGAGACTACGCAGACTCTATATGGGGTATCTGTTTGGTTTGCACGCCACTTCGTCTCATCTGTGCGAACTTTAATCCATAGATCATTTCAAGAAAACGATTCTCTATGCCTTTTACATAGGTAACAATGCCCGAGTTGCGAAATGTGCAACAACCATACCATCTCTTAATACGATGGAGCTTTGTGTATGATTGATGTCATCTGTACTGGTTTGAAGACATTATCATGTTGCTCCTCGTTGCGATACAGATGATTTATTTGCCGAGGTCATGAAGCCTGGATAACTCATAATACGCGTGTATCTTAAAGATCAGGTTAAAGTTTATGTCTTATTGTTATTATGATGTTTTGCATGCCGGGCTTGGCCTTTCATCCAGGGGTCGTAATACGGGTAATTGAGTTCTAAATAGACTCATAGCTGTCTACATGATCATTTCTTATGAAACGGAAAATAAGAAAAGAAAGAATTTTTGGAAGACTTGTGTCCTACGCCTCCATCCCTTCCGCTAGACTCGAATCCTGACACAGCAGAGGTCAAGTTCCTCATAGCGCTGTGGTCGGTAAGCTCGTCACCAGTTATCGGTCGGCTCTTCAGCACGAATATTAACATGGCGCCCGAGTGCTGCAAAAGTAAGTATTGGGCAAATTTGCCTGTTGTTTGGCGAAACAAAAATTACTTGCTAGTTTGAGATTTCGGCCAAAGCTGTTCTTGCCATCTCGTCCGCTTTTTTGATACCTTCTATACCGCTGTGTCCGGGAACCCATTGTACTTCTACGTGATTATGTTCCTCGCCGATCCGTTTAAATCTCCTTGCTGCTGCTGGAGATGATCTAGAGTGGCCCTTTTTCTAGAGTTTTGGATGCCTCTTGGTTGTCCAGCATCACTTTGATTGGCGCGTTTCTTTCTGTCGTTATTGTTGCCTCCAGTGCTCTAAGACCTCAAACAATTTCCGCATCGTTTACCTCAACGTCTAGGAAAGTCCTCTCACCGGTCGTTTTAAGGAGTCTATTCTTTTAAATGGCGTAGCCAAAGGCTGACCTTCCTGTTTGAATTTACTCGAGGAAGGCTAGGAGACCAGGTTTCTATCTGTTATGACCCACCGACAGGGTCAGCTCGTTGAGAAAATTAAGCTATAACCTAGATGTTATACTCTGCAACTTCTGTAGACTCCTCTCTCCATCAATACAATCATACAATTTCTAATACTACCCAGTAAATTGACGTGCTGATCACGCATGCTTGTACCGCCCGAATCAGAGAGCCTGGCGCTGCATCACGCTGCACCTTACTAACTGGTTGCAAGAACTGTCCCAGCTTCTACGCTTTCCCGCGCCAATGTTGTACGTTGAACTTGAATAACAATTGGGGGTCTATACACACTCCAAGCCATCGAATATGCGGAGCTGGTACTACTCTTTTATCTTTTACGATGATTGCAAGATTTTTAGTGTCAATCCTCTTCCTCGGACCTCGGATGACTAGGAGCTCGGACTTAGCCGGGTCAAATTCGATCCTGTGTTCTACCGCCAAATATATCAGTCTCTTGACTTTCTCCTGGGCCACTGCTATCGCCTCGTTCAGGTTCTTGCCTATTCAGGCTTTCGTGATGTCGTCGGCATAGCCAAACCTGCTGTTTGGGCTGCCTTTTTGTATAAGGATCGAAATATAGGGTGAGAAGGGTAGAGGGAGATTGGCCAGCCCTGTCTCCGCATCTGCATGAGTAAACGATTGTGCAGAACTCCATCGAGAGCTCCTTAAACGTCAAGCGTTGTCATAGAAGCCATCTTATTGCACCTCTTAGCTGCCTCTGCATTGTGTACAACAAAGGAGACTAAGTCTACAGCTGAACGCCCAGGGTGTGCGCAAAATATTTGTTGCGGTACGACCTGATACTCAATCGCCGGTTGGGCCATCCGTTTAGCTACTTACCGTTCTAAACCTTTGGCTAGACTTGATAGAAGTGAGATAGGTCGCCATCCTTTAGAGGTGGATAGATCTCGACCTGGTTCTAGGAGCAATATTACTTCTGCCACCTTGAAGGGGGTAGGAACATATTCTAGTTTTAACCACGCCTGGTGTAAATCTCTAAAAAGAGGATCTATCGTTTTCCAATACTCTTTGAGCAAACACACAGTGATCTTATTGCTGCCCGGAGCTGTGTCTCTAACTGCTATAGTTACCACTGTTACCTCCTCGAGAGTCAACAATAAGTCCAAAGGAATAGTTTCTGGCTGTGTGTTATCCCATGTTTGACTGTTGTTTTTGGTATTGAATCTCGCAAGTAGGGAGTCGCGTAGAGCAGTTTCTCGTTCCAATGGATCCGAGAGCCAGTGTTTGGGGGAAACTTGCAATGGCGGTGGCTCTTTGTTTGGCCAAGATTTCGCCCGTCGCATTAGCTTATATACTTGAGTTTCAGACTCAAAAGCCTCGATTTGTTTCATCCAATACTCGTGTTTTGCTGCCTTAATTGTTTTCTTGCATGCCATCCCAGCTGCTGCTGGGTTTCCTGCCAAATTTCTAGCCTCTTTGTACGCTAGCCATTTCTCTCTCAAGTTTTCATTCCACCAGGGGGCTGTAATTCCACCTTCTACTGCTGGAATCCGACCGGTAACCCTGATAGCGTCATGCAACACCTCCAAGAGTCTCATTGTTCATCTTTCTATATCTACAGTTGAGTTTAATGGCCCCGGTCTCGTTCATCCTTCTAAAAATCGTACAAAATCAACTAGGTATGAGTCGCTGATACGAACCTGCTTTACAATTCCGGTTAGATCAGATATCCCCGATATGAAAACGGTTCCTCCGATCGTGGAGCGGTCGGATGCACAGTGAAACAGTGATGTGACTTAAGCGAAAGCATATGCATTGCTCCAAGTCAGGTCAATCATATTTCCGTCTCGATGGGCTGGTTCCCCTATGGTAGTAATTAACTTCATTCCATACGCCAAGGCCCAATCGAGGATTAGGTCACCTTTTCCATGCTGTCGCTGAGTTTGTGGTTGCCAGCGTTAAGACACCGAATTAAAATCGCCCCCGACTATCGTGGGCCCCTGTGGTTTCCAGCGTAAAAGTGGTTCAAGAGAACCAAGAGGACCCGGCGCTCGATAAACATTGACAAAAGTAAGTCCAGATGTCTGCAAAAAATAGCAGTCAGCCGTCCATTCCGTGAGAACGTGATGGCCCTTCGTCGTACTCCTTCTCCTCTCAGAGGGATTTGCCGATTGTAACCTGGGTGTCTTTTGGTCACAAAAACTCCGTTTTTGATCATTGTCCATGGTTCTTGAATCATCACAATATCTGCTTCTGCTTCCTATGCCTATTGCAGAGCTATGTCCATTTTTGGTCCTTCTCTTGCCACTTTTACTTGGTGAAATATAAGTATACCTGGGTTTCCCCGCGCTGCATCTCTGATTTGGTCTCTGTTTATTGATCATGCATAGAGGCCGCCGGGGCGCTGACTGTTGAAATCAGACATTCCATTCTGACTTTATCAGCTGGTAATTATCAACAGTTATGGGATCTCAAATCCCATTACGTAGCATATATCATGTGATTCCTTAAGCGATAGGAACATAACTCTTTATTGTAAAATATGAGAACATTTAATAGTGTTTTTTTATCTTAGTTGGCAAATGCAATCTTAAGAATTCCCTTCAAACACCTATTTTCATCAGCAGTTTCTAATTCTACAAGTAGCTCTAGTTTAATCGGCTTTGCGGCTGGCGCTTACTTCCACAATTCCTCCTACGATCGCTTATAACTGTAATACTGACAGCTTCTGCTTTAGTTTTCTTGTGTCTCTTCTGTCTTTCAGTAAGCGTTACTTGAAAGTCGCGGTTACCCCGCTCACGAATAACCCGTAGCTTTGCAGGCGTACGTGGTGTAATAATATTATTTTGACGGCGTGAACGGGCCATAAAGTTTTTATTTCTGAAGTTTATGTCTTGCCAGTGGCTATGAAAGAAAAATAGCCAATAAACTTCATCGTAAAACCCAACACTTGCGCGGGCTGAGTTTATTCGTGAATACAAGAATATCTGAGACTCGTCAGATCTCTCTCGCGAACAATAATAGACAAGATAACGTAAATTGAAAAGGCATCAATTTGGCCAGTCGCAGAATAAATTTGACTCGTAACCGACCATCATCTCTGTTGTTCGACAAAACTACTAACAGCTAAAACTTCACCAGAGTTTCCTAAAGGTAAATGTCGCAAACGGGGAAAATCTTCATCAATAGGGGCGCTAGTTCAAGTTACGGAGTAGAGATATGGTTGGCTTAGATACATGAATGTTATGCCACGACTAGTCTTCGGACTACAGCAGAAAGAATTAAATTATTAACCAATTTACATGAAAGAGAAATTCGCAAGAATTGGTTTCTTGAAGGCACTGTAAATTACGAGCGTCTCTGAATTACGAGCGTCTCTGAATCACCGAGCTCAGAGATAGATGATTCTCTAGATACCCTGAAAATTGATCTAGAGCAGAATATGAGGATGGATTGTTACCAGAGTGTAAAGATGAGGGATCAAATATGTTAATGGAGAGGCTAAGTGTGGTAGTTCGCACACTGAATACCTCGTCATATTAAGTTCTACGAGCCGATCAAGCTAGGTCCTAGGGGGTCGATGACTTAGCATCTATACGTGGTGTCCCCTACGAGCCTGTGGCTCTCCTTTGAGAGTCTGTAGAGTCAAGATTAAGTCACTTACCTTTTCAAATTTAAGATGAGCTGCCTTGCACTCACTTGATGACACGTATCTTCCAAAAATTCCTACGATGGCGACAACGACAAAGAAGTTGGGAAAGAGGTCAAATATTGCGGTACGAAACGCTATACCGGTAGTCTAATTCGACATATTCTACTCTGCGGCGGGTTAGCCCACGAAAGCTAAGTGCGAGACTTATTCAGCCTACTAACGACAGATTTCGACTTGATAATAACGCCGTTTCTTCATTCTGAAATTACGTTTTACTAGCTAGGAGGACTGTTCTAATTGTAGGAGTTACTTAACCACCCTACGTCCGTAACGATATTAGATGGTTAGGCTAGGCTATGCTAGGCTACTTCGCGGTTAACACTCAATTCCAAGAATTTTCTGACATTATGTCATGACCTTCGATTTGTCCTAAGGCGCGGGTCAGAGGCGGAGGCACAAGGAGGCTAGAAAGGATAGAGAGCCACCTTAGGTATACACAGGTCTGCTGCGCCAGACTGGACGGCCTGTCTAAACGCTTCAGAAGGGTAGCTGTGTCTTCGGATTTACTCCTGATGTCGGCATTAGGGGAACCCCGCACCCAGTGGTTTTTGGTAGATTTTTCCCGGCGGCTGTACACCCGTAAATGGCCTTCGTTTCGTTGGCTGGAGAGAGGAGATAATGATGGGCTAATGGCTCCTACAAATGTACACTCGAATGAAGACCTGTGGGGGTATTGCTGATGGAAAGAGACCGTGGAGAGGCAAAGGAAAAGACGTACTACCCGAGGAATAGGCGTCTTTGGCCTGTAGGCAGAGAGGACCTACATGTCTGTCAATGGTCGTAGACTTAAATGGATAATAATTCAAAAAAAAAACAAAAAGCTAAGCCCTGTCTCTCACAGAAGTATATTCATGGCGCAACCGCTAACACAAATGAAAGCATCTGCGCGGGTGGGCCCCAAGTGATGAAGGTTACCAAGTATTTCACAGTTTTCATGACATACTCTGTTCGACTCATTTTCCTCGAGGATTTAGGGAAGTGCGGCATTCATTGAACTCATAAAATAGAATCAGATCTACATCAGGGGTAGGTACGTAGATGTTATGTAAAAAATCAAAACCTTAGCGCCTCTTTAAAACCTATTACGCTAGATTCGCAAGACATTAAAATTTTAGACGTAGAACCCAATTAACTTTTCCAGCAGCAAAATAATTTATCTCAATAGGCTTCCCATCTTAGATTAATTTGTTTTCTCTTTACCTGTAAGAAAATAGTTAGCAGAGTACGGCAGAGATTTATAGACACTTACGATAGGCGCTAAAAATATTGCACTTGCTGTCAAGGCCGCAACAGTTACTACTAAGCTTAGCTTATTGAATTCTTTTCCAAGAATATCAAAAGCCTGACTGGGCGTTACCCTCGTTCCAAAAATATCAATACCGTAGGCAAACAATAGACTGGTACTCTCTAATAATGCGGGCATGGTGATAACGTCCCTAACGCCGATCACTTCACGCTCATGTGTAATAATCATCTTTGGGTTGAATTCGATAAATGGCTGATACTGAAATAATCCTTCTTCTATCTCAACAGGAGTGGGATCACGACCGACAGGTCTTCGGGGGTCGAGCAGAGTCCGAGGAATACCGATGATAGCATTAGAGTGAGGCAGGGTGCAAATAAGTTGGCGAGATGTTATACCTTGGAGTGTTTGGGTGACGGTCATATGGCTGATAGGCTCTGGGATTAGGTAAGATTGACTGACAACATGTATTGTCGCCAGCTCAGAGATCGGATTCTCCAAGGGTTCAAGGCTCGAGAACTTATCACTGGAGCCCAGTGGGCCTCGGTCATTAGGATATTTCGATTCAAAAAGTTCCGAAACAATAATTTGGTACCCTTTAGATGACGGGATTTTTGTTAAGCCAGAAGAAGTGTCACTCCATAAAGAATAAACAAACCAATTTTCGGTCAACACTGAAGCAATTGGTTTTTTTACATCGACCTCGCTATGAGAACAGAAATATAGCATTTCACCAGAGATGCTATCTAATAGATAGAAGAAAGCAGTCGAGATTTGGTCCGAAACAGTTGTAATTAGAATGAGATTTGGATTTAGGTACTTATAAAGAACGTTGCGATCGCCAAGAACTCTGCCGATAGATGCTACAGGGTCGTGAGTAGGCCTCGAAATAACATTGACGATCCTCTGTCCAGGTTTGGGATTGAAGGCCCAAGTTACGATTGGGTGAGGCTCTTCTGTGCCCTCAAATTTTAGTCCTTTTACTTCACCATTCTTAGTCCATGTCACAAGAAATCCTTTTGGGCCGTCGTGTGAGGGAATGTCAACAGGAATTCCGTTCTCGTTGATATTTAGTAACCATCTGCCTTGTGTAATTTCTACTATGGCGGTTTTTTCCACTTGAGTTGAAATGGATGGCTCGATCCACTCGACTATGCTTCCGGTAGTAGAGTTTAGTGAGATAGATTCGCCACCGGATCCGCGGATACTGACAGTACCCTTGGTGTTATCAGCCAAAATTCCTTTTACATCCCATTTGTTTGATACAGATCTATCAAAGACTTTCAAAGACCATAAAATGGCGCCATTATTACCCGAGTTCAGTGCATAGACGCTGCCACGGATACTTGCAATGTAGACAATTTTATTAAAGCCAAAATTATCTCTTTCAAGGGCAACCGGTTTGCCGGCGAGTCGAGTTGGATAAACACTGCTCAAAATACGATATCGCAACTTTTCAAGATATTCTGGGAGATAACGGAGATCCTTAATGTGACGACGAACTCGGTGGATATATGCCCGTAGTGGGTTGCTATGAGCTTCGGCTTGGAGAGTAACAGCGAGGCTCTCCCTCTCTGGAATTTCAGCCCATGCAACTGCCACGCCCCCCGAAAGACCTTCATGACGAGCCCAAACTTCAGCGCCATTACGAACCATTGTCAAGGTTTCATTAGATGTCAGACCGGCGAATCTCACAGCATAAGAGTCTCCCGATTTTTGAACAACTTCGGAGGCTGCGTGTAAGAATTCTACATCTAACCCCGTTTTTACCGGCCATCTAGCTAGAATTTCATGGGAGGCTGACGAGACACTGATCACCTCATTTTGGGTGATTCTCGTGAAGAATGCATTTGGACCCTGGTTGCTAGTAGAGATTATTTCTTTCCCACTATGTTCCGGAAGCTCATAAGCCCTGTCGATAGATTTACTTTTCAAATCAATGTGATAGATCTCCGCCTTATTTGATTTCTTTGAACCCACATGGACTAAGAAATGAGGTGGTGATTTAGGAAGATTAGGAGCGTGGATAGAAATTTTTTCAACCTTGTCTTCATGCAGATTAAGTGGGATGGCGTTGAGCACAGCATTAGATCTAGTTAATACATTAACTTTGAGATTTTTTTTAACCTTATCAGGCCACGCAATAAAAGGTAAAGCTGAGTTTATTCCAGAAAGCAAAATTTCATCGACTGAGTGAATATCAGCTTGGCTCTGAAGTACGTAGTCACTGTTTTTTCCTCCTGTCTCTAGATCAAGCGTCGAGATCCTTATATTGGAAGGGCCTTTAGCTCCCAGTAGAGAGATTATGAAAACGTCTTTAAGGTTTGCACTGATCCGCCATGGAATATCTCCAGTAGTATCTTTAGATTCCCAGACTACTTCCCCAGAGTTGCTCTTGAGTAGCCTCACAATGCCTGTGCCATTCTCATCAAATAATACCAACACATTCTTTATTGAATTATCGTCAACCAATGTCTCCACAATCTTCAAGTCTCGTACAGTTCCGTTAAATTGACTACTCCACCTAGAAATTCCACTCAAGGCGTCCCACCCGTCAATTCTCTTCCCAAACCCCGATACAACCATTCTCTCACCCTCTACCCCCCTGAGTAAGCCCTCTTCACTCCATTCGCCGAGTTCCTGCCGCCACACGATACGTCCAGTCCCTGGATTTATTGCGCCTAATACGCCAAGGTCACTCAATGTGTATAAGAGTGTGGCTTTGTCGTTATCTCGAGGTTGGTAGAAAAAAGTAGCGTGCGATAGGGGTAATCCGAGGAGCTCATGGTGATAGTCGATATGGTAGGCGTCATCTGCAAAGACAGCAAGAGTACTTGAAACAAGACATAGAGTAGCTGTGAGAAAATCGAGAGGTATTCGCATGGCTGTGGTAGGTGTTAAGCTACAGTTTGCACTCTACCTAACTTTCAAGGCTGCCATCATAGTGATATCCTTTACCTGAATATAGTCACGTGATATCTCAGCATCGATATGGACTTATGATCAAAACTCGCCCCACTTCTGGCCAATACCTAACAAAGTAGGATAAAATTCACAGGGCAGCTGCAAGAGCGATTCTGCCAGCTTGTAGCACTGCCCCCTCGCCCGCACTCCTCAGAGAGGCCGGTCTTCCCCCTGCTGGGATTGCATTAGATAGTATATCTAGGAGAGCAGCTGTCCGAATCCGCAATCTCGATGCCCGTCACCCCCTATTTATACGAGGACAAAAGTCACTTTTAACTACTGCGCCCATATGAGTCTCCCGGCCATACAGGCATGTTCCAGCATCGGAAAAAGTAAACCCACTACACCTACCTCTGTGAGAGACACCAGAGTCGGAAAAAGATGCGTTTACTCGAGTTTGTGGCCTGATAGGCATAGCTAGCTCAAGGGCGGAACAATTTCGTGAATTTCTACTAACTATTTCCCAATCTTAAATCCTAGTATATTCACATGGATCCAAAGTTCCTGAACGGAATTCTGATGAAGGATATACAATCTTTCAGCTTGGGCGTTCAAAACAGACCAGAGCCTTCCCTTTAGGCAGTAGCAAAAAAATCTGCCATGCGGAAACATATGCGGCACCAAAATTTATCCAGGCAGTTTTCGTCCTATTAACTACGTATCTCTCCAAAAGCCTTTGGTTATTTACCGATAACCTAGAAGTAGCGAAAAAGCCTACAACCAAAGCTACAACTACTTCATCCCAGAAAGTTTTTATTGACGCTCTACAAATTGTCGGGAAATGGAATCCCAGGACTCGACTTCCGCACAACAGCGAAGGAGAAATTAAAGTATTTTGGGTTCCGAGCCATGCAGGAATCGAAGAAAATGAGTTCGCCGATACCGAGGCGAAAAGATGCGTGGCCATGTTTTACCATTATGAACAATCGAAATTATCTTTAGTAGCACTAAATTTGTTGAATTCTTCACAGAATAGACAAGCGAGAGAAAAATGGTGGAATAAATATGCTCCACAGTCATGCATCAGGCCAGGAATTAACACCGCCACTATCTTCCTCAAGGGGCTTCTGTTGAGCAGAAAAGTCCTGGGCAAAATAATCGCAGCTAGGACTGGACATGAGATTTCACCAACTACCATGCTCGCTTCAAGCACAAGGACGCAAAAATGAAAGCCTCCAAAGAAGCCCTGGTCTCTCAGCTCCCGCCCAGGATGAAAATAACGAACAAAAACTTTCATGAAGAGAAAATAGATATTGTTTCTAACTCCGACTTCTCATCAAGCCCTGATCATGAAGCTATGGTGGACTACCTAAGTCTTCCTCCTACCCTGTCGCATGACCCAAGGATTCACAGAGAAAGATAATACTGACCCCGAGGCAGGCTTCTCAAAGCCTTGCAACTTTATACATGCAGGCCCTGTAATTAGAGGCCCCACCTCCAACGCCCAATCATCTAAAACTCAGTTAGCCGCGAACAAACAGGGTGTTGTCTCCCAACTTCCTTTAAAGATTATCAACGAGTTCGCTGCAGCGCAAACCGCTTGGCAGAATGCAGGGGACAGCCACCTAAAAAACATTCCCCCAGCTATCGCCGTAGACTTGCGAATGATTACCACTCGAAGCGCTGCGCGCGTCATTGCTGGCTTGCCAGTCTTCGACTAGCCTCACACTCTGAGGAGCTTTCTGAGCCAGAAAATTACCGCCACCGGCAGACCGGACCCAAGAGCCCATGATCAACATTTTCACTAACGCATCACACCGCTCTCTAGGCACACAGAAAGATAGGCGAGACACTCGTGTGCCTGCTGCGGCTCACTCATATGTAGCTGCCGCTAAGAGAGGTGTTCATGCTCCAAATTTGAAGTGAAACGCAACCATCCCTTCTCTCACAATGTCAAAAACTGACGCAAGAGTCAGTTTCAGACTGCCTATAGATCACCTATTGCGCAGCAAAGACTCTCTTCTCGTTAGAACCAAGTCACGCCGACTTCTGAGTCGCTCGAAGCTTATCAATAACATCCGGATTGTATCAACAGGGTTAGCCTTAGTGGCCCACTCTCCCTCTAAAGCACATGACCTAGAGGCAACCAAGGCCTTAAGACCAATTACTGATGGGGCGATAATGGTGTGTCAAGAGAAGTAATTGACATACCTGCTCGGCCCGGTACCAAAATATGGGTACAACGCCCAGGGAAACCGCGAGGCTCTTTCTTTCGATGAAATTTGACAAGAGCTTGAAGCTGATTATTATGACGGCTTGCTAGCCGATTAATTCCTGTTTCCCGTGCTGGCTGAGCGTAGGCTATGTGTCAGGAACTGGCATGGATAATGCTGGCTCTAATCATCGGGCTTGTTGATCTTCATATGCAAGGTATCTGCCCCGCTGAACATAGCTGTAAGAGTTAAGGCATTCCCTTAAGTAATTTTTAAGGGCTGGAGCTGGCTCAATATTCCTTTGAATTCTTTCTTGTTCTAAACTGTTGATCGTGTTATCAAATTATTCTATTTCTGGGTGTTTTTACGGATAATGTCATTCATCGCTATTCGATAAAATTCCTTGGAGTTCTTTTATGATTATTCAGGCCTTTGGAAACCAGGGGGTCTTGTTGTACTTAAGGTGGTTGTCTTATCTGCTGTCTGCTCTTCAGATTAGTCTCTTGTATTTATTCTACCTTCAGATAATCTAACTCATTGCCTCGCTCAGATTTAGACTGTCCCCACATTGCACTTATAATTATTGAATTCTTGGCACGGTCACGTCCCTCATGCCACCCATGCCATCCACAATCACGGTGGTCACGCCTTGCAAGATTGGAACTCCTGACACTATTACCTCAGACTCATGTCACCATGTTCCCTTTGGGATGGGACAGTATCGTAGATTATGTCCGATAGACTTTAAAAATAAATAAATAAATATTACCTTAGGCCCCTGTAGGCTATCATCATGAGAACTACCGCACGGTCCTGTCGACAGCCTCGAAAGGAGGGCCTTCCAGAAGGTGATGCTTGATGGAGATCGAACACAGACTGTCGATCAAAATGTTGGAAGAGTTCAGTGGAATGTCCTACTTCAGCCAAAAAAACACTCTCGGAAGTCTAAGGAATCTTCTAGAATAAGTGGTATAAGGATTTTATTCCTGATAAATAATGCATTAGGTTGAGGTACCCACTTTTCGGCCACCCTAAAATACCAGTCTGTTTTTTGATCACATAGTTTCATAGATTCATCAATATGTAACAGATTCAAATAAGCAACTACAAAAAAATTCTTCTTCACTAGGTACATTTTAAAATTCGCTCTCTACAATAACACCACCCAAAACCTCTAATTCATGTTGTTGAGTCCAATATTTGTTATCAATTGAAGCAAACTTCGAACTCGGACTCAAATCAACCCTCTTTCTTTTATGTGATTGACTTTTTCGTAACTTTCGCTTATAGGACTTCGATCTTCTTGAGGGCTTGTGCCAATTGTAAATCCTTCTCATAAAAGCCTTTTATGACCTTTCTGAACAGATTTTGAGAAGTTTGATTGAACGCACTAGTTTTGCAAAATTCGTTGAGCCGAGCCCTAAGGTCTTCAGACTTCCTTGGAGCAGACCAAATAGTGGTTTCCATATAAAAAAGCTTGATCAGGGTATATTCAGCTCTTTCCATCTCTTCTGGATGTTTTTGGGCATTAATCTGATTCATCTCTTGAGTATTCTCAAGTAATAACGTACTCTGAAGTGGATCGCTTGCTACCACGGGCCAAATACCAGTGGTCTTCCACCCAGACTTGATACTCCGAACAGAAAGACCGTCAAGTCGAGCAAGATGGTAATTCTACAGGAAATCCCTTTTTCCGACAGTTGTTATGTCTTCCCGATGATGTTTTTGACCAAGCCTTTGTTGTAATTAGTGGGTCCGTAACTGCATCAGTAACAGGGGGTAGCCTAGTCATTGCTTAGTACCCCTAAAGTCGCTTAAAGTCACTCAGAGTTTAACAGTTGTAGTCTCCTATATTCTAGCACTTTCTAGCAACATCCACAATGCCTACGCTGTATTGTAGACCCTCTATCAGTTTCTCTTATATTCTATGGCTATCATGGAAGCACTGATTACAACAAGGGTGGATTTTCGTGTATATATTAGGGCCCTCCCAAGCGGATGTAAAAGCAGATGAATTAGAATAATCAATTTACCTTACAGCCTTAGATCATCATATTCTTGTCTGCTGAAAGCCTTCTCTACACGGTATTCTTCACAAGGTGACGTCTCTCCCTATCCATCTACATAGCATCAATAGCCTTTTCCGGTAGGATTGTTTGAGAGAAGAAAAAAATCCAAGATCAGGGGGTTGAAGGACGTGGGAAATGTGAGGAGGCAAATAAAGTAATAATTTATTGCTTTAAGAGTACTCTCAAATAAACTCAGTAGTTACATGGCTTCCGTGGCCGTCTAAAATAACTAATCGCTTTTCTGTCAAGTAAATTGGTTTAGTTTTTAGTCAGAAGACCTTCTGAATCCATTCAAGTGCTGTTGAGTGACTGGTCCACGCATTTTCGGATGCAGTAAATAGCCACTCTTTATACAGCCCTGGCGCAAGGAGAAACCATTGTTGTTGGACAGATTTTCTCTTCAAGATGACTAGTGGAGGAAGAGAATTGCCACCAGCCGAAATACACTCGATGAGCGAGGTCCAAATTCGAGAACCATAGTCTTTTCTTTGAACTGAAGTACTTGTCGCACTTCCAAGGACTAAGTCAGTGGTACCTTAGCCTTCAATTATACCCGCTTCATCCATATTTCATCTTTTAGCTGGATTGATTTGTAGAATCTCCGGAGGAACTAGCAAGTGGAACCGGGACTTAATTGCCTCTGCTGTAGCCTCATTAATTATGGGTATAGACGGCCTAATTTCTTCGTAGGCGTTGTTTCTTGATTAGTAACCACTCGCGACGCGTACACTGCATATAATCCCATCTGGAATAGTAATAGAGAATAAGATCCATCAACAAGATTGCAGAACTTGATATATAGATTACGCCTTTGCAACGTGTTAAAATATCCTGACATTAATCCTCTTTAAATCTATTCGATGGCTTCGAGTCTTGATCCTTGGATCTCGCTGTTGTAATTACCGCTCATGTCCAGGGTGTTTAATGAGCCATACATGGACTTGAGCACTGATCATCGGTGTCGCTGTGCCGACTCGATCTATGCAATGAGTCCCACTAGTCAGGATCTGTTAGATTGCACAACTCGATAAGAGTAACATATAGTGACAGTAATCGGATATAGGTACAATGGGATTGAAGCGCAGGCCAATCCTTAGTGTATATAATCACATAGCTCAGCACCATTCGGTGTGACACATGAGTTTTCATATAATACTAAATACACACTTTCACAAGGCCCACCTACACTTACTCTATATTAATAATACTCGCCTCACAAAAGATTTAACCTATCAATTTCCTAGCTGTGCTGAGTCCCATTAGACTTGAAGAACTCTTTCCGCAAAAGTCCTCAATTCTTCATGGGTCGATGGAAGGCCTGAGTTAGCTTGAGAGATTACCCAACTAGCTAAATTATTTCCTTGACGGATAGTAAGCCTTTGACTCAATTGGTGAGCAATTTGGTGTCATTGCTTCCTTGCGATACGGCCTTGAAGTGTAGTTCTCGGAATGCCCCATTCTTTCGAAGTCTGGCGTACTGAAGTGCCATTTTAAACAGCCACAACGGCTGCAACAATCTAATTTTCTGTATAAAGCTTCAAGATTTACTGATGAATATTTGTTTCCATTTTGAAGTTGAATATGGTGAAAATGAGCGAGTTGCCCTATTATTTTTATAGGCGGCCGAAAAACAGATATCTATTTTAGGGTGGCCGGAAAGTGTGTACCTCAACTTAATTGGGCGAGTAGTTTATCTAAATTTTAGTCTAGTCTTCTAATGTATTTCCTTCCCATAATCTAATTATAGAATACCGTCTTATACCTGAATGCTCATTGCTTCATTATCTGATCTATGACAATTAAATAACCTTCGATTCAATTTACGCCATGTCTTGGAATCGCCGCTCCAATGAATCCCCCCGCAGCGATGGTACAATACGCTTAGTTCTGAAAGCCTCAGCAACCAAGAGCCTCCCCAAAAATGTGCGTCTCTTCGCCCGAGCTGCCAGACTTAGGCCGACCGATGATCGACCACTACTTCCCTCCTGCTCTAAGCGCTAGGGATTTCACAACATGAATGCATGTGTTCGTAGTCCCCATTGCAGGTTTTATGCCGCCGAATCACACATTAGTCCCTATAGCGCTCCCCATAAATGCCTGAACTGCCTTGGCCCTCATCCTTCAGATGTGAAGAGCTGCCCTGCCCGATCTCGGCGGGAGAATTGAGTCTTTGTACGCCCTGATAATGGAAGACTATAGTATATCCGTCGACAAGGGCATAAAACTTGGTTAGCTTTACGCCCTTCTACTACAGCTCAAACATCAAATGATAAAATCTCTACGCAAACCTCAAGTATTGATATGCAGCTCTGCATGACTCCTATTTCAACACAGGTCAACTCAACACCCTCCCCTCCAAACACGAAGAACAGCTTTCAGAATCCTCGGACTTCGAAGCTAGTTCTTCTGAATATGTTTGGGAATCATTCAGAGGCAAGAACTCTTGAAGTAGGATAGGTTGAGGCTAGACCCAGAACAGACTTGATCGCCGATAACGAATAGTGTTGTAAAAACTATTTCGATCTTCAGTTTTCTAATAGCAATGAATTACATCTTTGAAAATGAGAAATCAGCTTAGAAGGAACTTCGTACATCCATACGTCCAGGTTGCTAGATTCGTTTGGTATTTTCGAAGACTTTCACCTTCTGTCCCTCGAGCTAAATGCTTTTTCCATTGTTGACGAAATTTCTATCGCCAACTCGCAACTGCTTTTCGGTAATTTCCATTTCGTATGACTTCCATTTTATCCAGACCTTGAGGAACTGAACGAGATGTAAGGATCCAAATGACCAAGTCTATTCGGAGTCGATTAAATCGACAGAGAGAGTGGTAGAGTTGTTGGTCCCTACGACGAAACTCAAGGGACCAACCCTAAATACAACGGTTATGACTAGTATGACAAATATGACTAGTCGGGTTATTCGGTTTTGACTAGTATGATGGATATGACTAGCCAGGTCGCTTGCGCTTGTGTTCAGATTGATGGCACATAGGTTGTTGGCATTCCTCAAACGTGAATCGAGTGCTTTTGTCATGGAAATAAGGATAGGAAAGAGATTTGTATGTATATGCCTGATGATTTGCTTTTATTCAAGTAGCGAATAGAAACAAGATTTAAATCCTATCAACCTTCTTGGAATCTTCCAACAGAAAGTCGTGTTTTATCCTTCACCAATGCGATTCAACAATCATTGTTGTCCGCGAGACTGGAATTGTTCCTGGACATGTTGAATGTGCCCATAAATCCCACTGCTCGAGCTTATACTAATTCACCTATAAATAAGCCCAGAGCCAATAATAATTTCGAGATCTACACCAGGTGTATATTTTACTGGCGCGCTCGCGCTGAATTACTTCCGGGTTTCGAAGATTTCTATTATAGTCCAGAATGAGGGAATTTGCATTGATATAGCGACTGAAGTCAGCAAGCACCATCTGCCGATCAACGCCGCTAGTAATTCCTAGTTGCCCATTGGCCTCAACTGCGAGATTTATCGATTCGCATAGGCATTGACCAGTCCTATGTAGAAGATTAGCTTTTAAAGTCAAGATTCTGCAAAGAAAATTATTGACCAAATATCTGTGCTCCTCGTTGGGTCTGTTTTTCTGACATGAGCCCCAGCATATCTCCGGGTTAGTAACTAATGATCTTGCTTCACCTGGAGAGTATCTGTGAAGGGAACCAAGCTTTTTAACATGAAATTCGATTTATTAAACTGTGTTAACAGGAACGAGAATACAGATACAAGTCATACTTATACTCCTCGCCGTATCCGCCATCTTCGTTCCTGTCTCTATTAAGCTTTCAGTAATCCATTTTTGATGCCCTCCAATATTTCATCTTGTGTTCACCTCAATGTCACAGTCACGCTTTCCCTAAATCATTTCGTAGTTTTCCCTACGTCATTTTAGAATTGTGTATGCCACTCGCTTAGCGGATGATGATGACCTCATGTAGACAACATTATCTCGCTTAGGCAAATCGAGTAAGCCAAAGAACAGTCGAACCGTAATAGTAACACACTGGAGAATCTGCCTTAGTACAGTCCTCTAACTTTTGTCATAGCTATAAGGCTGAATATAATATGATTTTAAAAGAAAAAGTCCTCCAACTTAAATTGTATCGGATACTTAGCGTGCCAAAAGTACAGCCGAATCTTAGCTGAAGGGCAGACTTGTTTAACAGCGTTTATCTCAGATTTATCCACATCATATCCAAAAAAGAGTGGATTGAAGCCAGAATTTAATAGAGGTCGAAGGAATTGAACAGTAATGTCATTTTTCCTGGAAGTACTAATGAAGAAGTACCATTTGATACTGACATCTGAACGAATAAATAGACTAGAGGAACTTCTTTCCCATCGTATTCATCGAAAAGAGCAGACAAAATGCAGCTGGCATTATTGGTTCCGTAAGTAGCGTCAATTTCTAATTCTTCTATTATCCATGCAAGGATTTAAATCGGAGAGCTCATATGTAAAGCCCATCCCCAAATATATTATACTTAAAACTTGAGTTGGCTCAAATCCTTACTTTTCTCCAGAAGGAAAAGCTTTGCGGAATCATACTGGTTTTCGCTTTGTTTTCAATATCTCATATTTTCTCTGTGCCATAAATAATAGATTTATGACTAAGCAGCAGACTCATGTCCTGAAACTTCAAGTCCCTGAATAATTTCACATATTTCGGAGGACGATTCAGAACAACCATGTTTCTCTGCAAATTTCTTAATCTCTTCGGCCAAGTGTATGTCTGTGTAAGCAGTGTAATTTTCATGCCATAGATTAAGGCTAAGGGCTTGATCGTCAAAAGACGATGGTAAACTAAGCTTACTATTACATGAAAATTTTTGCATTCGGCTTCTATCTCGCGTTTTGAGAAGGAGATGGAAAAGGGCGATTAAATTTGGATTAATCCTGGGCATAATAAAAATTGGTTGTCAGGCTTTTGTTGTTGTACTGTCGCCTGAATCGAAAGCCACTTTCACGCCATCTAAGAATGAACAGGTGTTTTATTGCCTCATACAAATTTGTTTTGTCTGTGTAGCCATCATCGAATCTCTCTAGCTGTGACCCACAAGTAACGGGCACTTGATCAATATCAATAATGTAGTCGATTTTCAGTCAATTAGTTTGAGACGGTCCCAATTATAAATTAGGTTACCTCGAAAATCTGTACGGATAAAATGGGCTCTTACAGGTCAATTCTAATCTCTAACCCCAAAATAAACCCATCCCACGAGTCTAAACATGGCTGCTTTCGCTTCCTTGAGTACCTTGAACAGGTGTTCTGTAAACATCCTTCCTGGTCCTCACGAAATTTAGTTAGAGAGCCAAAGGATTTACACTTGGAACAATATTTAGTGGAATCTCTTATTTAATGAGAGGATGAGATTCAAAGTTAAAAGTTAATGGTTGAGGAAGTTCGTTTTCTTTTTGGATTACTTACTACGTCGTGCCGGCGCACAGCACACAACCCTAAGCATCATGTGCCGATTAGCTCAGCCTATTTATGGCTACCCGACGCGTCAGTCTCCCGAAAGATTCCAGCCAAGGTAGATGTTCCGTACCTACCCACACCCCATGAAATTCCACGGAGCCAATTCTATCTTGCGATCATCTGTCCCGTGTCACTGGTCCCGCGGTTTCTCAATTACCAACTGCCCTCCTTGACAGCCAATCCAGATGTGACTCTTCGACCGGAAAACCCTGAAACAAAAAACCAATCGACTGAGATGGCGCCGTTCCACGAATGAACTTTGCCAGCTGAAGGAGAATCAGCAGTCTAGAGCACAGGGTGGGTTAGAAACATCTGATTTATGCCAGTATTTAGAGTGTCGGCGGCACTTTTCCAAACGTTGCTCTGGCACACGCACAACGCATCACAGTCAAAAGTTCTTCAGGATTCCCTCTCCAAAACCCTTTTCTTCTTCTCCCGTATCTCAATACCCGTCCATCTGTTTCTTGTAGAGATTCCTCCAGGCCTCTTCCCAAAAGTGAACAGTATGTCATGCCTGCCTACTCAAATTTATGCTCTACGACTTAAATCCTCAGTCGGGTGTCCACAAAATCGGATGCGTGTATATGGGCGTTTATCCGGGTAGACAATATTACTATTTTTTCGGGTGAATTCCGGAGGAAAGGAGGCTCTAGCTGAAGAGACATCTGGGCGTGAGAGATTATAGTTGTTTGTGTCCGAGGCTTGTCGATGAGAGTTTTTGACAAGCTGAGGAGCCATCGACCGAGAATACGTTGCGGGCTTCCAACTTCGAATGAGTTGCGACTATTCTTGGCTCTCCAGATATGCGAACATACAGGGCGTTTACAGCCGGCACCGCGTGAAGGTGAAGAGTTCGACTTTGCCAGCCAAATTCTTAGATTCATCCTAATATTCATCCTGATATACCTAAATATTCACGTGACATTTGCGCAGAGTCCTTTCTAAGTTTTACAATATGTATTGAATAAATTACGGTATTCAATATCCCTAAGGGCACCGCCTGATCAGAAACCAAAAAACTCCAACCACAAGGCGAAAATCGCTAAGCGACTATTCCTTCGTCTGGTGAAGAAGGCCTAAGTCCAAGCACCCTCCTTTCGGACACCCCCTCTTTCAGACACTTTTTGTCAGCCTCCACACCCCTAATATATGTTCTAATATTCTCTTGTAACATAAGACATCATATTAAACAACATGTCTACTACAGAAATAAAACTCCAAAATGCTATTTCTGCTTTTAAAAATGGGAGATTACCTTCTCAAAGAGCTGCAGCATCAGAATTTGATGTTCCTCTCTCCACCCTCAACAATAGGGTAACTGAGAAATCATCACCCCATCGCGCCGCTGTAGAAGCTCAACAGCGCCTATCCAAGGAGCAGGAAGACTACTTGGTCCGATAGATTATCTAGCTAGACCGTTCCAAAGAAGCTCCTTCACATATTCGAGTTCGAGAAATGGCTGCAAAGATACTCGAGATTGGAGGCGATGTAAAACCGCTCGGTAAGCGATCGGTCAACAAGTTTCTCACGCGACATACTCAAGTAAAGGGTATGATTGGTAAGCCTCTGGATCGTTCAAGTGTTGATGCTCTGACTCAAGACGCGATTGGTCAATTTTATACGCTTTTTGAGAATATACAACAAGAATTTCTAGTCACCCAGGAAAATGTGTGGAATATGGATGAGCATGGGCTTGCACAAGGTGTTTGTGCTAATCAGCGAGTTCTTGGGGAGTCAAATAAAAATTCAACTTATAAGAAGTCCTCACAGGATCGACAGTGGGTCTCCATTATTGAGACCGTCAGCGCTATCTCGCGTGTTACCCGGCCTCTGGTAATATTTAAAGGTACCTCCATACAAAGCAGCTGGTTTGAGGAAAACGTACCTGATTGGATATATACAACACCAATTAATGGATGGACCTCCAATTGGCTTGCACTTGGATGGCTTAAATCCATATTTATACCGGAAACAAATCCTCTAAACGAATCATCGTGGCGAATTCTACTGCTCGACGGCCATGGAAGTCACACGTATGTTGATTTTCAATGGGAATGTTTTCAGAATAAAATACACTTGCTCTATATGCCCCCTCATACCTCTCATATACTTCAGCCGCTTGATTTGTCGTGTTTTTCACCATTAAAGGCACGATATCGCCAGCTTCTTGGTGAGCTCTCCGTATTAGATGACTCAGCACCTATCAAAAAGCGAAAATTCATCAAATGCTATCACGAAGCATGCCAGGAGCGTCTCACCAAAGTCCAGATACAAGGTGGCTGGCAAGCAGCAGGCTTGTTTCCCTTCAATCGACACAAAGGTCTCAGAAATTCCTCCGCTCTGCCTCCCGTTCAAGAACGTCCAAAGATACCCGAGAACCAAACCAAGAAGCGTCCATTTAATGAGAGAGACACTCCTCGAAAGCCCTCTGATGTTTACGACTGTATTCAGAGTCTCCGGGCTCAATCTGAACTTACAAGACGGCCTACTACGGCTATGTACAAAGCCGCAAAATCGATAGGGGGACTCCAGGCAGAACTCGCAGAACAGAGGCTCTTAAATCAAGCCCAAGCCCTCGAAATTGAGCGCTTATCAGTTTCCATGAAGAAGAAGAAGGTAGTAGTCGATTCCAACACTCAATTTGGGAATATTCAAGCAATCAAAAGGGCGCAGGATCAAGCAAAGGAAGCTGAAGCTAGAGAAAAGGAAAATCAGAACAGGGCCATAAGGGAGGCTCAGGAAGGAAATAACCAAAACATGGTGTATTCATTTGAAGATTATACTAATAATTTTGAAATATAGTGTTGTAGATAGTTGTGGTTGTAGAATAATTACCAAATAATAATTTCTAGTCTTCTGAAGCACGTGTCCGAAAGGGGGGTGCTTGGACTTATGGCGGAATGTTTCTCCGTCATTTTTACATCAAAAGATAACTACCACGGCGGTTATCCACTTGGAAAATATCTCCCTGGTACAACTGGTTAAAATCGGGTTTGCCATCATAACAACCGACGAGACCACTAGACAAAAGATACTAAATCTTGTCTTTAGGGAGGGTCACAGAATTGATCCTGTCTCAAACTTAGTCGCCTACCTCACTCCTACCGTACTGATGAAGTGCTACTCACCGGCTACGAGCAACCCTTTGGCAGTTGAAACGGTCACTCACGAAATTAATTGAGTCACTGACGCAGTTCCGTCCCTATTTCGGCCTCATGGGGCTTAGAAACTTGAGGCGCTACACCAACACTGGATAGCCCTCTTCCCGCGCGAATCCGCCCCATGGGCTGGATTTAAGCTTATTTTAGAATCCAGAAGGGCAATAACATTCCGTCACCGTCAACCGATCAAGCAGTGTAAACGCAGCTTAGAATTCCACGCTACACGTGACTGCTCCCGCGCCCCAGCATGCTAGAATCGCGGGTCCAAGATGCACTTCGAAAGAGAGTGCAAGGCCTCCACAAGATGCCAAAATGGTGGCAGTCCATACCGATCAGATAGTCGGATATGCCTAGCTCGACCTACGAGGACCGATCCAGCAACAATCGAACAGCTTGCCACGATCCGGAAGTATGGACAGCGCGAGCACGCTATAGTAGCCCCAGCGAAGGCTACTGCAAAAAGAGCAGATATGGTGGCCGACCCCACTTCGAAGGACATCCCGATGGCGCAGGGAACGGGCTTTGGAGCCCTAGACTCCGAAAAGAAGATTTAAACAGCTCAGCAAACCGAGATGAGCACTTGACAAGTGGCTCAAGAAAATGATGCAGAAAACTGACCGTCTACGAAGGTTATCTGTAGGTCCATCTTTCGCTCTTAGTGGAGACGAAGAAGTATTGTCACCTAGAAGTTGTGGCAGGAAAGGAAACGGACGGGGAGTGCGGGTTCTGGACCAAAAGAGACGACTGTCTCTAGAGCTTTTTGTTTGGGTTTTTTCTCTACATGGGGGCGGTTGATGAGTTGTGTTATGGTCAAGCAGATCTCGGGCTGGGCCGTCTATTACCCTTTTACATCTTCATATTCATGGAATCATTTCCTTTTCTTCATTTCACTTGGAAGCAACTACGTCAATGCGCCCTAATTTAGCATCCATTTATCTTCCGCAAAGGCCCGTAGCTTACCCCTCGGCGTCATTTTCCCCGTCAGAAAGTGTTAGGGCAAGTGCTTCGCACTTGTTCTGCTAGACGTAAAATAAATACTACTACTAAATTACGCTATTTATTTATGCACAATTGTCACGCTCTAGATTTTGCACCCAAGTGACGTCAGCGCTTCACATTAAAACACAGAGATTTCTCTAATTATTATTATTTTGGCCTTCCACCTGAAACTTTTTCATGGCATGGAATCTTCTATAGGATTCTGATCAAGCTACATAAGCCATCGTCCTTTAAGCGATTCCTTGATGAACAAGCAATGCAAAAGATTTAAGACCTGCGCAAAGCATTCGAAGAAACAGGCTCTATCTTATTAGGATGAATGAGATACCTTGATACAAATAATCAAGTCTTGGATATAGCCTGTATAATATTGCCCTTATCTCTTCGCTGTGAGTCTCGGTCTAAGAAATTTATATAGGGCCAAACAAAATTATTGGATATTAAATAAGAGTTTGATCTTGATCAGTTACCCGTCAATTTTGCGCTGCCAATCGAGTCTAAAAGTGATAATGTTTGCGATTTCCGGCAACTGGATAAAATCGCCAGCTACTTTGCTGGTTTCATACTAAAGTCTGTCAGACATAGATTTAAGCGTCCACGTATCGATTTGGCCTGCTGGATCATAGCTACACGCGCAGTATCTACAGCTCTAGAGCGGATGAAGGTTCACCCTTCCAGAAATCATCGAGCGGCCAGGTCAGCCTTGAGGAAGAACTTCAAGTGCGAGTGTAAGTCTCTGCAGATCTCAAAAGCAGGTCCCCGAAGATTTGGTCGACTACCAGGCAGATCCATCCAAATAAAATTGTGGGTGTAGAGGGTTTGCACTAAGTCGTTCTTAATCTGCAAGCTTGTCATAGTGTTTCGAGGAATTTTCAGATTCATTTCGTTTTTTCTCTGAAGTCCGTCGTCAGAAGTAAGGTTCATTCTGGGTTCAACAGTAGCTTTTTATTTGTCCAGAATACAGGGTTGAGGCACCTGAAATGTCTACAATCAATGACGTTGTTGGATCCGTTACTTATCCTGACACTGATACCAATAGTAAGAGCGAGAGCGAGAGTGATGTAGAGCCCGAGGATGAAGAAGATAAGCTTGACGATTCCGGTGATAAGACGTCATCTAAAGATTCGGATAATGCTGTAACGTCGACGTCTGCCTATTTTGATATCCTTAAGAAACAGAAATAAAGTGGGAATCAAAAGGTCAAGAAGGTATGTAAATCAAATGAGTCCAAAAACTTACAGTATTTGGCTGAAGAAAGCAGCAAAGACGAACCATGCCCAGAACATGGGATCAAAACATGCACCCTGTAACAATGTACTACGGATAAACATTTGAAACAAAACCTAGATTTATCTAAAATGTAAAGAAACAATGTAGCTCCAATCTATCTGAATATTTTTTTGAAACATTCTAGTACTATATTTGTGAATTTCAGAAATCCTGCTTGTTAGAAAGCAAACTGTCGACCTTTTTTGCATAAGCTTTTTTTCAATTTGCACGAAAGGAATTCCATGATAACTCACGTCACCAATGGGCTGGCAAAGACTAACTTTTCACCTTCACGCGCTGCCGGCTGTAATCGCTCAGTATGTTCGCTGCATGTCTGAGATAGCCAAAAGGGGTTGCTATCGGACCGCAACCAACGCATACGCCTCATCTTCCTCGGTTAATTTTCATCGGAGCATTAGTCGATCCAATCCAAAGGGACATTACCGGGAAAGGGGTATGTCAGTGGGAAGAAATCGTTTACGTCAGCAATTTCTACGGGTAGATACAGTAGCGTCTAAAAGTGCGCAATGAAACCACCACATTGACTAAATTTCACTATAACTCTGCAACAACTTCTTCAAATTTAAAAATTCTAGATTCAATTAAAATCTAAGCCATTTCTTGAATAAGTTCAACTTTGTTTTTGTAAAAATAATGATTAATTGTAAGGTTTGCGCTGATCTTGGCGCTTAATGTCTATTGCGCATCTTTAGACACGTTATTTTAATACTTGGTATGACCCCCCTTTGCCTTCTTTACGGCAAGAACCCTTAACGGCATACTCTCAATTAATGTACGACATGAATCTTCAGGTATAATTTGCCAGACGTCGTCTACTCTTTTCATCAATTCATACATACTTTTCGGCGTTTCCGGGTACTCTCCAAGTCGGCGTTCTACCAGTCACCATAGGTGCTCAATTGGGTTCAGGTCGGGCAATTGAGAGGGCCATTTCATGGTATTTATACCGGTGGTAGCTAGCCAATTCTTTGTGGCCCTAGAAGTATGCTTAGGATCGTTGTCTTGTTGAAAAATAACGTTGTTTCTGGCTTTGGAAAAGAGCTTGCTTGCTATTTCGTCGACTGTTGGGACCAAACAAGTATTCAGAATGCCTATTAGCTGTTCCGAGTTCATCCTTCCAACTACATGACTTATTCAACCGGCGCCAAACCAAGACATACAACCCCATATCATTACGCAACCGCCCCCGAACTTCAGTGTCTCTTCGACCACTCTGCCGAATAGCTACTTGGATTCTTGGACCGGGCATATTTGATTCCGTCGCTATTGAGTCTATTTATCTTCGTCTCATCTGACCAAATAACTCTTTTCCAATCTTCAATAGTCCAACTTTCATGTTCTAAAGCCCAATGCAACCGAGCTCTCTCATGTGCCTTTGACAGCATCGGTTTCTTCACTCTCTTAATAGCCCGGAGACCCTGTTCCCTCAGAGCCAGCCATACGGTACCAGGAGAAACTTTGTCTTCTCGTTCAAGATTGATAATCTTCGTCACTTCTACCGCAGTTTTGGTCCCGCCATTAGCCACTAAACAAGCCAGGGCTCGCTTGTCTCGACACGTTAACTTCCGTGGTCGTCCCTGCACAGGTTTTGATGTATCATGAGATGTCTTTTTCCGATACCTGGCTACCGTAGACCTATGACAGCCCGTAATTTTTGCTATTCCTAGTTCTTTTTTACCTTCATCGAGTAATGTAGTGATGGATGATATCTGGTGCTGTGAGAGTTTTCTCATTGTAAAAAAAACAGAGAATATTGAAATCAAAAAAAATTAGGAATGATACAAAAGCATGTTGATTACTTATATAGATCAAAAAATTAAAGTTTACAGCATAGTTGTCTGTTAACGTATGTTCTACTACGTGGTGAAATGATACGTCAAAAAGTGCGCAATAGACATTAAGCGCCAAGATCAGCGCAAACCTTACAATTAATCATTATTTTTACAAAAACAAAGTTGAACTTATTCAAGAAATGGCTTGGATCTTAATTGAATCTAGAATTTTTAAATTTGAAAAAGTTGTTGCAGAGTTATAGTGAAATTTAGTCAACGTGGTGGTTTCATTGCGCACTTTTAAACGCTACTGTATTTCATATGACCCGTATCGGTTCCGCGAGGCAGCAGACAAAAATTTTGGGAAGATATGTACAGTGTCTCAACCCTAAACATTGTTAAACCTTAAATCTCGAAATTACAGGCATTATCCTTAAATTATTCCGCTCATCATTCCAAAAATGACTAGCAGATTTAGACTAAATCGCACACTTGGTGCACATTCAGTACATTTCCTAAACCTACAATCTTATCTTCGAGAACAATTTAAATTTTACCTTTCAAAATTTGCAGCCACGAGCACCTTACCACTACATTTCGCACTTCTTACTCCAAATCAAATGCTACGACTGAAAAATCAAAATAAATCTTCACACCTACCAGTCTTCTAAGAGACCTCGTCGCCAGAATTCAATCGGGATAAGCGGGCCGCGATCAAGACACTTCGAGGGCACGGGCTTTCATATCTTGACATTGCTCATGAATTGGGGCTAAGTCAGAGACAAGTTCACTACGCATGTGAACGTGGTGACCTTTCAGAAGCCAGGAGTCTTGGTCGACCTCTAGTCCTAAGTGAGGTGCAAGCTGATGAGCTAGAATATTTTGTTTGCAGTTCACGAGTCGGTCAGTTTATGACCTACTTAAAACTTGCCACAGTGCAGTCTTCTCGCTGTAACGTCGGTGAGAAAGCTATTCGGAATGCTCCAGAAAGAAGGGGATACGAGCGTTGTGTCTCCCAGAGTAAGCCCCCGCTGAGCGAAGAAAGTAAAAGGTGACGGTTACTTTTCGCTCGGTCTCACTAAAGTTGGACCATTCAGCAGTGGAATCAAGTCCTATAGACCGACGAAGATTGGATTACTGGCAATCAACATACACGTTTGTGGGTCACCAGAAAGGTCAACTCGCTTATTGATGATTCGGGATTTCCACGAACGGAGTCTAGATTGGTGAGGAGTTTGACGAGATATGGTTATCTTCTAGGTTTGTTAGGAGAAATGGCTGGACGTTTTGAGGATCTTTCCCTGGGAACCAAAAAAGTAGTTTTCTAGTTTGGGAAAAAATTTGGGGGAAGTGTGCTCGGAGACCTACTGCCAGTGGATTTCACCTAAGATAATAACGGCACGAAAAGCTAATCCATCTCTTTTACTGATGCAAAATGGCGCTCCCTGTCATTCTGCATGGAATACTATGGATGCCTTACTCCAAGCTGGGGCAGAACCCATCATGTCGCCTCCCTTTTCTCTCGACTTAAACCTAATTAAGTCTGTACGGAAATTGAGTAATGATAACATTCAAGCTCGATATCCGGAGTTTGATAATGGAAGGCAAATATCTCAGCGGACGCTAAAAAGGGCCAAAAGAGAAGCCTGGGACTAAATCTCATCTGACGAACTCGGTCGACTTGTCGCCAGTATGTCGGCATGCCTGCAAGATTCCAGGCTGTTACAAAAGCAGAAGGAAGTCCTACTTCGTTTTGATGCATATTTAATGATTAACCTATTCCTATCTTCAAACGTACAGTAGCTCTGTTTAGTTGTAGATAAGATATAATGAGAATATTTCCAAGTAACTTGAGGTTTAACAAAATTTGGGCGCCAAGAAAAATTTCCTATCTTTAGAGCTTTTGCAAGGTATATTGTCCCTCATGCGGTTAAGTGTTTCCAGGATGTCTCGGCAAAGAGGTATGATCGTTTCCTAATAAGCCAAAGATTTTCGTGAAAACCCATATTAATGCCTGTCGTTTATACAAACTAACAATCTTTAGGGTGGTAACAATGTACAGGATATTAGTGTCACGGGCTGCGCCTTTGTCTTAAATATCAGGGGTGTTAAAAACGATCGTACTAGTGCCCACAGGTACTAGTGCTTCCAAAATTAAACAAGCCTACTCAAGTAAATTACGCGAAATTAGAGGGTTGTGCGTTTACTTTTACGATTAACAAATGTACTTACGGTAGACTCTGAACTCAGAGCACGCCTGTAATCTTTATCACAGAATGCCTAGTAAGTTCGTTGAGTCTGATGTAAGTTGATTTGTTTCTCTGCCGCGAAACTCCTTAATAATACAAAACACGGGGTCGGATGGTGCAGTGGTACACCGTCCAGGCCGTTCTCCCAAGTAGAGTCTGGGTAGCTTGGACACATGCCCCACTTGAGACAGGAGAAAGCTGGTTCGAATCCAGCAAGACCCTCACACCACTTCTCTCGCGGTGATACTGTATTCGTAGAATGACGAAAGCATGCTCAGATAGCCACAGGTTTTTCTCGCTTTTCCCTGTGGTGGGTATTCACGGAAGAGGGTACATGTCGTAAGGCGTTATTCTCGTAGTGGTATCTGCAAATGAAATCTGAGTATGAGTGTTCCAAACGCCAAAATGAGTCGTTCTATAACAAAGAATACGTATCTTCCGAAAAATACCTACGTGGGCCTTCAGGCGCCGAAATAGGATAATAGAAAAAAAAAAAAATACAAAACACGCTAACAGACCTGACGCGCTAATTTAGGATTACATAACAATAGATACAGATCTTAGTCATAGATCAACTCTCAACCTAGTATCTTGTAATCTGGATACACATCATCCTCCTTTCCTAAATCAGACGTCATCCACGTGATTCTAATGTTGCAGTACATCCGACAGTTTACGTCTATCTTTATCAAGCAATGTTTTGCTTCCATACCACAAAGATCTAACGGGATGGCCATCTCTAATATACGCAGGGAATAACTGTTGTCCATGGTACTCATTTTGGAGAGTGAATCCTCCTGGAGTACGCAGAATGTAGCCATTTTGAGGAGTGGCATCTGCAACTATAAATGGACCATCATAAAATGGTTCTCCCTTGTGATCTCTCTTTCTTTGTCTTAAAACCCAATCGCCTTTAGCAAAGACTCTCAGGCGAGCCTTTTTTTCCTGGAGATAAGAACGAATCTCATCCCTTGCTGCTTTCCCTGTTGCAACGTTCAGGCGTGCATTTTGCACTTTTGGGTTGTATAATTTAACGAGATCGGTTGCAAAAGCCGCTTCTTCTGTTGGAGTCAATTCGCGCACGTACGGACTTGGGAGTTCCTCATAGGTGACTCCTAATGCTAAGAATATCGGAGAGTAACCCGAAGAATTTGGACGCCGATTGTACGTGCTGAGTGTTTGATCTAAGATCCATTGAATGCTGCGAGACGGATTAATGGAGGATACAGCATAAAATATACTCTTAATAGTGCCGTTGAATCTTTCCACTTTGCCGTTCGTTTGTGGGCGATATGGTTTCGTCAAATTCTGCTCGATCGATCTATCCTTGCAAAAAGAAGACATTTCTATGCTTATGAACGCTTGTCCATTGTCTGTTACCAGTTGTTTTATCCCAAACAACGTATAAATTTGACGAGTAAGTTCCAAAAAAGAGGCGGTGTTTGGAGACTGCGTAAATATTGCCATTGCATACGAGGTCCCATGATCTATAGCAGTGCAAAGGTAAGCCGCCTGACCATTGTGACGTACCGGACCGGTATGATCCATCCCCCACCTTGTGAATGGTGCAGGTGCTTGTACAGGGCGTAGAACATCTTGCGAATGAATGTCAACAGGTTCGGTCATAATCTGGCAACGAGGACATGTCTTGTAGGCTTCCTGAGCCGCTAAAACAATATCCGGATGCCAAAGATGGTTGGTTGATTCTCTAATTAAAGTTCCTATGGAACAATGCGCATTATCTTCATGCAATTTGACAAGTGTTGCAACAAGTTTTCCGTAGTGATATATTCTTAAAAATTTATTGTTATGAAATCTGTATGTTTGCCCATTGTGAGCAGAGAAATTTGTATTAACCCATGACTTGGGAAGATTACTTGGAAGGGCTACTCCATGTTGAAGATATTCACCGATTGACTGCAAGTCTATCCAAGTTAATCTTTCGATGTCTGGAATTTTGAAATGTATTTGGGAAGTTGAATCTTCATGAACAGGATCGAACCCTTGAATAGGGAATGTGGTAACTTTAGTTGGTGGTCTAGAAAGCCAATCTGCTAAATAATTTGATTTACCTCTTTTGTATATTATAGTCGGATTAAAATGTTCGAGGATATCAACGAATCGCTGCATTCTGCGTGGTAGATTTGATTTTTTTCGTATTCCAGCCAGACTTTCATGATCGGTTCTAATAATTATGTCGCATCCCTCGATCCAATCTTGCCAAGTTTGCAGCGCTTGAACTATCCCCAGTGCTTCGCGTTCCTGTGCAGAATATCTTTGCTGCGTTGGGTTAAGTTTATGACTAGTATAAGCTACCGGATTTAAATTGGCGCCATCCATTGTTGGCTGCGATACAGCCACGCGAAGAGCTGGAGTGAAAGGTTCTTTCGGTTGTAATAACACTCCGCCTGTATACTTTTCTGAAGCGTCGACATCAAGAACAACTGGCAATTGTGGATCCATTGGTTTTAGTATAGGGGTAGTAATTAGTGCATTTTTAGTGGCCTTCCACGATTTAATTTGTTCATCAGTAAGAGTTACGGGTACGTTTTTACCTTCTAACGAAGTGAGACAATATAAGGGGCCTGCAAGTTTGCTGAAAAGTTTTACGTAATCGCGAAAGTAATTGCATGAGTTTAGGAACGCACGCACTTCCGTAACTGTTCTTGGAATAGGCCTGTCAAGAATTGCTTGAATTTTGGAAGGGTCTACTTGAATGCCGTTTCTATCGATTATGTGCCCGAGAAATCTGGTTTGAGTGACGAACCAAGCACATTTTCTTGGATTCAGTTTGTAGCCACAGGATTCTAATCGTTTCATTACCAAAGAAGCATTGTTTGTAGCTTCTGCTATTGTATTGCCCCAAGTAATTACATCATCTATCATGTTTGATGTGATATCTCGAATGGGTTGCAGGCATTCATCCATTGCTTTTTGGAAAGTGGCAGGGGCGTTGGTTAGTCCGAAAGGCATAACTTTGAACAAATATTGCCCTTGAGGTGTAACAAAGGAACAGATCTTTTGCGCTCGTTCAGTAAGTTCTATTTGGTAGAACCCTGATTTAAGGTCAAGCTTTATATAAAAATTGTGACCTGAAGCTTTACGTATTTCATCTTGAGCTACGGGTAACGGGTAAGCCGATTTTTCTGTATGAGCGTTAATTTGTCTGAAATCTATTACCATACGTCCTTTAGGCTTGCCGTCTTTTGGGACTAGAATTGCGCGACTTGAGAATGGGCTTTGACCACTGTATAAAACGCCTTCCCTAATACCTGCTTCTACAAATTCCTTTAATATCCGTGTGTCTTGAGGAGAGTATCTTCCTGGTGCTGATTTCAGGTTGTTTGTAGTGCTCAGAATGATGTCGTGCTTGACACCTGTTGCCTGAGTAGCGCTACCAGATATTTTAATCGAATCGAACATAGATGGAAATTTTGATTTGAGATAAAGTATGTTCTGGTTGATATTTTCTTGCTCCATAATAGATATTTTTGGAGGTGGATGTATGATTAATTCTTTTGAAGATAAATCAAATGATGGAATTAGATTTGTGGGAATATTTGTAGCTGCCCAGATTGTAACATTTTTTAAATTTAACTTTTCCTTTGGAATGGGAGTGAGCGTAGGTGTTTTAGTAAGTCTTGTCAGTTGCACACAATCAGAATCAGGTATGTATAGTACTCCTAATTTATGCAAAATTGATCTTCCGATAGTTAAAGGTGCTGGAAACGTTCCTTCTGGCACTACACCGCAAACTATCCGTATGATTGATCCATTTCCGAAATCAACCGATACATCGCAGTCGTAGGTAACGATAGGTCCTAATTTTTTTCCTACTCCTTGCAGTTGAACAGGCGAATTTGACTGAGTTAAACGTACTGAAGGAACTGTTGAAGCAACAGAAGAACCAATAAAACAACTGGCAGTGCCACCATCAAGAAATGCAAAACTTTTAACACCGTTAATAAGACAAGAAAAAAATCGATGATGATCCTTAGCGCCTTCTCTAGAAACATAAGAAAAAGTAGAATTGTTTGTGGTATTAATAAATTTTGAATCATAGAGGCACACGGCGTCAGTGTTGAAAACGCCGCTGCCAAACCCCTATTCCTTGATACTATTATCATTAATGACAGCGCATTCATTATTGTCAATATCATTATCTGTAGATGAGTAAGGAGTTATATCCTGAAAATCGTCTGAGTCCCAAAGTTCAAAATTTTCATCCTCGAATTGAACCGTTTGATTTGCGTATACAGACCTGGAAGGGTTTGACCGACGCGCCGGTGGAGGAGTTGGTGGATGATGCTTTTTATGATGAAATTTTTGAGTATGATTTTTCGTATCTGCACTTGTAGTTTGTGGCCCAAAGTGTTGATCGGGTTTTTGTCCTCCAATTTTGGCTTTGAATGTACCAAAAATTTCATTTTCTTTGGAATGTGGATTGCTTTTTTCTATCTTTCGGCTACTTCTACAATCTGAACTAAAATGACCCAGTCTACCACAGTTGTAGCACACTGTTTGGGCGTTTGCCGCGTTGACCGAAGATATGGGGTTGTCAAAAACAGGGGGTTGTTGGAAGTGTGGGGTGTTCGAAACTTCACGTAGTGGATCTTTGAAAACTGGAAGAAACTCTCTGTCCATCGGGCGTGAAGATAATTGAGCCATCCAATTTTGATGTTTTTCTGCAACTGTCCAAGCAATTGAAAGCGCATTATGCAGAGGGAAGGCGTTATTTTGTTGAACTAGAGTATTCCAAACCATACTTGCATGTGTTTGCAAGGTGTATTCAATTGTGCTTTCGACTTCCCCTTCGGTTCTCTCCCTGCTTGGCATTCTATGAAACGCCTGTTCGAAACGCCTGAGAAACTGAGCTGTGGACTCATTCGGTAATGGACCTGAACGGAAAGCCACGAAAGCGTCGACAGGGCTTCTGAGACGATTGGACAGTGAGAGATTTGAAGTATTGCCTCTACAGTCATTGGCCACGTCGGACGGTGTGTTTTGCAGAAAGCGTTAACTTGCTTGAAATCTCCTTGAAAAAGATGACACACTCTCTGCGGCCACAGGTGGTAGAAGGTTCCCTCCTGTACTAATGCTGACTGAATTTCCTGCAAATGCATAAGATTTTCGACGTCACTTGTAACTGTAAGAGATTTCAACCCAGGTCTGAAAGGTTTGTTACTGTTTCTAAAATCAAGTGTAGATTTATCTAAGTCACCTTCCACGACGAGTTCGCACCAGTACTTCCACAACCACTGAATATATTGACTGTTATTGTTATATGATGCCCAAGTTTCTCTATCCAACCTGTTCACAATTGGGTCCGATAAGCACAGCAAATTCGTCTTCGTGCGAGGGCCAGGTGATTTTGGTGGTGCTCTAAATAGCCCTTTGCTCGGATTCCAAGTAGCCTGCAGGCCTGGAATTGATAAAGGACTTCTCTTGTTATCCATTTCAGGGTTTGAGTCTAAATTAGGGATTTCAACCTTCTCTCTTCCCTTAACGTCATCATAATTCTCCTTGATATGCGGCTCGCGAGAAAATTCGGCCGAGGACGAAGTGACGACCAGTTCCAATTTATTCATCCTTTCACTCAATGATGCTTGTTGTAGACTAATATTTCTGAGTTCCGCCAGTATTTCCGTTAGGGAGGGCTCTGGTGAGTCACTTGATTCCGTTCCCGAAGGTTTTTTCCCAGTTGATCGAAGACTATCAGATGGAGGAGACATTTTGAATATTTGAAAATAAGTTGGTAGTTGAGTTACCAGCGCAAATAGCTATTTGTGCGTTTACTTTTACGATTAACAAATGTACTTACGGTAGACTCTGAACTCAGAGCACGCCTGTAATCTTTATCACAGAATGCCTAGTAAATTCGTTGAGTCTGATGTAAGTTGATTTGTTTCTCTGCCGCGAAACTCCTTAATAATACAAAACACGCTAACAGACCTGACGCGCTAATTTAGGATTACATAACAATAGATACAGATCTTAGTCATAGATCAACTCTCAACCTAGTATCTTGTAATCTGGATACACAGGGTTATCAAAAACTCTAATCTGAGGTATGCGAACAGGAATAACTAATACTTAAAGATCTGCTTGTACGTTAGTTAGCTCTTATGTAGAAATTAGACAGTATTTCGGCCACTATTCTTTGTTCTGCTGTGTTTTAGCGTTTGCCTTTCACAATTAGGGGCAATTAGTTTCACTTGCATGTAGTATTGCAGACCTTAATAGTGTTACTAAACAGCGCCAATTTTTGTCTAATTAGTAACAATATTAAGGGCTGCAATACTACATGCAAGTAAAACTTATTGCCCCTGATAGCCTGTACATTACACTGAATAACTTAGTTTAACGGTTTAAGCACTCATACTCAGATTTCATTTGCGGATACTACTACGAGAAAAACGCATTACGATGTGTACTCTCATGATAGGGTATTGTTCGTTGATCCGCTTCTTATAGGGTACAGGGGTTAAAGCGGGGATAAAGTGGAGATAAAGTGGTGATATTCCAGGTTACCTCACGATAGATCCACAGTATCCCTGTTAGCTTCAAATTTTAAAATCTTATGGCCTAAGGCATAAGAGATATGCATCTGTATATGAAGTCCAACGCCCACCTTCATGCCTGCACCTTTCTTCACTCGCGCACACCTGAGGTCGTTTCGTTTAAATCATTGTCAGCTATTTACTATTATTTTGCTCAACGGCATACTTTTATTTCATTCATCTATCTAATTTTTACTTCATGTGAGTGCATCTGAACCTTAAGTCAACTACTTTAGAAGATTTTAATTTACTGTACTAGATTGCCGCAAAGATGGATTCACCTCAACAACCTTCTCCATCATCAGCATCTCCTACTTATGCAAAACGCCTAACACAAACTCAACGTATTCAAGTAAGTCTGAAATCTACAAATTGATAAGGTTAAGAGAGTAACATGTGCAGGTTAGAACCTTGGCCAGTGAGGGACACAGTTACGTCAAAATCTCTCAACGCCTTGGGATTACATGGCGACAGGTACAATACACCATGAGCGTTGAAAATACCGAGCCTCAGTACTCCAGTGGTAGGCCACCTATTCTAAGTAGTTCCCAGGTCGATGAAATAGAATTTTTCGTCTGTTTATCATCGGAAAATCGTCGGATGTCATTTTTCCAACTTGCACATTTTATATTTCGGCACTTTGGTGTGAGCGAGAATGTGATCCGACGTGAACTGGCAAAGAGGGGATATGCACGCAGGATTGCACGATTAAAACCTCCTATCTCTTCAGTCAACAAACTGAAGAGATATGAGTTTGCCAGAATACATCTCCACTGGCGGAAGGAACATTGGATGAGAGTCCTCTGGTCCGACGAGACTTGGGCTATGAATGGTCGGCAAAGTGATCGTTGGGTCACAAGAAAGGTCAGTAGTCCCTTAAAGGCTCCTAAGATTTAGAGTTCCCTTGAGCTAAGTTTAAGTCAAAGATGGGGGAAGAGTACGAAGATACCTGTGTCCTAGCCAAGACGCGGAGGAGAGTTGGGTGGATGTTCTGGGGATCTTTCTTTGGACGACAGAAGGGGCCTTGCCTGATTTGGGAGAAGGAGTGGGGCCATATCACTGCGGCCAGTTACTGCGAGAGGATAGTGCCTCTCATAGAGAGTGCGGTCTTTCGGGAACCAGGACTAGATGTGATGCAGGACAACGCCCCTCCTCACAAGTCGAGGCAAACTATGCGTGAGTTTGAAAGGAGGAATATTTCTCTAATGGAGTGGCCGCCATATTCTCCTGATTTAAATCCGATAGAAACTTTGTGGAGTTATATGAAAGCGTACATGGAGCGTCTTTATCCAGCGTTGGATCAAGGGGGCAGCGGAGTCAAGGGCATCTTCGTCAAATAGTGAACGAGGCGTGGGATCTGGGGTTTAATGGGGATGACTTGGAGAAACTGATAGATTCGATGCCCCGAAGAATCAGAGCCGTTTACGAAGCTGAAGGCGGATATGTAAATTATTAGCTAGATAGAAGTATAATTTATTTATGAAATGTATTAATGAATTAAAAAGTGAATAGAGGGCTATAATGGATCAAAAAAGCAAAACCAACGAATATTTCGTTGTGAAATTTTTGCCATACAAATTTAAAGTTTAGGTGGGGAGATCTACTTATCGTCATGCTAATTCAAGTTAGTAAAAGCCTATATACCCTGTAAAAGTCGAATTTTAGCGCCTATACACGATTAATACCGTAGTATCAGAGTACTACTGCAACATCCGAGCTCACCTAGCATTTTGTTGAGCAATTATTCCAAATAATCCATTAATAAGAAGCTTCCTATCCACTCAACAAAGCCTCTGATGGCTCTATATCTCCCGGTAGTGGAAGTCAATTGGTTGCAATGATAGTCTGACGACCATGTAATTTTTTCATTTAACACAAAAATTTACCGTACACTAGTACTAGTTACAAGGCATCTTCGACTGTGGTGTGATGGATAACTTTTGCCCGCCGCCCCTCCATTGCTACAGGGCCGGATTGAGACACAGCAGCAAGAACACCACGTGTATCTCGAATTTTTCTGGCGGCGAAGGGTAAAAGTTAACCAGTAACTCACCGCCATACTAAGGATAAGAAACTAAAATAAGGATTTCCTAACTGGGTAAAATTAAAGCACCTTTGCGCACGATTTCACTCTATGGGCCGCCGAAAGTCCACACTAGTACATACTCTAGGTTTTCAACGGTTACGTCAATCATCCAAAAATTAAGATCTTACTTCTGTTCGTATTCTCAGAAATCGTCTATTGATCAAGCTGTCTAGTTTCCTTGGCTATTGCGACACTGGACCATCTTCCAGTAGTGGAATTTTGGATGTATGAATACCCAGCTTATTCCTAACTTTTTCTCTATCCACACATAGTTTCAAACTCCGATAGATTTTATACTTGAGCAGCCATATATTAAATAGTAGCGCTTCAGTCTTGCGGGAACTTTAGTCTCTTAAGACATACGTCATGGATGCAAAACTGGTTTCAATATTTTCAAAAAATAATTCAGCGAAGCGAAAGCGTACGGTATCAAATGATGGAAATAGCTCAGATGAAGCAAATGTGAGGATGACCAAACGTCGACCCGACGAAGCCTGCATTTGCTGTTCAATGGGTAACTTCTGGTGTGATCGAACGAGCACTTCTTCCTTGGACGATGATGGACGACCGGCTTGCTCAAATTGCATAGCTGCAGGAGTTCCTTGTATCTTGCGTGGAGAAAAACACAAGTGGTAATTCTACTCTATTTTACAGATGAACGAAATCCTAACTTTTAATAGGATTGCCTCAAGTCGGGAATTTCAATCAAGGCAAACTCAGTACTCGTTCCGGCTAAGCTCGGAAAGGGTTGATATGTTGTTTATCCCCGGCGTCTCAAACGTAGAGATAGTGCACAGGACCGAGGGAGCGGATGCCAGGGAGAAAGATGATTCAGAACAGAGGTCACCAAATCAGTCAAGTAAAATGTTTGCCCTTGAATTTTGAACCATTAACTAATACATAGAAATATATATATAATCGTCCGTCTGGAGAAAATACGTCAACTGTTAGCTGCCCTGATTACTGTGGCATGGCGACAGAGCTACAACGAATGAAAATCTCAAAGAACCCTAAAATGAGATGAGTATTTGGACAACTACGTCAAATCCAGTCCCGGAGCTCATGGCCGGTCAGAAATTACAGTGACGATCAAAGATGCGCACCAACACCGCCATGCTGAGTGTCATGAAAAGGGAAATATAGAGAGGTAAGAACTCAAGATAAAGATTGTAAAAAAGCTAAAGATTTAAGTATACTCTACAAATACATTTTAAAGCGTTTCATACAATCGAGATGAGAGAAATACATCGACGATGCTTTTTACTCCGTTACTGCCTGGGTATCACATCTAAAGTCGCTATCATTACGTAATCACATGTCATAAATACTGACACTGGGGTCGGATGGTGCAGTGATACACTATGCGGGCTCTTCTCCAAAGTAGAGTCTGGGTAGCTTGGACACATGCCCCATTTGAGACAGGAGAAAGCTGGTCCGAATCCAGCAAGACCCTCACACCACTTCTCTCGCGCTGATAATGTATTCGTAGGATGACGAAAGCATGCTCAGATAACTATAGGTTTCTCTCCCTTTTCCCTGCGATTGGTATTCACGGAAGAAGTTACATGTCGTAAGGCGTTATTCTGGTAGTGGTATCTTCAAATGAAATCTGAGTATTAATGTTTCAAATGTCAAACTGAATCGTTCTGCGACATATACATATTTTGCGTAATCAGTCACGTTATGGCCTCAGGCTTAATACTCAAAAATAACTAAAAAAAATCTTCTCCGTCATGCTACAGTAGAACCTATCATAACCCATAGCTCTTAGTCGTGATACAAGCCCCCCCTTGAAAATTATTTGCAACTTCTTTTTGATACTGAATCCGTAGAGCGTTGAACGAAAATTAAATTACTAATTAAAAAGAGTTTGATATTCGCGTCACCATAGCAATAGACTTTATTACGTCTAGTAACTTCATGTGCAAGTTATAATAAACATTAGCGTCCTCGCGATCCATTTCACCCTCACCCTCACCCAACACTTGTAACACAAGCACTTAAGGCCGTTCCATTTTCCACAGTCCCCCAATTTTAAAGGCTTTACCAAGTAATATTTCAATACCAATTCTTCTTCTAACTGTTACGAAGTACGTTGTTACCGATCTGAGCGAAACCGACGTCTAGTTGTAAAACTAACATTGGCAGAATTACGTCGTTGAAATGGAATCCACCCCGATCACAGCTCTTTCCGCTCCTCCACCCGGATCTTATGTTTCTTTTCAAGAATTGTACGACGTGGTTCAAAGTCACGCTAGGTCTGCAGGATACGCCATCACTACCAGCTATTCCGAAAAGAGAAAAGGGCGAAGAATGAAACTTCTAGCCCGTAAGAAAAGTGGTACTTTTCACAGTGAAGTCAATGAACCATGCAGGAAATGACGTAGACTAACGCAGAAAACTAACTGTCCTTTCAAATTCAAGGCCAGAGAGTGGACCGACGGCACATTGTAAGTCTGTTTCCTGCAGGCCGCAAATGGGGACATCAACTCAGAAAGCCTCACTTAAAACCATGGGCCTTCCGATCCATCAGCATTTCCAGAGCATCACCGCCTTAACAACGATGAGATCACAATAGTCCGCAGTAATTTCAACATGGGCATACCAGCTAGTAGGAATGTCGCCATTCTGAAGAACCGCAACCCTAGCTCTAAGCTAAACCATCGTGATATCTACAATTTTAATCCGCAGATATCACGCGCAAGTCGGCTCGGAAGATCTCCCTCCGAGGGTTTTATAAATTACCTCACAAATGAGAAGACTAATGGAACTATCTTTTTCGAGTATGATCAGGATACCAACGGTCATATAAACTACCTCTTCATAGCAGACGTTTGGTCTGGTGAGCTACTCAACCAAAGTCCAGATGTCTTACACATGGACTGTACTTATAAGACAAATAAACTTGGCATGCCCTTGCTGGATATCCTCGGTGTTGACAACTTGAACCAGTCTTTCACTGTTGGGTATTGCTTCTTGGATCGCGAGAATGAGACAGATAACGACACAGCGATGATTTACCTACTTTCCTTGTACCAGCATGACCGACAACCCTCAGTGATAGGTACGGATTGTGAACTAGCCCTGATGAACGCAATTGACCGTCACTTTCCAGCTACGTAAACTATTCGAATAATCTGCTTTTGGCACATTTGCAAGAACCTGATGGTCAATTGCAAGGCAAGGTTCCAATCTGAAGATCGGTGGGAAGAGTTCGAAAGGTTCTTTTCAGACATCGTACACTCAACGACTCCTGAAGAATACTTGGATCGGGTCGAGGAGTTCCAAGCTGAATTCCGCTATAATGAAGGCTTGCCGCACGAATTACAGCCAAATTCTCTATCTAAAGATATTGAAAGAAGTACCTGTTTCAGTCTCGAGCAAGACGCTGTCAAGTATGTGCTTCAACAATGGTTGCAGCCCCATCACCGCAACATCGTGCATGCTTGGACAAATCAATTCTTCAACAGGAACACAACGACAACTTCGAGACTTGAGGGTGCACATGCCGTGCTGAAAAGATGGATTTGATCGCCCTCCAAAAATCTATCATCTTTATGGATCCCGATTTCATTAGCACTGTCGGATCAGATCAATGAAATAAAGATCAGACGTGCAAGAGCACTCAATGGGCTACCCGCAGGTATTTCAGGCGAATTCTTCTATATAGTTCTGGGCAGAATTTCTTACTTTGCCCTGTACGAGGTTTGTAAGTAGCTCAAATATGCCCGGAACGAAGAACAGAGAGCTCGCGATGGTCTTGGTACTAAATGTACGGGGACCTTCAACAAGTCAATTGGTATGCCCTGCTGGCACATCATTCAGGAAATGATGTCTCAAAATCGAGTTATTTCAAACGCAGTCTTTCAACTTTGACAACTCTAACTAAATTTACACACTTAGGCCTACGAACTAATGATTTTCATCCACACTGGTACTTTGTTCGTCCGCAGGCTGGATTTGAACAGCAGATCCCCGATCCTCCTATTCTCGATTCTGTCACTAGGCGACGGCGCCGTAATGCTGAGGCTGAACGCAGAGCTCATAATAGGGCGCATCACAGGCTGCGGGTCGCGCAAACTAGCCGTGTCCTGTCTCAACACGAGACTACGCAAACAGTTTTACGACATTGCTCAGCTTGTGTTGAGCTCGGACACGATATAACAGGATTTCAAGGATGTAGGGCAACTGGCCATACTCGTAGTAATTGTCCTAATACCTAAGGATATAGCTTTCATCAAATTGAAACGTTAGAAGCGAAATTATTTTGTGTACTTAAATCAAAATTTGACTAGGAAATAGTTTTAATTGATACCAATCACTTAAACAGCTTAAATGTGCAGCAGATTTACCAAGTTAATAGAGAATATGATTTAATTCCATCCAAATGAAAATTAGCTCACAATGTCTTGAAACCTCAAATATAATAAAATGGCTGCGAATTTCTGAGGTTTTCTTAACAAAAATACTGCCTGGACCTGTATGATTGGTCCGAAGTGTGGGTATTTACACACGGCGGCCGACGGCACTAGTGCCTCGGTACCCACACAGGATAACTCTCTGTAGATAGCTTAGATAGAGTAATCAATCAAGAAGTAACCTGCCACCGTTCATCTGCTAGCAGATTCAGCCTGTGCCAACAAATACTTCAGATTATAATGCACGGTTGTAATTGTACGGGCGTTCATTATTTATTTACAGTTTATAATTAGACAGTTCTTTCGTAAATGTTGTGGGGCTAATCGATAAATCCATATTTCCAGACAGAATAGGGTTTTCAAGGGGGGAGTATATATCAAAGGGGGGGGGGGGGTTGTATCACGGCTCGTATCTCGACGCGTCAAACTAAATACACGAAGTTTTGATTACTAATAATTATCTATTCACTCAGGTCCGCCTCAGCACATAATCAGGTTGACCCTACAACATTAACTATTGTAGCGGGATCAATTGGTTTTGTTAACAATAGAGCCAGTCCGAGACACAATCAGTCTATTATAAAAGTCTTTGAAACGAAACCACGTATCGTCAACTACCATTAAATACATACGCATTGTTCCTAGTTTTCTACAACTTTCTACATGGCTCAACATTTTTTTCATTTTTTAGTATTGTTAGGTCTCGGGTCAAGCCCCATGTGTCCTATAGATCTGGAGCCGGTTAGGATCAAGTCTAAAACCTCCCCAACTCGTTCGCGCCGCGTGAACCGCTACAAAAGTAGTAGCTAGTTAAACAAAAAAATCTCAAAAAAAGAAATCTAAAACTCCATCTCAAACAAGTAACAAAAGAAGATTATCCAATTTGGTCCAGTATCCGCGCTTCTCGCACATCTCCTTTCCTGCCACACTTCCAAGTGACCACTATCCTCAATCTTTGCTGAGAGCTAGAGATGAGCCCAAAGAAAATCCTTATTCACAGCCGGTTTCCTTCCTTCTTTTCCTATACCTGGTTCCATAGTTCCGGGTATTCGATGGACGTATAGCTGAACAATTCCATGCTATTGTGTTTATCATGTTCCTTGCCATTCTGTGACTTTCTACACGCTTCCATTCCATGATTATTTAAAGTATGTTTGTTGAGGCCTTATAACCTTAAAATTTAGGCTTTGATTGGATCGTTACAATGGAGTAGCCCGTAACATTTATGCCCCGTTAAATATTCATAGTTTTACAATAGCTCACAGAATTTACGAAAACAATTCAACAACGCATTGAAATTTGGTAATTCTAGTTTTTGTTATATGACAAAGAGTGTATGGTTGGTAAAAGGACGAGTCGAGCCAGTCAGAGTCAATCTCATGAGTCGCGTCAATTACGCTACTCATGCAGATCAGTCGCGAGGGGAAATTTTTGTACTATTAGAGTTTGTCTCGGTCTCGATGAAGTTGAATCCAGTAATCATTTTGATTCATTACGACCTCCTCCTATTGTGCTAAGTTCCTTGTCTTCCGTCCAGTCATATAGCGATAGAAGACCTCTCTTATTGTTTGTTTTAGCTGAATTCCTAATCGCTCTGTTTATTCTTGTACTTTACTATGCCAAAATATCCCTATTTGGTTAGACACGGGTGAGAACGGGTGAGATCAGGTTGACTGCTCTGCCTCGTCTCACAATAATGGATAGAGCCATGCCCGAATACATACACGTGTTGAAAAAGCCGACCCCAGCAGCCTTGAGAAACTAATAACCGATCCTAAGGAAAATCCAGCCCATGCCTTTACACCCCTATGTACTCCTTCTCGCAGTTCTTCAATCTCGGCCATCACGCGCCTAGGTCTTTTCAGTCCCGTTCCGCCTTTATTTGCCGGTGCTGTCACCCTCAGCAAATTCTAGTTTTCTCAGTTGCCCCGACTTGCGCCATGCCAAGAATTGCCTCTTCATAGATGCCGTTAGCTTGTGTCTATTCTGCAAATTTCGGCTATACATGTGCTCCAAGGAGAGTTTGAAATGGTTGGGCTCCTCTTCGTCCGCTGATCTGACGCCATCTATTTAGTGCTCTTCGGCACTGAACTAAATGGCCAACGGACTTTTCCCTGCCACACCTTCACAGTAGTGGTCTGGTGTCGTGATCCCATCGGCGGTGATATGACGCAATATCTCCGTGGCTGGTTCAAACTGCGATGAGGCACGCATAGACGCCCTTAAGAGGGCCAGTTCAGGTGGGTTTTTAAGGCACATACGTGAGTTAAGATCCTCGTATCTTCTCAAGCACCCAGAGCCCCACCAAACCTTGCAAAGGTTCTGCGCCAATGCCCAGGTTTTACGGCCAGCTGAAGCTACGGCAAGGAGCTCTGAAGCCTCAGCATCAGAGATTAAGCCCAGCGTTTCCCGTGCTAGTTGGTCTGCTGTCTCATTGCCTGGTATGCCTTTGTGACCTGGTATCCACTTCACGTGGACTGGGTTATTGAAACTTCTACTGCTATTCGGAACCTGCGGATCCGCTAGTGAGAAGATTCCGTTTTCCCCGTTCGTAGGCCTTGCGCAGCTTCGGCATTGTCTGGCATGACGCATATCGCATATTTATTTATTTATTTGTTTTTAATGTCTACCAAGCGCTAGTTATAACTAAAGCCCCATCCCTAGGGGGACATGGTGACTGCAAAATGTCATATAACGAATATAGTGTGGTGGCAGAAGCGCCATTAAGATACATGCAGATACTGCGAGCGCTATGCAGCGGATTCCTCACATCGCTGGCTTAACTGGGACAGATGGGGCAGATTTCTGATAGAAACCTAACCTTCTCCAATATGGTGGCGAAACGCTTAGCTCCATGGGAGGTGCCGAGAAGAAAATCAAGTGAGCCCAGACTTCGACGGTGACCAGCCGAAGCCAGTCTTTCTCGCACGAGGGGGCAAAATACTAAATGGGTGATTGACTTATTAGCCCCGCAGCAACAAGTCAGAAGGGCATCATTATGATGAAATCTTTTGTGATAAGCACGAAAGTCACCATGTCCAATACGATATTGGATTAAATACCTAAGATAACGGCGAGGTAGTCGTAGTTCCTTTGGAGGTTTTTTGGGAAATGGCATACCCAACTCACAATAAGTAGGGGGAGCATGAGATTGCCACCATGCTGTGGTCATATCCCATATCTGCCTTTGTATCTTTGCGCGGATTCCGGCAAGGGATGCGCCAGGGGGAGCTGGTTGACGGGCAGCCTCTCCTGCCAACTTGTCGGCCAACTCGTTACCAGGAATGCCCATGTGACCAGGGGACCACATTACTTGAACCTTGCCAGGAGATGCAATAGGAAGAATTCTCCTCGTAGGCCAGCGAGAAGCGAGATCCCGAAATTCCAAAATCTCCATTTGCGAAGACTTAGAGGGTGAGGCTTCCAGAAGGCGGTGTGCAGCCTCTTGGTTGTCAAGAATTACATTAATGTTGGTTGCAAAATGTGTCGAAGGTGCTGCTATGGCAGCCTTAAGGCCTGCTAGAGCGCCGATGATCTCGGAGTCGTAGACCTCAAAGTCGGGACCTAGGGGCACTTTCACTTCAGTTATAGTGATATCTCTGTGCAGAACTACGGCACCTGCCCCAGCAGAACCGTTCGCCAGCTTTGAGCCGTCCGAAAAGACGAGAATATCCCATGGTGGCAGCTCTCTAATGCGCTCAGCAAATTCTTGGGCAGAGAAATCAGCTCGAGACTGATTGAGAGGGAATTTATAGGAAGGAGGAAAAAGCTGGGGTCAAGAGATGGGAGGAACGAGCTTTAATTTTTCCGTAAGGCGAGTTTGTGGGCGGGAGACGGTGGATCTTCTAACCAAAGGATGAAAACAGTCCACGGCGGCCAGTCTAACAGCAGAGCGGAGGCGAATCTCCTCAAGTAATATATGAGCAGGCTTGAGCCACACTTCCCTTAGGAGTGCCGAAGTAGGCGTGGTCTTGTATACCGGTAAAATCGCTCGGGCCAGGGTGACTAGAGCTCGAGAGATCATGTCTACCAGGTGCTGAGATCGGGTAGATGTTGGACGTCCTCGACGGAGGAAAGTGTGACCGCGCCACCAAACCTCGACACCGTATAATAGAGCGGGTAGCGCCGCAGCTAGGGCTGCAGTGCGTAGAAAAGTTGTTGGTACACCACGATTGGTATTTCCAAGCTGTCGTATGTGGGCACTGATTCGTTGCGTTTTAGCACTCCATTCTTGTACATGTTGTTTGAAAGAGAGCTTAGTGTCGAGGAAGACGCCAAGCCACCTCAGAGTAGAACTGGTAGTTCTTAGGGCGTCATTAATAATTACCGGTGGAGAGGGTTGACGGGATCTGTGAAGATGTATGATTTCTGTTTTGTTTTCCGCCAAAGAGAGTCCGTTCTGACCGCACCAATGGGTGATGCTTCCAACATTGTTAGTGGTCAGACGAGAAGTGTCGACTAGCGTTTTAGCGACCGAGAGGATTGCTACGTCGTCTACGTATCCAAATGTGGGAAACCCGAGTTTGAATAAAGGCTCGAGAAAGAGGAGGAAAAGTATTGGGGAAGCAGGGGACCCTTGGGGCAAGCCGTGCGGAATTTCCAAGAAATCACCTACAAAATCATCCACTCTGAGGCGAGCCTTCCTGCAAGAGGCAAAGGAAGCAGCCCAACTCACGTATGGTAAAGGCCATCCCTGCTCACGCAAACGAACACGAAGACGGCCGGGCTGTATACTATCGAAAGCACTTTGGATATCAAGGGTGGCGAGAGTGCAAACTTGCTTTGTCTCCCACGCCTTTTCGACATCGTGAACCAGACATTCCACAAGATCAATGGCAGACCTTCCAGGTAGCGCTCCAAATTGTGTCGGGGAGATGATACGATTTGACAAGGCCCAGAAGGCAAAGCGTTTTGCAAAGAGACGTTCCAGCCCCTTCCCAATAACTGGGAGAAGCGAAATCGGACGCCAATTGGCGGGGTCAGTAAGATCATCCTTGTGTGGTTTAGGAATAACTACCACTTCAGCGCGGCGGAAGATGCTGGGATGGTGACCATGTTCCAAACATAGGCTGTAAAGCTGAACAATCCACGAGCGCCACCTATCCACTCCCCATACAAGGCGAATGGCTGAGACAGGGAGGTGGTCGTGTCCCGGAGTAGTTGACAAAACTTCCAGAAGACAGTGGCGTACTTCATCTTCGTCTACGGATAGAGGAGCAGGGATCGCACGCAGTGGGCAGGTAGGGGTATTCCTGGGTATATCCGGCTGACCCATAGAGCGGGCCAGCTTAGTTCGAAAGAATATGTCTGCACGCTCGGTCGGGGTGCTGAAGGTGACACCTTGATGAATAATTGGGGGGGGGCCAAAGCGACTTGATAGCTTCCGCCATGGAACAACTTTATAGGCTTCCAGGATCGAAGCCACATTATCCAACATGGAGCGCTTATGTTCGCGTTTGGCTCGTCTAACAGACTTCCGAAAATTATTGTGTGCCTCGCTAATGAGATCTTGGTCACCACTATGGCGAGCTTCGAGATACTGACGACGTTGGTCCGAGCATTTGCGATTCCAAAAGTCTTTGCATGGGACGCAGGCAGGCCTCGGCGGATTAGCTGCAAGCAGCATTGCCGAGAGAGAGGCAATGCCCAATGAAGTCACCGCGTCCAGGCGCTGAGAGGTTGGGTCTCCAATAGGAAGGCTAGGAGGTGCGGTGGCGGAGAGGGCAAGACGAAATACCTCAGCGTTCTCGTCGTTGAATTTGGGCAGCTTCAGCGTTGGGTGACGTCTAGATGACGAGAGTTGGACGAAGCCAGATATCGTCTCGTGATCGGAAGTGGAATGTGTCTCCGGGTCCACCCGGGCTGAAAGTCCTTCCATGTTCGTGAGTACTAAGTCGAGGACGTGGCCAGCTCGGTGTGTAGGAGCTCCGTAAGGCAATGCCAACCTCAGAGAATAGTTGTCAATCCATTCAACAAAGCTGCTGACGCCAGACAAACGGGAGACGTTGGGCTCCCATAGTTTGTGATGAAGATTAAAATCTCCCACGACTATGGTATTCGGTTGAACCGGCCAGCTTAAAAGTGCCTCGAGACTCTCTGGCATTTGAGCTTGAGGTTGTCGGTATACGTTTATGATCTCTAATGAAGGAGAGCTCTGGAGACGGAGGGCGATGATAACAGGCGAAAGACCACAGTCCAGCTGGATAGGTCGGAGATTAGATTTCTTTCAGACATAGGTTAAAACGCGCGGGCGCGAATTTTTCCAGTCACGATTAGGAGTGAGAATGACATAAGCCGGATGGGCCTTGGTTACGTTCTTAGAGTTTATTGTTTTAGTCCAGGGTTCTTGGACAAAGATCACATCATACTTGCCGTGAAATGCAGCTTGAAGAAGAATGAGGTGAGAAGATCCACCACGCCCAACGTTTGCTTGAAGGAAACAAAGGCGAGGCGGGGGGGTGCTCCTTAAAAAGGCTCTATTGCTCATGGGAAGTACTAGTGGAGGAGTTGGGAGCTTGCTTGTCTAGGTCTACTTCCATAGACCCGTCCGAAGCAGAAGCAAGAGGTGTGAAGCTGTTCTGGCTAGCAGAAGGCATAGTTTGAGAAGGGACAGAGGGGACTTCCGTCGATAGAGTCGGTGCGTTGGACCTATCGGGAGAGGAAGTTGCGACGGCAGCAGCTGCGCGACGTTGTTTCCGGAGCTTATTACGGTTCTGTGAACGGAGGTCTGTAACCGCTTTTTCTGAAGGGTGAATAAGTTTGCCCTTGAAAGGGCGAGGGCGGAGAGGGCAACTTGAGTCGTCTGCAGAATGTGGCCCTAGGTAGTTAATGCAACGACAGAGTTGGCGGCATTCTCTGTCGTGGCGAAGGGTACCGCAACAAACGCACAACGCTTGAGTGCGGCAGCGAGAGGACTGGTGAAACCCAAAGCAAGCATCGCATTGGACTACCTTTGGGTTAGGGATGTACCGTCGAGAAGGGGCGCTGTCAACAATTCGAAACGTGGACACCTCTTTAGGAAAGAAAATAACAGCCGTGTGCAGAGGATCTCGTCCATCTTCATGTATAGACCATTGGGCGCCCGATGGAGCGACGCCTGTCTGTGACTGGGCAATGCTCTTGACATCATCAAGCGTGGTCGGAACCAGATTTGAGGCCGGATTCCAGATAGTGCGTGGGATACGCTTGACAACGTACCCAATGCGATCCTCAATTTGGATTAGAGAGCCCGAGAGAGACGCTCTTATAGAGTCAGCATTGTCCAACGTAATTTTCAGCGATGCATCTGACGAGAAGGCGACGGTGAAACCGCTGGAGCAGCGAAAAACGTAGGCGATTCCATCCTTGAGACCAGGAACGATGTGGATGAAAGCAGACTTGACTGCAGTTACGTCTGCTCTGAGAAGTGGAGCTTCTTCAGAGAGACGGAAGATGGCTTTGGGACCCTTGGTGATAGCAGTTTGTTTAGAAACAGGCGTGCTAGAGGGGCGAGACGTTGTGTTGGGTCGGGCCGAAGACGGCACCGGAGGGCCAATGGCAGGATGGCCTGCGGCGGTCGCTGCCCAACTCTGCGGTTGCTTAGCTGTAGGGATAGGAGGTCGAGCTGGTACGCTTTGGCTGGGCTTGGGTAAGGAGCCCGATGATTTAGGTTGTCTTTGGTTGTCGTGTCGCATAGGATGCCCGGAAGCAACCGCAAGGAGAAACGCGTCCATTTGCTCGCGCACGAAGGACTGGATGAGGGGATCGGCCTCTTCGACGGCTGACCAAAACTTGATATGGAAGGATTGAACCCAAGTAGCTCGACCCTTCGCAACGCGCTGAACAAGCTCGAGCTCTTCAGCGACGCGCTGGGCCAAAAGGGGGTGGTTGTTGTGATTTGGCCATCACGAGCGCGATGCCCAAACAAAAATGCACTTGATAGGTATTGAATGAGAAATCGAATTAGAGTGAACAGCAGGAGAGGAATAAGGAGACGTGATGGATGTCTGTTGTACGTGCTGAAAATGTAATATGACTTGCTTATAATTAGCTTGAGAAAAAGGAAGAAGCGGTACTTAAGAGATCATCACATGGACGTCATATCGTGGTTGATTACGGTTCTATTGAGAACTTCGTGTTCTCACGTGACAATTCTATATAGCAATATCTCACTACAGTAAAACTTCTCTAACACGATAGTGGGTCCCGGCATAAGTGTTGAAAATATTCATTGTAACTTGCACATTTATATTTGCAACACTTACACTTACAGGTCATTTTGCGTGCAGGGGCAAGTATTGCAAATATAAATGGATGAATTTCAATGAATATTTTCAACACTTATGCCGGGATCCACTATCGTGTTAGAGAAGTTTTACTGTATAACAACACAAATCTATGACTACCAAATTATTATTATAATGAGAATCGACTGTAGCGCGAAGGGCATATTAATCATATTCATGGCACATTTTGCAGTTGTCAATCTGTGAGAATTTGGGGTTACATAACCATATTTGGTGCGATCTCATTGGCTGCTCTATGTGGCGCGTGTGGCATTTGTGGCGTTTTTGTGGCGCTGGGGGGTCTAATATTTTTTCCCTCACCAAAATAGGTCCCACTTGTAACATTAATAAGTCCGCGTCGCTCGCGTTTATTGCCTAAACCCCGCATCTATTTGTTCACCTGATGGTTATCTATCGATTCACCCCGGCTCTTTGTAATTGAAGGCTTGTAGAGGTTGTCGTTTTTTTTTGAAAATGTGGTGTTTTGACATTTTCATTAGGATGGGGAACAAAGTTCCGACAAGATAGGGAAAGTCTTAGTTATATTGTTACAGGTTTGAGGCCTAAGGTATCATAAGGTTAGGGAGGGGGCATATTAGCCAGGTGCTGGGTTCATAGTGAAGTAATGCCTGAGGCATTATAAAGTTTAGAAGAAGACTTAGATGCCAGGCGCCGATTCTCATTTACGCTAGTGTTACAAGGATAGGTTTTTTGGAGGAGTAACTCTTAAACAGCATGAGAATTGCCATTTAAATTATGTTAGGGTCGAGAAGGCGTTCGGATGCAAGGGGATTTAATATTAGATGAAAACATGTACATAAAGGATAGGGTAGATGTCCTTTGATCTTTAGATTTATTATATACTTTGATTTGATGCTCATTTTTATCTACTTCTAATATATTTCAGCCTCGACTATTACATACAGTAGCGTCTAAAAGTGCGCAATGAAACCACCACGTTGACTAAATTTCACTATAACTCTGCAACAACTTCTTCAAATTTAAAAATTCTAGATTCAATTAAAATCTAAGCCATTTCTTGAATAAGTTCAACTTTGTTTTTGTAAAAATAATGATTAATTGTAAGGTTTGCGCTGATCTTGGCGCTTAATGTCTATTGCGCATCTTTAGACGCGTTATTTTAATACTTGGTATGACACCCCTTTGCCTTCTTTACGGCCAGAACCCTTAACGGCATACTCTCAATTAATGTACGACATGAATCTTCAGGTATAATTTGCCAGACGTCGTCTACTCTTTTCATCAATTCATGCATACTTTTCGGCGTTTCCGGGTACTCTCCAAGTCGGCGTTCTACCAGTCACCATAGGTGCTCAATTGGGTTCAGGTCGGGCAATTGAGAGGGCCATTTCATGGTATTTATACCGGTGGTAGCTAGCCAATTCTTTGTGGCCCTAGAAGTATGCTTAGGATCGTTGTCTTGTTGAAAAATAACGTTGTTTCTGGCTTTGGAAAAGAGCTTGCTTGCTATTTCGTCGACTGTTGGGACCAAACAAGTATTCAGAATGCCTATTAGCTGTTCCGACTTCATCCTTCCAACTACATGACTTATTCAACCGGCGCCAAACCAAGACATACAACCCCATATCATTACGCAACCGCCCCCGAATGTCAGGGATCATAAGGGCTTTAGCTAATATGAAGGTCATGTGACTTGTTGAACTGCCACCAAGGTTCCAGCAGCTTCCACTGCCTTCCGTATCTTCCTCTGTATTTCTATTCTTTTCATGTTCTGGAAAGTTCTTCTCTGGATGGTCTGGACTCATTCTGGCGTTCTAAGGTATTCGATTTGTTTCCATGTATTTGCAAGGGGCTTGACATGCAGGGGGCCTGGAAGTTGTATTTATTGTCATGCTTCTTGTACTTTAGTGAGATAGTTTCGAGTCTTGTATCTTCAGTTACTTCCAGCCAAGTAATTAGTCGTCAATACCCTCAGTAGTTCTTAATCACATCAATCCATCAGTCACGTCCACGCCCAGGTCACGTCCATGCCCAGGTCACGTCCACGCCCAAGTCACGTCCACGCCCAAGTCACGTCCACGCCCAAGTCACGTCCACGCCCAAGTCACGTCCACGCCCAAGTCACGTCCACACCCAAGTCACACCAGATTCACGTCAGCGCTTGACATTACTCGAAACTCTCTACAAACCCATCATGTCGTCGTCTGAGATGGCAATTGACCCTCCAGATCAAGTCAATCAATTAGATCAATTGCTGAGAGAAGTTAATGGAATGACGGATCCTTCTCAATTTGTTAAGGGTGTGAATGCCAAGCCTGCCCTGATGCTCGATTTAATTCAAAGATTATCCGAACGCCATGTCGATTTTATCTCACAGAAAGATCAACTTGATAAAGCCAACAGTCGCATCCAGGAACTTGAGAGTCGGAATTTGCAGAATACCAATAAGAGGTCTTCGCGTGACGCAGAGGGACTTCTGGGTAAGCTCGTAGACATACTAGGATCAAGAAGCCAAGAGCCTATGCTGCGAACCTCAGAAATACGTGATTCTGAGCCCTTCTCTGGAAACAAGAAAGATTTTGCCTCTTGGAAAGAATCTGTGATGCTGAAGCTTAATGTGAACGCCACCTGTTACCCATCTGAGCAATCTAAGATGGCATACATTTATTCACAGTTGGGGCCCAATAGTAAGGTTCATTTACAGCCATGGCTGAAGGATGGAGTCTTAACTTTCGCGTCTCTGGCTAAGATGTGGGAGCAGCTTACAATTATCTTTAGCGATCCCAATGTTAAACGTGACGCTGCCAATAGACTACATGCTAACTTCCAACTTAACCGCCCATTTTCTAGTTGGATCGCTGAAATACGCCGGGACGCAACCATTGCTGGATATGATGTCGACTCTTTCCAACTACGAGACCTGGTGTTTTACAATATGAGCATCGATCTTAAGAAAGCTCTCGTTCACGAAAGAGATATCGATGATCTCAATTTTGATGAGGCAGTTTCTAGACTGCAGGACATCGATAACAGACAACGCACCTTGTCAAGTTTTTTATCTCGCAACGGTAACAGACAGCCACCTAGCCTCCCTTGGGCGCTTCCTAGTCCCAATCAGCCGCGTCCAAACCAGGTGGCTCCCGATGCTGGTGACCCGATGGATTTATCCGCCTCAGGCTTACAAAGAAATGGTTCAGTATCTCAGGAAGAAAGAAACCGTCGTCGAGTACTTGGCCTTTGCTACTATTGTGGAGAAGCTGGGCATAAATCTTGGAATTGTCCTAAGAAGCCGTCACGTCCTCCGTTTGTGGGACGCTCTGTCGAATTACTTGATGAGGGATCTATGACAGAGTCGGGAAAAGCCTCAGCTCCTTGAAAAGTCGCCCAAGGAGCTCTAGTTTAAACTTAGTTATATCATCCGTAGCCGTCAAGGGAAGGCCATGGGAGAAGACAGGCCACTTTGTCATAAGTTGTTTAATTAGTAATAAAAATTCTTCTCCAGTATCTTCCCTCGCTCTCATTGACAGTGGTGCTTCGGCATATGGATTTATAGATTCTAAGTTTGTGCGCAGCCATAACTTAACCCTAATCCCGTTGAGGAGACCTCGCACCCTAAAAGTTTTCGACGGATCTGAGTCCATATCTGGTGAAATACTACATATGGTAAAGGTTGAACTAAACATAGGTGGACATTTAGAAATTATCTTGTTGTTCGTGACGACTCTAGCGTATTTTGATATTGTTCTTGGTCTACCATGGCTTCAGTACCATAATCCTGATATCAGATGGGCCGAAGAGACCATTCAGTTCAAGGACCGAAATTGTGTCAATCATATGTTAAATCAGTCAAGGGTAGTTCACGCATTATCACCAAATGATGTCCGGTTACGAAGAGAGGCTTCTACTAAAAATTTTGACCCTATTAATCAAGCAGAGATCTGCGACCCTGAGAATTTCAGCAAGTCTGTTCTGCAGAATAAAGAAACTATCATGGCGATATCAATTGAGGACATCGAGGAGGCTCTAAGGGAAAAGCCTAAGGTTGACCCATCGGAAAAGCTACCAAAGATTTATCACGAATACCTGCCAGTATTTTCCAAGGACGAAGCTGATAAATTGCCTCCTCACAGAACAAGTGATCATCGTATAATCTTGAAATCAGGTTCGGAGGCACCATGGGGCCCATTATACAGTATGTCAAGAGAGGAACTTGAGGTTTTAAAAAAGTATATCAGGTAAAATTTAGAAAAAGGATTCATTAGACCTAGTTCGTCTCCAGCATCCTCACCGGTTTTATTTGTAAAAACCAGGAGGCGGCCTAAGATTTTGTGTGGATTACAGGGCCTTGAATGAAATAACAATCAAGAATCGGTATCCTATACCCCGTATTCAAGAGACTTTGTCACTTCTAGGTAAAGCCAAGTTCTTTACTAAGTTAGATGTTATTTCAGCCTTCAACAGATTACGTATTGCCAAAGGTGATGAATACCTGACTGCCTTCCGGACCCGGTTTGGACTATATGAATATTTAGTAATGCCGTTTGGGCTTGCTAATGCTCCTAGTTCTTTCCAAAATTACATTAATGATACATTGAAAGGCTATCTGGACGAATTCTGTACAGCTTATATTGACGATATACTTATCTTTAGTGAAACCTTTGAAGACCATCAAAACCATGTGAAAAAGGTACTTGCTCGTCTTATGGAAGCTGGGTTACAGATAGATATAAGGAAATGTGAATTTCATGTAAAGCACGTCAAGTTTCTTGGACTTGTCATTACTACAGAGGGTATTAAAATGGACCCTTCTAAGTTAGAGGTAATTGAGAATTGGAAACCTCCCGAAACCACCAAGGAAATTTTTAGATTTGTCGGATTTATTAACTTTTACCGCCGATTTATTTTCAATTTTGGATCTATAATTATGCCCATAACGGATTTGATGAAAAAAGACGTTTTTTTTTCTTGGGGTCCGGCCCAGAATGAAGCATTCAAACTTATCAAGTCAAAATTTAGAGAGGATGTTGTTCTTAAGCACTTTGACTGGGACAGGCCTGCCCGCCTTGAAACGGACGCTTCAGATCGTGCTACGGGTGGAGTTTTGTTGCAGCCAGATGACGTCGGTAACTGGAAGCCTGTCGCTTTCTTTTCTCGGAAGATGAGTCCTGCCGAATCTAATTACGAGATATATGACAAAGAGCTTCTCGCAATTGTCCAGGCATTTGAGGAATGGCGTCCTGAGCTGGAAGGATCGCCGGACTCAGTCGAGGTGGTCACCGACCATAAGGCTTTAGAATATTTCATGAAGTCACGGCTACTTAGCCGTCGCCAAGCGCGCTGGAGCGAATTTTTGTCGCTATTCAATTTCAAGATTTGTTACCGCCCGGGGGCCCAGAACGGTCCAGCTGATGCACTTTCCCGACCAGGTGGTGACGCTGATCCGAAACTAAAAGGGTTCTTAGAACAGCGTCTCCTCAAACCAGAAAATCTTTCACCAGGAATGGGAGACATTCAGTTGATGACCAACGAACTAATCGAGGACGATGAGAGTGTAGTGGAGCCAGACCAGACAGAGAATGCGGTTATTAATCATTCCAAGAAGACAATGTGCTTTGTAGAGCGTATCCGTCGAGTGGCCCTATCCGACGAATCTATAGCATCTGTAGTTAAAGCTCTACAAGATCAAGGAACGCCTAGGGTCAAAAATTTTACTCTTTCAGAGTGTGTTTGGAAGGACGGTCTGCTATACTATCGTGATGCTATAGTAGTACCACAGTGCGATCAAGATAAAACCTTACCAACTGATTTGATTACGTCATTTCACGATTCGCCGGCTTCAGGTCATCAAGGAGCTGCAGCAACTTACGCGACAATTACGAGAACATTCTTTTGGCATGGAATGCTATCGCAAGTGAAAAGATTCGTAAGAAATTGTCACACCTGCTCTAGAATAAAACCCTCTCGTGAAGGCACTCAAGGCCTTCTCCGCCCGCTCCCTGTGGCAAAGGAAAGATGGCGTCACGTGGCTCTAGATTTTATTGTGGACTTACCAGCGAGCAAAGACTGGAATAATCAAGAGTACAATGCCATGCTTGTGATAGTTGATCGAATGACAAAACAGGTACATACTGTTCCCTGCAATGATTTGTCAACACGGAATACGGCATATTTATTTTATAAGGAATGCTTTCGACTTCATGGCCTTCCTGATTCAATTGTCTCAGATCGCGGTACACAGTTTACAGCCGAGTTTTGGAAATGGCTTTGTAGGCTTCTCGAGATAGATCAACGCCTCTCAACTGCTTATCATCCACAAACCGATGGGCAAACTGAAAGAATGAATGCACGAGTCGAGCAATACTTGAGAGCTTATGTTAATTACGCACAGAATGACTGGACCCGCTATCTGCCCTCGGCTGAATTTGCCATCAACAACCATGATTCTCAAGTAACTGGTGTGTCGCCATTCATGGCCGTAAACGGTCTGCACCCTAGATCAGGAAATGAACCTTCTCCCTCACTTTCAGGTTCCCCAGTGCCAGCATCATTACGCTTCGAGCGCTTAGATGCAGAAAACTTAGTACAGAATGCTAAGAGAGTCGAAAAATTTGTGGTTGAAAATATAAAGTTGCATTCCGCTGAATACGAAGAACAGGCCAACAAGAATAGAACCGCGGCCCGAAACTTTAAAGCCGGAGATCTTGTTTGGCTAAACTACAGAAATATCAAAACACTTCGACCATCAAAAAAGCTTGATTTCAAAAAAGGGGGGCCATTCAAAATCATTGAACCCATTGGTAAATATGCATTTAAATTAGAGATACCTAAGTCGGCCAGGGTTCATCCAGTTTTTCATGTGTCTCTGCTCACCCCTGTGGCGTCTGATCCTCTACCCGGTCAGGTTTCAGGCCCACCTCCACCATTAGTAGCCAATAGTGATGACCCTGAATAAGAGATTGAAAAGATAATCGGGTCACATTGGAAGGATAGTCAATTATGCTATCTTGTTCGTTGGAAGGGATATGGTCCTGAGGATGACTGGAGCATCCCGGCGTCTCAAGCTGAAGGATTTAAGGATTTGGTAAAAAATTTTCATGAGCTGAATCCGTTGGAGCCACGCCCTTCTGACCCGCCACCTTTCTCAAAACAAAATAACAACAAGCCTCGCAGGAGCTCGGCTCGTCAGCGGGGGGGATAATGTCAGGGATCATAAGGGCTTTAGCTAATATGAAGGTCATGTGACTTGTTGAACTGCCACCAAGGTTCCAGCAGCTTCCACTGCCTTCCGTATCTTCCTCTGTATTTCTATTCTTTTCATGTTCTGGAAAGTTCTTCTCTGGATGGTCTGGACTCATTCTGGCGTTCTAAGGTATTCGATTTGTTTCCATGTATTTGCAAGGGGCTTGACATGCAGGGGGCCTGGAAGTTGTATTTATTGTCATGCTTCTTGTACTTTAGTGAGATAGTTTCGAGTCTTGTATCTTCAGTTACTTCCAGCCAAGTAATTAGTCGTCAATACCCTCAGTAGTTCTTAATCACATCAATCCATCAGTCACGTCCACGCCCAGGTCACGTCCACGCCCAGGTCACGTCCACGCCCAAGTCACGTCCACGCCCAAGTCACGTCCACGCCCAAGTCACGTCCACGCCCAAGTCACGTCCACGCCCAAGTCACGTCCACACCCAAGTCACACTAGATTCACGTCAGCGCTTGACACCGAACTTCAGTGTCTCTTCGACCACTCTGCCGAATAGCTACTTGGATTCTTGGACCGGGCATATTTGATTCCGTCGCTATTGAGTCTATTTATCTTCGTCTCATCTGACCAAATAACTCTTTTCCAATCTTCAATAGTCCAACTTTCATGTTCTAAAGCCCAATGCAACCGAGCTCTCTTATGTGCCTTTGACAGCATCGGTTTCTTCACTCTCTTAATAGCCCGGAGACCCTGTTCCCTCAGAGCCAGCCATACGGTACCAGGAGAAACTTTGTCTTCTCGTTCAAGATTGATAATCTTCGTCACTTCTACCGCAGTTTTGGTCCCGCCATTAGCCACTAAACAAGCCAGGGCTCGCTTGTCTCGACACGTTAACTCCCGTGGTCGTCCCTGCACAGGTTTTGATGTATCATGAGATGTCTTTTTCCGATACCTGGCTACCGTAGACCTATGACAGCCCATAATTTTTGCTATTCCTAGTTCTTTTTTACCTTCATCGAGTAATGTAGTGATGGATGATATCTGGTGCTGTGTGTAACGGATCACATATATAAAGCAATGGGCATTTGTATAAAGGATGGTAAATCTATATTACTACTATGAGGAAGGAATTTCCTTTAGACATCTACATGATTATATATACACAATTTACAGACCCATACTATCCTGATGAAGTCCTCATGTTTTACTCCTACCACTGTCATTAATAGTTACATGTGAGATGCCGTCGGGTAGACAGTAGCTGTTAGTTGCCGTTATTTCGGGATCATGCATCGCGGAATATTGCATCGCGGAACCGTGCACCTCGGAGTGTTGCATAATAGGGATAAATGTATGAAGGGTTAATAATGTCGCCTATGTTACCAAACATAGGCTACAGGATCTTACGGCTTACTAGCCGTCACAACCTCCCCACATATTTTAAGCGTTATCAATTCGCCACTTTCTTTGAGCGTCGCTTTTCTCTTCGTTTTTGCTTAGTTTTAGGCTCTGCAGGTCCGACAAATGCTCCCGTATTTTCTTCGTCTGGTCCATCATTCACTGCAGCAGGACCATGCAGTTTTTCGAAGTTTCCTAGGGCCAATGTTTCCTTGAAATATTCAATCGGTTCCCAAGTTGGTTCAACCCATCCAGCCCATTTTACTAGTACCTGTCGAAACGTGCCACGCCCGCGACGAATTGTTCTTGCTCGTAGTATAGATTCAACTTCGTATTCCGGTTCATCTAGATTATCAATAATTGGTGGATTCTGTGTATCGTCTCGCACTTGGCTCGGTAGAGGATCATTTCCAGCCCTTTTTACTAACTCCACATGAAAACGCTTATGAATGTTGCCAGGCACGTTTAACTCCACAGTTAAAGCGTCTGGGACAGCTGTCACTTCATATTTAGCATGTTGCCACGCCAGCTTTTTGGAGAGCTGTGGTGTCTTGATATTTTTTAAGTTAAGCCACACTTTGTCTCCTACATGGTATCTTTCTGGCTGCCGGCGAGATCTATTTGCAAATTCTTCATTTCTTTGTTGTGCAGATGCCATTGATGCTTGTGCGAAGTCTTGCGCATCTTTTAATCTTTGTACGTAGTTCATAGCAGATAATCGCCCTGGATGACGAGATTCACCGTTCGACGTTGGGGTCGGTTCACTGAGTGGATCAATTTCGTAGCCGTTTCGGAGGAAAAATGGGCTCAGACCGCCGATGGCCGAGTTAGGACGACCATTTAGAGCTAACTGCGCCAGAGGTAGAAGTTGAATCCAGTCATTTTGAGCATAACATGTAAATACACGCAAATACTTGTAAATTTCTTGATTAGCGCGTTCGCTCGCGTTTGACTGTGGATGATATGCAGTCGTTAATCGTTGCGTTATACCCGTAAATTGACAAAATGATTTCCAGAAATGACTCAGCCAGTCGCTGCCTCGATCACTTGTAAGATACCGTGGGAATCCGAAATACCGATAGTACCGATCTATGAAAACCCTAGCACAATTTTCCGCTTTCATTGAGTTAGTGCCGAAAATGAAAATATCCTTTGAGAGCCGGTCCGTAATAACCATTATATTTGTACATCCTTCTGATGAAGGCAAATCGGTTACAAAATCAATTGTTAACTCAGTGCCAATACGTTCTGGGATAGGAAGTGACTTGAGAAAACCAGCTTTCGCTTCCCGCCAAACTGTTGATCGCCCACAAACATCACAGTTTCTTATAAACTGTCTCACCGAGTTTCTAAGCTTTGGCCAAAACCATCTTCGTAGAATCATACTTACCATGGTATCTTTTCCGGGGTGCCCTGTGAGATAACTGTCGTGTATGCGTTGCATTATTGCTGTTCGTAGTGGCTCGTAGTCTGGTACCCAGATTCTGTTTTCTCGGCCTCTAAGGACGCTATCTGCTGCCACCGTACACTCAGCTATGTTAGCACTTAGTTTATCAGCTAGATCCGTGGGGTGAACCCTCTCTCTCCTGCGTGTACAGCATCTCTTGCGCGTTGCCAATCCTTATCACTTTCTACTCCTCTTTTCCAAAGTAGCTGAAGCTCATCATCTTCGAATAATCTTGTCAAAGCAGCTGCGTCTGTGCTTTCGTATGTCTGCTCTTCGTTATTCGTCAATGCCGTTGGATAGGACTGAATTTGTGGAATAAGCTGTACAACCCGTCCCGATACTCGTTCGTCGCTTAAATTACCCAATTTGTCCTGGTCCCGTCTTGATAAAGCGTCCGGGCGCTGACAAGCACTACCTGGTCTCCATTTGAGAACAAAGTTAAATTGTTGCAACAAGTCGCTGTATCTCATTTGTCGCTCGTTGAGTAGACGTTTTGTCGTAAAATAGTTGAGGTTTTTATGATCGGTGTATATCGTGAATGGACTAGCAACTGATTGTAACTCTGCCTGCCATTCTTTCAAACAAGATACAATAGCTAACATTTCTTTATCATGGATAGGATAATTCACCACCGCCCCGTTTAAACGTCTCGAATAATATGCTACTGGTCGAACTGTTCCTCCTTCATCCCTTTGTGAGAGACATCCCCCCAAGGCATAACCTGAGCAATCAGCCTCCATAATTGTTTCCCGATCTGGATCCCATTGTGCTAGTACCGGTTCCGATGCAAAAATTTTCTTCAATCTCTCGAATGCCTCATTCTCCATCTCTCCCCATCGCCAAACGGAATTTTTCTTTGTGAGATTGGTTAATGGTGCAGCTATTTCTGAGAAGCTATCAACAAAGCATCTATAGAAATTTGCGAAGCCTAGAAACGATCGAACTCCTTTCACAGATGTTGGCGGCTGCCACTCTAGAATTGCTTTGACCTTTGCTTGGTCTACAGTCACACTCTCCCCTGCCCTTATTATAAAACCTAGGTATTTGACTTCCTTGCGAAGGAATTCACATTTATCAATATCCAGGTATAATCCAGCATTATCCAGCTTGCCCAATATACGTTGTACCGTCCTCCAATGATCTTCCACATCACCATTTGTGTAGATAAGAACATCATCCATATACGCAGTGGCATTAATATCTAAGTTTTCTCGTAATTGCTCGTTGATATATCTCTGAAAACTTGCTGGTGCGTTAACGAGACCGAATGGGGTCACCAACCACTCAAATAATCCCAGTCGACAACGAAACGCTGTCATCCACTCGTCACCTTCTCTTATCCTCAAGCGGTGAAAAGCTGACTTAACATCTAGCTTTGTGAACCACTTTGACTTAGACAACTGTCGCAATGTTTCTTTAAAGAGAGGAAGTGGATATCGGTCTGGAGTTGTAATAGAATTCAGCCCACGATAATCCACACATAGGCGTAAGCCACCGTTTGGTTTCTTAGCAAACAGAACTGGAGCCGCAGCTGGTGATTTACTTGGGCGAATCCAACCCTTTTTTAATAAGTCAGTTAATGTTTTTCTCAAGACGAGGAGCTCTTCTCTAGACATGCTATATAACGGTCCCCAGGGTGGATTCAAGGACTTGTTATTCTCTTGCTTTAAATTAATTGCATGATCTAGAGATCCACGTAAAGGGGGCAAATCATCAGCACCGCCATTGTCTGAAAATAAGTGTGCAAAATGTTTTACTTGCTCCGGTAATCGACTCTGGGCGTCTTCCAAAGATAACTTCGACTTGGCCCTGAGTGCCTTGTTTATATCTTCTAGAGATGCTTTACAAACAGGAACCGATTTTACCATTGATGTGATAACCTCAACAGAAGCCAGTCTCGGCCTCGCAACATTTCGTAGCTTCTGACGCCATCTTTTAACAGAAAATATTTGTCCACCATCTTTTTGAAGATCCAGTCGTTCTTCTCTTGCGTGAATAACAGCGTCCTGATCCTCAAGCCATTTTTTTCCAAGAATTATTTTATGAGTACTTTTGGGTACTACATAAAGCCATAGTTTTGGGGTTACGTATCCATCTAGATCAAGAGAGAGGTATGTTATATTATTTACAACGGGTTTGTTGTTTGTCATCTCTTCTGCTGTTTCGAGAGATCTGGGAGAAATAGCAATGCGCGGCAGCATTAGTTCAGATGTAAGTTCGTCATCAATTATTCCTGAGCACAAGCAACCATTATCTACTAAGGCTTGCACCATAGTAACGTTATTGATTAAAGCATTTACTAGGAAAGGTTCAGTATTCATTCTATTCATCTGGCTAACATCTGCTTCCAGCTCCTGAGCGCGACTTTGCGCAGGAGCGTCTAGTTTTCCGATTCCTCTTCATTACCATTTTCATTCCGATCATCCATAGAATTTCCAATATTTTCAATGTATACAGATGGGTCAATGCCCGTCAGTTCTGACACGTTGACAGACACATCTTTTTTGTTTTGGTCTCTGAGCTGGACCTAGTGGACAGATGCTAGTGTTACATCCTTTTCTTTCGCATCTATAACAACGTCTCTCTCGACGCAAACGTTCTATCTGTTCTGGAGATTTCCATTTTGAAACAAACTTTCCCCCGCTGGAGCCACTTGAGGGCTTGACATTGTAAACACCTCCCATAAACGTATCACCAGTAGAATCTAAATCACCTGGTATACCCCGCTCTTTTCCGGATCTCACTAACTCTGGATGATATGGTTTAGAGCTTCTACTTTGGTTATTCAATGTGGTATCTCTATTGTCATAGGTATTATCCGTGAAATAATTGGACCGTCGATTATTAACTTTTCCTAGAGCATCGTGGCGCTGGGCAATATGTCCTACTATACTGATCCATTCATGGTAGTCATTATCTGGGATCAGATGATTGCTGGCTAAGGCAGTCTGGAGCGTTTCGTTTAATGCATTTTCCAATAATGTAATCTTCGTTTCGTCTGGCCATAGATCACCGTTTGCCTCTGTCAATTTGTTCGTCCAAAGAGGAAAGAAGGAATTCCATCGTTGCTTTAAGCCCATCTTCATCTCTGTTAGCTCTGAACGAGCTCGGGTGATCCGGGTTGGGTCCCAGTTCCCTCTGTCTAAAAAGGCAATAAAATCTTCAGGCCTTTCCATACCTCCTACTCCACCAGATTCAAAATATGCACTGGCTTGCCTTTGTGCCTTCCCATCTAATGCTTTATAAATCATCAAAAACACTTGTGAGTCGGTGTACTGAAATGTATTCCAGTCGAATCTTAAAATTGAAAGTATTGCTCGCCGCCATGCTGGATAAGTAGCTTTATCACCTGAAAAGATAGGAAACTCAGTTGGTTTACACGCCGCATGATTTCTTGGAGGGTCCTTCTTGATTACCACTTCTGGCATTCTGTTTCCCACGTATGTCGGAATCGCGGGACCTTCATCTAGTCTTTGACGCAACTCTCTTATCTCTTGCATTAGAGTTGTCATGTCCGTATTCGTTGATGCTGACATTTCTCTTTCGTCGTAAAAATAAAACTTGATCTTAATGTTTTGATTCAAGTTAATCGTCGTCCGTTTTTTGTACTTAAAGTGTCGTCGTCGTATTAAATGTATAAGATATAATGTAAAATTTTATCGTCGTCGTACTCAGAGGATAGTAGTAATATATGTAACGGATCACATATATAAAGCAATGGGCATTTGTATAAAGGATGGTAAATCTATATTACTACTATGAGGAAGGAATTTCCTTTAGACATCTACATGATTATATATACACAATTTACAGACCCATACTATCCTGATGAAGTCCTCATGTTTTACTCCTACCACTGTCATTAATAGTTACATGTGAGATGCCGTCGGGTAGACAGTAGCTGTTAGTTGCCGTTATTTCGGGATCATGCATCGCGGAATATTGCATCGCGGAACCGTGCACCTCGGAGTGTTGCATAATAGGGATAAATGTATGAAGGGTTAATAATGTCGCCTATGTTACCAAACATAGGCTACAGGATCTTACGGCTTACTAGCCGTCACACTGTGAGAGTTTTCTCATTGTAAAAAAAACAGAGAATATTAAAATTAGCAAAAATTAGGAATGATACAAAAGCATGTCGATTACTTATATAGATCAAAAAATTAAAGTTTACAGCATAGTTGTCTGTTAACGCAGGTTCTACTACGTGGTGAAATGATACGTCAAAAATTGCGCAATAGACATTAAGTGCCAAGACCAGCGTGAAACTTCCAATTAATCATTATTTTTACTAAACAAAGTTGAACTTATTCAAGAAATGGCTTAGATTTTAATTGAATCTAGAATTTTTAAATTTGAAGAAGTTGTTGCAGAGTTATAGTGAAATTTAGTCAACGTGGTGGTTTCATTGCGCACTTTTAGACGCTACTGTATATGATCTTAATGGTTGATCCTAGCTTTGTCAACGCATCGGCTCGCTGATTGTTTGTAGGAGTATATTGTACATCAATCGTCCCTCTGCGATACAGTTGTCGGCAATAATGATTTCGAAAATTCACATGGCGTGAACGCCTGTGATTATCATGATTTTTAACGAGAGCAATAGCTGATTGATTATCAACCAAATCCTAGTACATTCAGATCCTTAAATGTACTTGTTCAGTTGGAGCTCCTCAAGTATATTACGGATCCATGTAAGTTGTCTGCACGTCTCTGTAAGTGTCAGGTTCTCAGCTTCAGTACTGGACAGTACTACATCTCGTTGGAGATGTGACCTCCAAGATGTGGCCCCCCACTTAATAGTATAAGTGAGCCAGCTGTTGAACGTGCAGTTGAAGGATCACCGGCAAAGTCCGAATCTGAATATGCCTCAAGGATGAGATTTACGTCCTTAGTAAATTCAAAACCAGCGTCCGGATCTTTGGAGATGTATCTAAGAGCTCGTGTTACTGCCATGAGGTGTTCTTCTGATGGGTTTGTTAGAAATCGAGCCAAGTGATTCGTCACGAAAGCTATATCGGAACTTGTTTGATTGGCAAGGTATTGAAGTCCCCAGAAAATCTGATTGGACTCAGCAAGACGCTTTGGCGATATTTTTTCAGTTAGCTTTCCATTCGGCGTTCTATAGGTGTAGCAGAAGGCTTACAATCGATAAGGCCGTGACGAGAGAGCAATTCACGTGCGTATCGACCTTGAGAAAGTTTGAGTTTGTTGCCATTGTGGCTCACCAGTATACCTAGGAACTGATTGCTTTTCACAGTTTTGAAGTTAAACTTGAGCTTGAGGGCATTGGCAAGCTTCTTAATCTTGTTTTGGTGCGGACTAATAATCTGAAAATCGTCTACGTGTAGCAGTACAAAAAGATCTTTGGATGAGTTAGCAAATAGACAGACGTCGAATTCAGTCGGCTCGAGACCCTGCTTTTTAAGTTCGGATTTAGCAGTATCATGCCAAAGGGCCGCAGGCTGCTTTCGACCATACAGTCCTTTCTCAAGTTTAACTACTTTGCCTCCTTTTTTTTTTTTTTTTTTTTAAAAAAATCATATTGTATTCAGCCATCTAGCTATGACAAGAGATTTAAATACATTTTTTTAAAAAAAAAAAAAAAAAAGAAAAAGGATCTTCCTAACACCCTTAACTGCCCTTGGCACCAGTCTATAAGCTCATAACTTAGGGTTAGACTTTCCAACATTACTACGAATTCCAAATAAACCCTATGTACAAGCTGAATCCCTGAAGTTGTGTTTTTTGTTTCCATTTTATTTTTCCTTAAATATGGCTTGTCATTTGGTGTCCTTTGGTTTCAACGTTTATCTATTACATAGTTGTAGCTTCTTGACCTACAATTTTAATTAGTTGTATGCATTTAGAATTCTCTAAGTATCTTAACAGTTTTTCTCTGCCAACTTTGGTTTTGAAAATAATTTGCAGATTTCTGGGCTCCAGACCTTCAAATTCCTTATCCCTCTCTGATGAGAATTGTGGACAGTGCAGGAGCAGATGCTCCATTGTCTGCTTCTCCCTATTACAGAAGTTGCAAATGTTACTATCTACTTTTCCTATCAGATAGAGGTGAGCCAGGGTGTTACCAATCCCTGTTCTTGCCTGAAAAAAGGAGGTCTGGGTTTGTCTGCTAAATTTTGTAAGATTAATTGCCTTAGTATTGAAGCTTGGTATAGAAATCCTTGCAGAAGTTCTATAAAACTTTCCAAGACCAATGGCTTTCCTGCCCTCTTCTTCCCTAAGTACTTGCTTAGTCCAGTCAGAGTCCCAGGCTTGTAAAATGTTTTTCTTATACCTTCCACTAGGAAGGAATAAGAGGTATATTGATGCTTTTTCATAGCAGGTTGATCCAGGCTTTTTCTTGCCAGATTATCAGCAAGTTCATTGCCCTCAATCCCTTGATGACCTGGACACCAATGGATCTTGACATCCATTTTACTACTTAGGGATCTAACCTTAAAGGAAGAAAAATTGTTAGATTTAGAGATTCTTAAAATAGCAGCTTGACTATCAGAAAATATATAACAACATGCATTTTTTTGGGTTTGATTGATAAATAATAAAGCTTTGAATATAGCATAACTCTCTGCATCAGCTATGCCAATCCTGTCTCCAAGATTGTAAGATAGTGACTTGAGCTCTCTTGTGTAAGGAAAATATACTGTTATACCAATGCCACAACCCTTATCCTTGACTAGGGAGCCATCTGTGTAAACAATGAAATGTGAGGGAGGAATTGACTCCAGAAACTCCAGATGTTCTTCCTTTGCCTTTGACTTGTTTGATTTAGAAATTGAGATTGATAGATTGTCTTCCCTCCATGGTGGAGACCACTTGGCATTGACTATCTCTAGTTTTACATGTTTAGTTAGTGGCTTTAGTAATAATGCAATTCTCAGTAGCTGCCCACTAGGCTTCTCATCTAAGAATTCAAACATGCCAAGATCAACAGTTTCAGAAGGAAAGTCAAGCTCATCTTGCAGCTTGCTTGATAAGGCTTGATAAATAGGATGATTAACTTGAAGTTTAAGTATTCTAAGTGCATAAAAAGATGACTGTTTGAAGTGCCTGACCCTTGTAGGAAGCAGTGCAGCTTCAAGCTCCAAAGCTTTGATAGGACTACTTCTATAGGCACCTGTCATAATATGAAGAGCGTGTTTTTGTAGCTTGTCACACATCTTGGATAGCTTCTCTGTACCATATCTGTTATACCATAGCACTGAGCCATAGTCTAACACAGGGATGATACAAGTGAGATATAACTGTCTTAATGCATTAAAGCCAAGGCCCTTTGTTTTTGATGAAATTTGGAGGAGTCTCTGCATGGCCCCTTGAGCTAGATGCATCCTTTTCTCTACATGAATTTGAAATAACAGTCTATGTTGAAGCCAGATACCTAGCCACTTGACTGAAGTGCTAGGCTTTAAGGAAAAATTGTCTAGCTGTAAGGAATCTGTGTAGGGTATCTTCTTCTTGCTGAAGTGTACAAGTTCAGACTTGGACTTTTCAAAAACAATAGATAAAGAATCTGCCTTAGAAAAGAGTGCTTGCAGGTTTTCTTTGAGTGCAATTATATTTTTTTTAACAGATTTAGATGCCACAGAAATACAAATATCATCCACATAAGAGATTTCCAGAAATGAAGGCTTGGGGCATGATGAAAACAATTCACTAATTGAAAGTAAAAATAAAAAAGGAGAAATAGGACTTCCTTGAGGGGCCCCCATAACAGAAAAAGAATGACTTAGCTGGCCATTGAATA